>OX328126.1:11323614-11641114 GCA_946811695.1 Gonocerus acuteangulatus
AACGAAATTAATATTTTTTATTGTAACTACATGATTGATTTTGTTAGAAACAACAAACAAAATTTACATTAGTGTTAGTTAGGAGCTAATGCTTATGAATTTTTCATGAGTGCATTTGTTTAACTTAAATATTTGTTTTCGTTAATTCTCTGTGTTAAACGTTTATGTTTGTTTTGGAAATGTCTTAACAATGTTAATTCAAGATATGCATATTTGCATACATATAACACCATTCAATTCAAATCTCTTTTTGACACTTGGACTTTATATTTAGCTGTTTCCGAAGGAATGTAGCTCTTAAGGTTTTACTTATAAAATAATTCAACGATCCTACATACTAGACACCAAACCTTCGCACTATTAAAACTTCAATTTATGTAAATCAGTCTCATAACAGGTCTTGAGAGCCGAAAGAGGCATGTACTGAGGAGATATCAGATTCTTGACGACAAAACCCACTAGGGAGGTAGTGTGGCCAGTAATATGCTCTGGCTGCATGATGTTTCCCTTTACCTGCACTTATTAAAGGCTGGGTGAGCCCAGGGACCTCAACTCCGACTCATCAATGACGACACTAAAAGATCAAATTTTTCATTGAACACTGTAGTTTAAAACTCAGATCCTCCAAAACACGAGTCAAATGATCTACCACTGATCCAAGCTCGCCCCATTTATTTATATAAATACATATATATCTGTATAGCGGCCAACATTTACATATGTTTGGCATCATGCATATTTCTGTAGTCAGACATATGCAAAATTGTCCTACTTATGAAGTGTAGACTCATATTTGCCTCCAGTTTCTTATTTCAATTCAAAATTCTTCTATGGATTAATATATATTTATTTATTTATTCCATGTGAGCTCCGTAACAGTGGCGATGAGCTCATATTAATATATAAGTGCTTCCATTGTTCTATTCTTCTAAGCGTAACTGTTCATTAAGAGAAATTCAATTGCAGTTTGGCAGATTTTCTATGTATTATACTTAAAATTATATTTAAATGATTTCTGAAAAGCATCAAACATTTTGTTTAATATCATCTGGCTCTTACTGTGATAGGAATAATCACAAAATTAATTGCGGTTAACCGATTTCTGCATTTCAGGAAGAGAATTTGTATTCCTTAAAAATATTTTATGAATTAGTAAATGACAATCCTTAATGACTATTAAAAATAATGATGACAGTTTCCCAATCAGTTTATGCTCTAATTTTTTTCAATTTGAGATATAACCTTGCTAAATAGAATAGTGAAAGAGGATTTGTATACACGAAGAAAGGGGGCCAAGGTTTATTCCTTGACCTTACTTCAAGTCCAGAAATGCAATCAGCTTTCTCTTTAATGCATCACTCACTCAAGGTACAACTAAGAGAAATGTCCTTACAACAAAATAATCAAACAAGAAGAAAAATAAAAATAAATTTTGATGTATAGTATAAAAATATGTGATAATTAATTCCACTCAAGAATAATAACAGTCTTAAATTTAGGAGGACTTACTTTTATTTTAAGCAAACTCTTTTTCTTTGCTTTTATTTTCTTGACACAAAGATCTCTGAGACCTTGAAGAAAGTGGCACAATTTGCTCCCCAAAATTGTTTATATTGGCGACGTTTCATCAGGCATCTTATATTAAGTAGTGCTCTCAGAATCTTGGGCTATGGAATCCTTTTGGGGGGGAGGCGAGCACAACTACCAGTAGAGCAGTGCACGGTTAAGCCCTTGATGAAGCATTCTTAAAAGGAGAGCAGTGCGGCGGTGATGGTTTTTAGATTTATTTTTTATTCAAAGAAATTCCTTCCTCACCTTGATAAACCCTTCAAAGCAATTAAAAAAAAAAGAGCTGTTTGAACTGATGCAAGAATAATTAATGCGTTGGAGTTTAGGAAGTAGTTATTTAAGAGCCTATTTATAGCTTTTCTTGGTTTTAGATATTTTCATTTTTGTGGACAAAAAAAAAAAAAAAAAAAAAAAAAAAATCAGTCCCGTAACAGGCCACGAGGGCCCTGAGGGGCAGATACTATAGAGGTATCTGATTCATGACCATACGGCACACTAGGGAGATAGTGTGGTCAGTACTATGCTCCGGCCGCCTGATTTTCCCCTTGGCTGCTTCGACTACTAGAGTCATTAGCACCAACCAAGGTACCCATTATTAAATTAATTAAAGGCTGGGTTGGCCTAGGGACGGTCAGGGAGGCCGAATTCAACCGGTGAACGAAGACACTAGAAGAAAAAATCTTTAGTGCTTGCTCGGGATTTGAACTCAGGCCTCCAGCTTATTAGTCCAGTGCTCTACCACTGAGCTAACCTCGCCCCCATTTTTGTGGATAATTAAGTGTTATATTGACTAAGACTAATTTTGGCTGTGGATCTTATCGTTAGCTAGTTTTAAACTTTATTTATTAATTCTGTAGAGTTTAAAAAGTCAAAAAGCTTAAGTATCTGGTTGGGATGGTCCATTAGAATTTTGTTAATTCTATTTGATAGCTGGACTTATCTTCTTCGTGGTTCATAAATTCGCAGTCGACCAGCAGGTGGTGTACGGTGATTCTTTCATTGCATGTGTGTCCGATCCTAAGGCGAGTCAGGACTATTTCTTTTTATTTCAATGAGCTCATTGACGTCTGCCCACATCACCCAAATAGGCTTTTCATTGGCTCGTTTTACCGTTAGGGCTAGTTGGCAATTTTCAAAAGGGTCTAGTTGCCAGGCCAACTTACCCATACTTGGCCTGATACACCTAAGGAAAACCAGTTTGTTTAACAAACAATTAATAGACCAAATCAAATAATACTGCAAATCGTTCCAAGAAAGCAACAAAAGTAAAGAGTCTTGTCAGGGCCTTGTCAGAATCTGGGGACAGGCTTACAATGGATTTAGACATTGAATCAGACGACTACAAGACTGAGGCTTTGTGGTGATCTGTCAACCCTTACTTTAAAATTAACGAGAAAGTTTGATGCTGTTATTAGTTAGTATTCATGAAAAAGTTGATAAACAAGTACCTATGCCAACTTACCCTCCCCTATATACCAACTTACACTCCCCTATATACCAACTTACCCTCCCCTATATACCAACTTACCCTCCCCTATATACCAACTTACCCTCCCCTACATGCCAACTTACCCTCCCCTAGTGCCAACTTACCCTCTCATGCCATCTTAGCCTCCCCTATATGACAACTTATCCTCCCCTATATGCCAACTTACCCTTCCCTATATGCCAACTTACCCTCCCCTATGTGCCACCTTACCCTCCCCTATATGCCAACTTACCCCCCCCCCCCCATATGCCAACTTACCCTCCCCTACATGCCAGCTTAACCTCCCCTATATGCCAACTTATCCCACCAACGAGGAAAGTTGGCATAGGTGGAGGTAACGAAGAGATCTTTCGGGAAAACTCCATCTAGGTTTTGTGACCAACACATGTACCTGTAAACCCTTTTGCCTGATTTTAAAAATGACCCCCCCCCCCCCCCAAATAGGATAAAATCGTAAACAAATATCTGTGCCAACTGGCCCCGCTCTCCCCTACGCGATTCGCGATAAGACGTTTTATCGAATAGTACATCTTTAGGAGACTGATTAAGTTGCACAACCTACGAGTCTACAAAACCCGTTCACTCGCTCGCAGTTCGCGGCGTGATCTCAGTTCACGTAGTTAGCTCTCTCTCATTGCATGATTATTATTGCATTGGTGCCAGATGGCGAACTGTTGACTGGTCAACACCAACTTCTCTCGCTGTTTCCCTTGTAGTTTTGGTAGGGTTTCTTCTACCAAAGCCATCAGTTGGTCATGATCAGCAACAGAAGGTCTTCGAGATCAAAATCTCCAAGAGGAAATATTTTGAACCATCACTGCGCTGTACAGACTGATTTAAATGTTCCCCTATCGGCCGTATATTTTAGTAAATTCCGAAAGTTGTTTTTGTGGACGATTTTTTTAAAACTTTCTCCAAATCTTCATCGGCCATTCCTACTGGGCACAAAAATTGAACCTTCTATAAAAATTAATGTGTGTGTCTGTAGTTCACAATCCTCACTTTTAGCGCGTTCTCCTTCCTCGAAAGGAAGGAACCCTCGTTATGAGGTTGCAATAGCTACTTTCCTTGGAGGAAAGTGCTAACCCTCGTTATGAGGTTGCAATAGCTACTTTCTTTGGAGGAAAGTGCTAACCCAGAGTTTTGGATTGTTTATCTTTAGGTTACCACCTTTTTTTCTGCCCCTAAAAATGTCACCACCCCTAGTGAGAATAGAACTTAGAAAAAAGAAAAGGCATCAGCCCTACCCTGGCCAGAAAAGGGTGGTAACCTATAGACAACCCGTCCCAAAATTCGTAGCTAATAATAATGGACGTTGGGGGCGAGGCGTCCCTAGGCCAACCCAGCCTTTAATTAATTTATTAATGGGTACCTTGGTGCTAATGACACTAGTGGTCAAAAGAGCAAAGGGGAAAATACCACACTATCTCCCTAGTGTGCCGTATGGTCATGAATTAGATACCTCTACAGTATCTGCCCCTCAGGGCCCTCGTGGCCTGTTACGGGACTGATTTTTTTTTTATTTTTTTATTTTATTTTAATAATGGACGTTAAAAATGCAAATAAATAATTGTCTTTATTGAGCTTTTTTACAATTGTTTATACAAGGCTGCTTTGTTAAAGTTGCCTTCAGGTATTTCTTCTCTTTGCTAAAGTGACTGTGATCTCCTCGTGAAGTGTGTTAGCCCCCGTCCCCCGTCCCTCTGAAAAATAATTTAAATAAACAGCCTATGGCGTCGAAACTTCTAAGAATAGCTTGCCGCCTACAGAAGTATTCCCAGCCTTAGACACTGTTCCGCATAATATCCTGGCTGTTTAGCACCTAATAAATGTTTAGGTCAGAATGACATCGGTGCTCTAAATAATTGATGGTTTATGAAAAATAAAGAACATCGTAAAAGAAAGTCCGACTCGCAGGAACTGCGTCATCTTAGCGCGGTTACGTACATCTCGAAGAAATGGAATAGATTAGCAGCACAAAGCACAGGAAACTGACAGTAGCCAACTTACACAGAAACGGATAATTCTTAATCTGTATAAGTCAATACAATTATGTACTGAAAACGTACTTACTCTTTGACTACTGCTGAGAAGGTTCTACTCTAAACAACCAAAAATCCGTTGTCATTTTAAGTATCTTGTTTTATTAGAAAACTCGTTTTACTGTTATAATCAACTGTAAATATGTGCTTCAAGACGAATTAAATTCCATTCTGTCGTAGGTTAAATCTTTCTATAAAATAAGAAATAACGATAACTTCAGTTGGAGGCTATGAGGAAGGCTATATAGATAGGAGAATTCAAAACAAACTACGTCTTCATGATTAGCCACTGCCATCATGATTACCACAGCCACTCCAAACTTACTACCAATACCTTTCACGGTTTCTTAGCTTATTTTACTACAATACTAATTTTACTGATAAATGCAATTTAAAACTAGAAACAACCAATTAAAAAGTGAGATAAAGAAAGAGAAAAACCATTTTAAAACAATAAAACAAACACTTTTTAAGTTTTAAGCGCTTATATCTCTCATTGACGTTGCCCCATCGAATATTGCTTCAGAACCTTTTTTGTAGAGAATTTAGTAAGCATTCGAATGGTCACTTTCCACTTACCACGATTTCCCAACCGTTATCGAGATATTTACGAAAAATGTATGGAGATCCGAAAACTTTTCATGTCTATTAATAAAATAATTGTTTTCGCATACTTCCTTAAATCCAAATATAACCAAAATGTAAATATCTTAGTTGGGATTAATTTCCAAGATGTAGAAAATATTTCAATTGAATCCCGCGATTCTAAGTACTCACAAAAAAATAATGAATTACAAAAACATTTATTCCACTTATCTCAGAAACGGTTAAAGATATCGCCTTCAAACTGGTTTCATTCGTTTTCTTATGATAAGAAACCCATTAAAAAGTACCTGCAAGCATATAAACTCAAAAACGTAAGTGTTACGAATTTTTTTGCGCGAATTTCGCCCCAAACACTATCTTCCAGCGAGCGGATTATGCTCGCTAACGAACTTGACCTTTCAAATCAGACAACAGATTTTTGTACCAAATTTCATCAAAATCGGACCATTTTTGAGCTTGCTAGAGCACGAACAGACAAGCATATATATGTATATATACAAATTTTAGCCACCAATATTTTCGTGATCTGTAGGGTCTGAAACGTGAAAGTTTCTAGTCGGCACGGATCGCGTCGTGAGGTCAACCTCATAAGCGGGTTCTGCCTATGGAGATAGGGAGTAACCGCGCTAAAATGTGTCTATACAATTCAAAATACAATAAAACCTATTACCATTAAAATATATCAAGACCTTGGAAGAGAAACGGCAAATCTGAAAAATCGAATTTTTTTTTTCTGTGTCAAAAATAAAAGTCCGATTCGCAGGAACTGCGTCATCTTAGCGCGGTTCCGTTCTTATCTATAGTGTTTATGAAGGCATAGAATAGAAACAGTTATTACTTTGTTTAGATCAATAGCGAAACACATATCCAAATGAAATCTCAAACAAAGCAGTCTTGAAAGGTTTTGATTTACAATCTTACCTGTATGGGTCAGCTATACCATAAGTCGGGCAGAAAGGCCTCCGTTCAGAGGCATTTGGAAAGCCTTGGGATCTCTCTCTTTGAACGCTACATTTCTAACAATAAATTGATCATCTTATTTTACTTAATCTGTTTTATTGTCAAATACATTATCTGACTATAAGATATTTAAAAATAACAAGGAATAAAACAGACAAAAAGAACAGTTCGAATAAGCGAAATCAATTACTTTAAAGTTTTAAGCACTTATTTCTCTGATTGACATCGCCTAATCAAAACTTTCATCAGAACCATTTTTGTAGAGAATTTAGTGAGCTTTCTAATGGACATCTTCCGTTTCCCAAGATTCTCAACCTTTTTCGAGATATTAAGGAAAGTATACAAAGTTACCAAAACTTTTTATGTCTGTTAATAAAATATTTTATTCTAACCCTTCCTAAACTCCAAACGTAACAAAAATTTCAACATATTAGTTTTAATGAATGTAGAACATGCAGAAAATGTTTCAACTGAATCCCATAATTCTAAGTACCCAAACCAAAAGTCCGACTCGCAGGAACTGCGTCATCTTTGCGCAGTTCCAGTTTTTTTTTTGTTTTTTTTTACGGCACATCTACATCTAGGTCATTAGCGCCGACATCCAGGGTGTAGCGAGGAATTTCACCAGCGAGCCGTGGGATGATAAAATTCCTGCCGGAGGTTGGGAATCGAACCCACCATCTCCCGCTTATGAATCCAAGGCGCTAGCCATTAGACCACGGGAGACCCCGGTTCCTGTTCATATCCCTATTCTCATTTGAAAAGCATAGAATAGAAACAGATAATATTTTCCTCGGCCTTTGTTCAAAGGGTTTTATGGCTATACCTGGGGTCAGGTCCGCAAGACCCTAGAATCCTCTTCTACCGATACTTCATTTCATACGTTTGAATGAATTGGAAAATATCAAATATTTTCACACATTCCTGTGTTCTTTTACTATAGTAATAATTCTACAGATAAAATCAATTAAAAAATAAAATAAAAAAACCAACAGCATAAAGGCAATTGAAAATATTCAAAAGACGTCAACGAATCTTTTTCTCTTGGCAAGCTATATTTCTAACAATGAATTGTTTTTCTTATTTTGCCTAATCTGTTTTATTGTAAAATACATTATCCAACTATAAGCAATTAAAAAATAACAAGGAATAAAAACAGACAAAAAGAACAGTTCGAATAAGCAAAATCAATTACTTTAATGTTTTAAGCACTTATTTCTCCGATTGACATCGCCTAATCAAAACTTTCATCAGAACCTTTTTTGTAGAGCATTTAGTAAGCTTTCTAATGGTATTCTTTCGTTTCCCAAGATTCTCAACCTTTTTCGAGATATTAAGGAAAATATACAAAGTTACCAAAACTTTTTAAGTCTGTTAATAAAATATTTTATTCTAACCCTTCCTTAACTCCAAACGTAACCAAAATTTCAACATATTAGTTTTGATGAAAGTAGAACATGCAGAAAATGTTTCAACTGAATCCCATGATTCTAAGTACCCAAACCAAAAACGGTATTCAAAAAATATTTTTCCAATTTTCTCGAAAACGGTTAAAGCTATCGCCTTGAAAATGGTTTCATTCGTTTTCCTAGCCCAGGAATCATATAAAACGAGTACTTAGAAGCTTATGAACTCAAAAACGTAAGCGTTACGATTTTTTTTGCGCGAATTCCGCCCCAAACGCCATCTTCATGTAGGCGGATTTTGCTGGTTAACGAACTTGACCTTTCAAATTGGACGAAGGATTTTTGTACCAAATTTCATCAAAATCGGACCATTCGTCTTCTAGCTAGAGAGCGAACAGACAAATATATATATATATATATATATATAAATAAATATATACATATATATATATATATACAAATTTGAACCACCGTTATTTTCGGTCTCTAGGGGTTCTGAAACGCGAAATTTTCTAGTCGGCACTTCCGGATTGTTTCATTGTATCAACCTTATAAGCGGGGTTCCTCCCTATGAGGGGAGGGAGGAACCGCGCTAAAACGGTATTCAAAAACTATTTTTCCAATTTTCTCGACAACGGTTAAAGCTATCGCCTTGAAAATGGTTTCATTCGTTTTCCTAGCCCAAGAAGCCTATAAAAAGAGTACTTACAAGCTTATGAACTCAAAAACGTAAGCGTTACGATTTTTTCTGCGCGAATTTCGCCCCAAACGCAATCTTCCAGTGGGCGGATTTTGCTGGTTAACGAACTTGACCTTTCAAATTGGACGACGGATTTTTGTACCAAATTTCATCAAAATCGGACCATCAGGGAAGCCAGAAATGAGCGAACAGACAAATATATATATATATATATATATATATATATATATATATATATATATATATAAATATATACATATATATATATATATATATATATATATATATACAAATTTGAACCACCGTTATTTTCGGTCTGTAGGGGTTCTGAAACGCGAAATTTTCTAGTCGGCACTTCCGGATTGTTTCATTGTATCAACCCTATAAGCGGGGTTCCTCCCTATGGGGGAGGGAGGAACCGCGCTAAAAGGTAACACGACGTTCCGTCTTGCTTTTCTGGTTCGCCTTTAGTTCTCTCACAATTTCAAGTTAAAGTGAATAGCGCCATCTATGAACAATTCAATGTCCGATTTCAACGGCGAATCCCGGTTCAGAAACTCCCCTCCTATGCTTGAAAAAATCAAAATGCTAGCTACCCATATATCACTTGTATTAAAACATTGAATTTCAGTTTCATACTTTTTCAATCGGATTTTTAAGTCAGCATTTCATAGAGTAAACATTCGAACTTCTAGAACTTTGACTCCGATTTCCCAACATCCGGATTTCGGGATTAGACCTTTTCTTCCAGTTAAAAAATCGGGTTACATATTATGTAACATGCTTAGAGTGACTTGCATCACTTTTATTCTAGCGATGTCACATGTATACAAGGTAAACAATTTTAAAACCGGGTGACCGGAAATCCATGAATGCGCAAAATTTGTTTATTCCATTTATACCGATTCCTAATAAACTCATTCACTGTTTATTTCATATAATACATCATTCAATTTGGAAAGCTAATTGTGTATACAGGGGCACATTTATTACAACTTTAGGCTCTCCAGATTAGCGGAGAAGTTAAATTTCGCATGCGCTGAATTTGGAGGGGGTCTTTTTGCGAAGACCACATCCAGTTACTTTTGAAGTAGCAGCAGTGATTTTATGGATGATTCAGCGCATGCGCATAACTCCTTTGCCTTCCTATTGGAAGATTCCGATGAGCAATTGTATTGGTTCTTGCTGGGAGTAAAGTAACCTTCAACAGTGAAATAGCTCTGTTTATGTTAGTGAGAAAAATGGGTCTTTACAATTAGTTCGCGATGTTCCTGACAAAGAAAAAGCGATTGCTTTCTTACTCGCAAAATTAATAGAATTCTATTAATTTTAGCGAGTTGGATTGACTAGAGTCGCTAAAATTAATACAATTCTATTAATTTTAGCGAATTGGATTGACTAGAGTTTTGATATCTTCTTGAGCGAGCGTAGCGAGCGGAAACGCATAGCACGTATACCCATAATGCTAAATAAATGTAAAATATCCAAAGAGAGAGAGAAAAAAAAGTAATAAAATATGTGTGTTTACAAATATTATTGTTTATGTTATCCTTCATAACCTGCCAAACTTAATTGAGTTAATTTAATGCTTAATAACTTTTTTCGTAGTTGAGAGAATTGATTTTGACCATATTAACCTTTTTATTAATAAATATTGCTTGCCATTATCTAAAATGAATTATAACCGTAGATAACGAGTCAAGTAGTTATAGATAACCAGCAAAGAACCTATAAGCTAATCAGTAAGCTTATCAGCGAGTACGAGTAACTGTTATAAATCACTACTGCTACTTCAAAAGTAACTGGATGTGGTCTTCGTAAAAAGACCCTTTGGAGGGAATATATTTCAGACGGTTCCGCCATTTGCAAAGTCCCATTTCAAGGAAAACGATACAGAAACGTGAAACACTATAAAAACTGATTATGACTGGTTTAAGACTAAGGAAGGCTTTGAGAGGTCAGTAAAGGGAGATGGTGTTTAATATTTATCAATATTTAGCCAAAACTTTTTAAGCCTCATAGTGATCTTCTACTATATATTTGTCATGTTAAGTGTATAGGATTTACAACTTACAAGAATGATTTGCAGTTTTCAATTGCGAGAGAACACTTAATACTGTTTTATTTATTTTTAAAACATGTGTTTTCTTTTTTGGGGGTTATCTGATAACCGCTACAGGATTCCCCTCCCAGATGACGGAGTCAGAGAAGCTGACTGTGAAACTCGTTTCACGGTTCTCCCGGAACGGGTCCTGTAGGGCTCTTGAGTTGGCGGTGGCGGTTGAGACTGCGTTTTTGGGAGAACTGGTGGTGTGTCCTGAGTCTGTTCGGATGGAAGAAACGCAGGCTTAAGCCGGTCTGTCGATATGGTGGCTTGGCGGCCTGGGAGTTGCACTTCGAAGTACTTGTCGTGTCGTTGGAGAACTCTGTGTGGTCCGGAGTATGGTGGTGTCAGCGGACGTCGGGCACAGTCTTCCCTGATGAACACATGCGTGCAGTTCTGCAACTCCTGGTGTACATAGGTCTTCTTAGTGCTCTCCTTATACTCGGCTGGTCGAAGGGTGCGAAGATGTTCCTTCAGCTCCTGCAGGAGTGCGTGTGGATCTTCCGCGGTCGTGTGTTGCTCCAAAAATTCGCCTGTCAATCTTATGGGACAACCGTAGACTGCTTCAGCTATGCTCGATGAAGTATCATCTCGCAGGCAGGCTCTGAGTCCGAGGAGTACGGTTGGCAATATGCGGGTCCAGTTGTTGCTGTCAAGGTGTGCTGTAATGGCGGCTTTGAGTGTCCGGTGCCATCGTTCTATGCATCCGTTAGCTTGGGGATGATAAGCAGTTGTGCGACCTTTCTCGATTCCCAGAAGCGAAGTCAGCTGATGAAAAAGCTGGGATTCATATTGCCGGCCTTGGTCGGTGGTTATTCTTGAGGGAACGCCGAATCGGCAGATCCAACCAGTGTAGAATGCGCTTGAGACGGTTTCGGCTGTGATGTCACGTAATGGTATTGCTTCTGTCCATCTGGTTTGACGGTCTATCATCGTGAGACAGTAACGGTGGCCGTCGGAGGGTAGTAGTGGGCCAATTAAATCTAAGTGGACATGCTGAAAGCGAGTGGCAGCTGGGAATGTTCCAGGAGGTGCATGGGTATGCCGGTGTATCTTACTCTTCTGGCAAGCGATACAGCACTTAGCCCAATCAGCTACTTCCTTATTCATGTTTGGCCAGAAATATCGCTCTGCTACCATTTTCCGTGTTGTCCGGACGCCAGGATGACTTAAGGTGTGCACCTTGACGAAAGCACTGTGCCTGAAGTTCTGCGGGAGATATGGCCTTGCCTTGCCTGTTGACATCTCACAGAGAAGGGTCTTGTCGGTGCCAGGAATTTCGATGGCTCTAAAGGTTAGGTTAGTTTGTTCCTGGAGTCGGCTGATCTCATGGTCTTCTCGTTGGGCTAAAGAAAGGGCGACAAAATCGTCTGGAGTTTGGATTTCAGCAATCCTTGATAGGGAATCGGCAACAATGTTTTCCCTGCCTGGACTATAGATGATCGTAGTGGTGAATTGGCTAATGTAAGTTAGCCAACGGATGCGGAGAGGTGAAGTGGATTCAGGCTTTTGAGTGAAAGCATGAGCTAATGGGCGATGATCTGTGATGATTGAGAAAACTCGGCCTTCCAGTTGAGGTTGAAGATGTTTGATGGCCTTGTATATAGCCAGAAGCTCCCTGTCGTAGACAGAGTAATTCTTCTGCGCTTTATTGAGTGCTAACGAGAAAAAGCTTAGAGGATGCCATTTGTTATCCTGTTTTTGTTGTAAGACAGCGCCTAGACCGACGTCAGATGCGTCGCATGCGAGTGAGATCTCTGCGTCTGGGTTCGGATGGACGAGCTCAGTTGCTTCAGCAAGGTTCTTCTTGGTGTCTTCGAAAGCCTTGAGCGTTTCTTCGTTCCAATTGATTGGAGTTTTGTCATTTTTCTTGACCTGATGGAGAAGTCCGTTGAGAGGTTGTTGGATTGATGCTGCGTGGCGAAGACAAGGTCGGTAGAAATTCACCATGCCCATAAAGCGCCGAAGTTCTCGAATGTCCTTGGGAAGTGGGAATTCTAGGACAGCCTTAACTTTGTCTTCCAGAGGTGTGACGCCAGATGGTGTTAGATGGAATCCAAGGAAATCGAGCTCTGGGACACCGAAGACGCATTTCGATTGGTTCACAGCGATGCCGTTCGTGTCGAGACGACGAAGTACTTCTCTGATGTGAGCTTCATGTTGTTCCTCGTTGTCCGAAGCGATCAAGAAGTCGTCAAGAAACTTGAAGAGAAAGGGCAGGTCTCGGAATTGGTTGTCGACGAAACGCTGGAAGCTTTGACCTGCGTTCTTCAGTCCAAAACTCATCCTGTTGTATTCAATAAGGCCAAATGGGGTAATAATGGCAGTTTTCTCTCGATCTTCTACTGCTATCGGTATATGATAGTAAGCCTTGCGGAGGTCTATTTTGGAGAAGATCTTCTTGCCATGTATCTCCATTGTGAAGTCTCGAAGATTGGGTATTCCATATCGATCGGGAATAGTGATGGCGTTCAGGGCTCGATAGTCTCCACACAATCGGAGAGTACCATCTTTTTTCTTCACTACGTGGAGTGGACTGGACCATGGACTTTTGGAAGGTTGGCATATTCCGCTGTCGATGAGCTCCTGGATCTCCTTTTTGACTTCCTGGTAAATTCCTGGAGGCAAACGGCGGCATTTAGCCGTGACAGGTCGTCCTTTGGTCTCTATATGATGCTCCACTGTTGAATTGGATGGTCCACGGATGGGAGTGACCTGAGTGACGGTAGGGAATTCACCTAGGATGCGGGCAAATCGATTATCGGCTGGAAAGATGGAGAAGGTTGGTATTTCTGCTGAGGATATGGTACCTACAATGCTACGTCCTGAGTGCTGGTCGATCAGTCTCCTGTTTCTTAAGTCCACAGTAAGCTGATGCCAGTAGAGAAAATCAGCACCTAATATAGCCTTTGCGACGTCGGCTAAGACAAAGGTCCACTTGAGAGGTTTTCTGAGTCCTAAGTCGACATATCGAGTGATTTCACCGAAGGTTGGAATCGGGGAGTTGTTGGCTGCTATTAAGGTGAAATCAGATGGAGTCTTACGCCGTCCTTTGGGCACAGGGAGAAGAGATATGCATGCTCCTGTGTCAATGAGGAAGGGCTGACCAGTGGTTCTGTCCGTCAGAAATAGGCGGCGGTGCTGCTGGGTTGTGAAAGTTTCCGCCGCAACTTTCACATTTCCGAGTTTAAAGCTGGCTCTTCGGATTTCCAGTTGCAAGGTTGTGTGCAGCGTCGGGCTTTCTCGCGGAATCTCTGGTGGTAATAGCAGGTATCGCGCGACTGGGATCGAGGGAGATTGTCTTGATTCCGGCTGCTGCTGGAGCTTCTTTCGCGGTTCTTCATCTTCAGAAAGCGTAGGATCTCGTCTACGTCGCGGCGTAGAGCTCCGAAATCTTCGGATGGGTGCTCGCATCTGTTCGTGACTGATGTGGTAGTTGCGGAAGACTTGTTTGGGCGAGGTTCTGACATGTCTCGAATAGCGTACGTTTCAGCTGACGGGGATACCTCCAAGATCTTGTCGGCTACTTCTGCCAGTTTTTGGATGTCAGTGTGGCCTGTGGAAATGAGGATGGGACGAATTCGTGGGGGTAAATTCTTCATCCACAGGGTGCTAATAAATCCGTTTGATACGTCGGAGCCAGCTAATTGTTGTATTTTTCTGAGGAGCTGTGAAGGAGTCTGGTCTCCGAGTGGCATTTCTTCTAACAGCTTGCTAATTCTACGTGTTTCGGATTCTCCGAACGTGTTGATGAGCCTAGCTTTAAGGTCCTCGTATGGTTGCTCAGTCGGTTGGAGGACGATATCTGAGACTTGGCTAAGAACATCCAGATCGAGATTCGGTATGACGAGCTGGAATTTTTTTAGGCTCGATGTTACGCGGGATGTCGCAAATACAGCCTCGATCGTCGCGAACCATAAAGTCGGGTTCTGTTTCCAGAATGTCGGTAGTCTTGAACTCGGCCCTTGGTAGAAACTAACCTCAGGCTGGGTTTCATGGAGATCTGTATCGGACGTAGATGAGTTTTTTTTGGACATGACGAACGGCGAGAAGTGAAATCAGAAGTATTGTTCAATATCAGGGGTCACCAATGTTAAGTGTATAGGATTTACAACTTACAAGAATGATTTGCAGTTTTCAATTGCGAGAGAACACTTAATACTGTTTTATTTATTTTTAAAACATGTGTTTTCTTTTTTTGGGGGTTATCTGATAACCGCTACAGTCAAATACCACTCACTCACTCACTGACCTATCATCGCCCAGCCCAAACCGCTCGACAGAAAAATTTGAAATTTTGCACGGACACTCCCTATAGAACGTAGGCACTCACTAAGAAAGGATTTTTTGATATTCGAATTTTTAAGTATTTTTAGAGGGGTTTAAAGTTTCAGTTGGTTAGGCAGGCAAGCCTAGGTAGCATGCGTTGCTAGGACGAAACGCAAGTGGTTCGATAATATCCCGAACCACTTGACACAAAAATTTGAAATTTTGCACGGACAATACGATTAGAGTGTAAACATTCGCTAAGAAAGGTTCTTTTGATATGCAAATGTTTAAGTACTTTTAGAGGGGGTTTGAGTTTTTAAGAAGTTCCCTCATCGGCTCAAAAATGGTTCGATTTTGATAACATTTGGTACAAAAATCTTTCTTCTCATTTAAAAGGTCAAGTTCATTAACCAGTTGAATCCGTTTACTGGAACATGGTTTTTGGAGCGAAATTTGTGCGAAATATTCTTTAACGTAGGAAAACGAATGAAACCATTTTTTAAGCGAGTTCTATAGCCATTTACCAGAAAAATTAATAGAAATACTTTTCAAAACTAATTTTCTGTTTAGGTATTAAGAAACGAAGTATATGGAAAAAAAAATTTTCGGATCTCAGTATATTTTCTAAAATATCTCGAAAACGGTTGGGAACTCGAAGTAAGTGGAATGCGGCTATTCGAAAGGTTACTAAATTCTCTACTATAAGATTCTGTTGTAATGTTCGGTGTGGCAATGTCAATCGAAGAGATAAATGCTTAAAACTTCAAATTTGTTACTTTTATGCTTTTCAACGTATATTTGTCTCTGTTTATCTAAATTTTTAAGCTTTTTTTTTTTTTTTTTTTTTTTTTTTTTTTTTTTTTTTTTTTTTTTTTTTTTTTTATTGTCAAACATGCCGGTTACCTCCACATGGTGTTTCCTGGGTAACTTTAAAGTCCGTGCAATAATAAGCTGTACACAATTATGTAGTAGCGTTAATTTTGATCATATCTTATTTAACTCAATATAAAAAATACTTATAGGCCGTCGTGAAGCACGGGTATTCAGCTAGTGAGGTTATAAAACCGTTTCCCTCCAACTAAACCGTCTATTTGAACAGGCAACGTTATAGTTTCGGTTGTTTTTAGCCCTAGCTTTGGCACAAAACTAATTTTTTGAGACCTCAACGAAGTCAATTGGTCCATTTTGGAGCCAAGTTACAGCCCTTTAAATATATGACTTTTCTCAGAATTTTGCCTTATTGCTTATGTTTTCGTATTGATTACACTGTTCTGCACGAAAATCCTCATTCAAACCAAAACATGCTTTCTTACTGTTTTCAAATGTGCTGAACACGAATTTGAAGTCAGATTCTGTCTACACGCACAGTTTCTTGAGAAATTCTAGTTTTTTATCAAAAAATGTGAGTTTTTTGTAAATTTGACGAATTTTTTTTGGCATCAAAACATAGTGAAAAAAATTCAAAAGCCCGATGATTTTGAGCGCAATGAAGTATATTTGAACGAAAAAAAATTTGATGGGAATATTACAAGTGGTTGAAGAAATGTGGCTAAAAGAGTTTTTTCAGTTTTTGATCTTGAGGCAGGGATTTGGTCTCTACCTGGATCTTTAGGGGAATGACCTTCCTTTCTCTTTTATGGTGGTATCCTTTTCATTCAAATCCTTACCTGCCCCCCTTTCACCCTCAATACCCCAACTCCCCCCCTCCCACTCAGCCCCTCTCTTGTCACTATTTTCTTCTAGGATTTGAACAGTACTCTCGAGGCTTTCGCTAAACGCACTTATTTGGATATTCAGTTGTGCTATCATTGTTCTGGGAACAGTTCACTTTTTCTCTCTAATATCACGACAGTGTATAAATAAGCCTGATTCCTTTTGCTATGTTTGTGGTGAAGTCACATTCAAGTCCAGTCAGAAACCTCTGACTCCGCTGGTGAAGAAGGCATACGAGTTATACTTTGGATGTAAAGTAAGTGATCAGGACAAATCCTGGGCTCCTAAAATATGGTGTAGTTCATGCTCACGTTCTCTGACTGGTTGGCTAAATGGGACACATAAGTCAATGCCATTTGCAGTTCCCATGATATGGCGAGAACCTACAAATCACGTGACCGATTGCTATTTTTGCATGACCACAATCAAAGGTTTCTCGTTCAAGAGCAAAAAGAAAATTGTTTATCCCTACATCCCCACTGCCATGAGACCAGCTCCACATGATGCCTCCATGCCAATCCCACCAAATCCGAGTAAGTTCCGTCTTAGTTCTGAGGAGTGCAGCGATTCTGAAAGCGTTTCACCTCAACCTGGAACCAGTCAACAAGAAGAAATTTCAAGTTCGTCCAGCCCCTCTGAAACTCAGCCACAGCTCATAAATCAGAGGCGATTGAATGATCTTGTTCGTGATTTAGATCTCCCAAAATCAAAAGCTCAGCTGCTTGGGTCAAGGTTGCAACAATGGAATCTCTTGGAAGGAGGCGTGAATATATCTTTCTTCAGAAAACGGGAATCAGGAGTTCTATGCTTTTTAGCGCGGTTCCTCCCTCCCCCATAGGGAGGAACCCCGCTTCTAAGGTTGATACAATGAAACAATCCGGAAGTGCCGACTAGAAAATTTTGCGTTTCAGAACCCCTAGAAACCGAAAATAACGGTGGTTAAAATTTGTATATATATATATATATGTATATATTTTTATATATATATATATATATATATATATATATATATATATATTTGTCTGTTCGCTCTCTAAATAGAAGACGAATGGTCCGATTTTGATGAAATTTGGTACAAAAATCTGTCGTCCAATTTGAAAGGTCAAGTTCGTTAACCAGCAAAATCCGCCCACTGGAAGATGGCGTTTGGGGCGAAATTCGCGCAGAAAAAATCGTAACGCTTACGTTTTTGAGTTCATAAGCTTGTAAGAACTCGTTTTATAAGCTTCTTGGGCTAGAAAAACGAATGAAACCATTTTCAAGGCGATAGCTTTAACCGTTGTCGAGAAAATTGGAAAAATAGTTTTTGAATACCGTTTTTGGTTTGGGTACTTAGAATAACGGGATTCAGTTGAAACATTATCTGCATGTTCTACTTTCATTAAAACTAATATGTTGAAAGTTATGTTACGTTTGGAGTTAAGGAAGGGTAAGAATAAAATATTTTATGAACAGATATGAAAAGTTTTGGAAACTTCGTATACTTTCATTAATATCTCGAACACGGTTGGGAAATCGTGGTAAGTGGATTAAAACTATTTGAAAGCTTACTAAATTCTCTACAAAAATTATTCTAAAACTATTTTTGATTAGGTTATGTCAATCGGAGAAATAAATGCTTAAACCTTCAAATACGTCTGTTTTGTTCTTATGAACGGGTTTTTGTCGTTCTTTTTGTAATTTTTGTCTCTTTCCCTTGGTTTTTTATTGCTTTTAGCACTTTCCTCCGAAGGAAAGTAGCTATTGAGGTTGGACTCATGACGGAATTTTTGCAAAAATTTCTTCAAATCTTTATCGATCCTACCTAGTAGACACCGAAAATGACCCCCGTTAAAATTTATATATATCTATATATTTATATATATATATATATATATGCATATATATATATATATATATATATATATATATATATATATATATATATATATATATATATATGTGTGTCTGTTAACACGATAGCGGCCAGAGTTTTTGTTTTTTCGTCACGAAACTTGGTATATAGCATTCAATTAGCAAACAATTGAACGAGTTCGTTAACCACTAAAGTCGGTCCACCGGAAGGGGGGGGGGTTTACCCCGAACCCAAAACACTTATTTGACTATGTCAGCCATAATATTTGTTATATTTCAACGAAACTTGGTATTCGTAGTGGTAATATAGAGAGAAAAGTGAGATATAAAAATGAACTAAATCGGTTCATTAGAAGGAGGGGGGGGGGGGTTACTCCGGACCCACAATACCAATTCGCCACTACCAGCCGTGATTTTTGGTATATTTCGACGAAACTCGGTATTCGTAGTGCTAATCCACAGGTGAATATGTGTTGTAAAAATAAACTAAATCGGTTCATTAGGAGGGGGGGTTTACTCCGGACCCACAATACCAATTCGCCACTACCAGCCGTGATTTTTGGTATATTTCGACGAAACTCGGTATTCGTAGTGCTAATCCACAGGTAAATATGTGTTGTAAAAGTAAACTAAATCGGTTCATTAGAAGGGGGGGGGGGTTTACTCCAGACCCAAATTCCTAATATACTCATACCGGTCGTAATTTCTGCTGTATTGTAACGAAACGCGGTATACGTCGTGGGTAACTCATGAGAAAGAAGTGTTGTAAAAATGAGCTGAATCGGTCAATCGGAAAGCGGGGGTTTAATTTGTAATATATTTGAATAGAAAAGCCGGCAGACGTAGGTTCACAAAGCCGCCGCAAGGAGCGCTTTCTACCACTAGAGTGACTGTATCCTGTTCCTGCGTTAGATCAAAATACGATAATATGAGGATTTTTGTATTTATTACGTAGTTGATCAGTTACTCATTACAAAATGAGAACTATTCACGTTTTTATTTTATTTATGTAGGATATTTTAAGCAAATTGTTCTGGAAAGCAGTCTACACTACCCAAATTCTGAGGAAAGTGCTTAGTTATGCAGCTCCTGCGTGACGGACTTTTTATTTTTTTAATTTCTTATGTTGTATTTGTAAGGAAAATGTATGTGTGTGTAAAACAGGATAGGTAAAATGAGACCAATTTTCTGTTGTCAGAAATAATGAAAAGTTTTGGGAACTTCGTATAATTTCTTAATATCTCGAAAACGGTTGAAAATCTTGTGAAGCGAAAGGTTACCATTCGAAAGCTTACTAAATGTTCTACATGAAAGGTTCTAAAGAAAGTTTTGAATAAGCGATTTCAATCGGAGAAATAAGTGCTTAAAATTTGAAGTAATTGATTTCGTAAATTCGAACAGTTCTTTTTGTCTGTTTTTATTCGTATTTTTACATTGCTTATAGTTGGATAATGTATTTGACAATAAAATAGATTAATTAAAATAAGAAAAACAATTCATTGTTAGAAATATATCAGGCTGTACCGTATGAAATGTCAGTTTTGGATTTGCCGATTTCCTTCAAATGTCTTGAAACTGTCGAGGCACCTAATCCGAGTTCTTTGGCATATTCCCTATTGTTTGCAATTGCTTATAGTAGTCAAATGTATTTGCCAATAAAACAGGATACGTATAATTAGAATATTTTATTTTTGCGGAATCTTGTGGTTCTCAGATCCCTTATGAATATCTATTAGGCCCCCTTCGTATTTTTTCCTTAATATCTCGAAAAGGGTTAGGAGATCGTGGCAATTGAAATGTAACAGTTCGAAAGCTTACTAAATTCTCTACAAAAAATGTTTTACAGAAATGTTTGATGGGGTTGTCACATTAGGAGAAATAAGTGCTTAAAACTTAGTTAGTTTCCTTTATTTAAACGGATCTATTTGTGTGTTTCCCGAAGTTTTTTTTTCACTGCTCGTTATTTTTGTACTTGCTTATAGTAGTCTAATGTATTTTTCAGTAAACAGGATATGTATAATTAAAAGCATTATTTTGTTTGTTAGAATTCGAAGATGCCGTATGAATATCTAGATTACAGTACTGGTTTTGATTTCGTATTTTAGAATTGTTCTTGGTATTCCCTATTTTCATGTATTACCCTTAGTTCTTTATTGCTAGTAGTTTTTTTTTTTTTTATTGATTATAGAATATAAATCTATTTGGCAATAAAATAGGATACGTAAAATTAGAAACAATATTTCGGGTATTTCTGAGCGAAATGCCTTGTAAGATTGTCTACCACCACGAACGGCGTTTTTCCTCTATTTACCTCACATTTTAATTGGTTGCTGTATTTAGCTTGTTTCCTGCTTCACTTCACAGATAGGAAACACGCTTCTGACGTCGACCCAATGACGTAATCCGAAGTGCCTAATAAATGATTTAACGTTTTAGAACAGGTAGATATCGAAAATAGCTGTTTTTAAATTAGAATCTATTGTTGAGTAATTACATGAATCTTTGGATAAAAATTCCAATAGTTAAAATTGTAAGTATTAATGGAAATTGGAAAATATGTATTTAATAGAATTCAGAAAACCTTTTACAGAGAACTTTATTTTTTATTTTAATTTTATTGATCAACAGGTGTTTGCATATATTTGAAAACTCTGCTGATGTAACCTCTATGTCGTTTTTGTTTGAATCAATAATAAGAAATCCGTTTTTCAATGATTTTATGTTTTTAGGCCTATCTATAATTCCTGTGGGTTCATATGGCTTTAAAGTCTCAACAGGAATATTTGTGTAATCGCCCTTCACCGTTAAGTTATTAGAATCATAAGTGATTCTTTTTTGTGTTACAACTAACAATCTTTGAAAACGAAGTTTGACCATCCTTGGTATTGTTATTTTCCCTCTAATTGGCCGAGATTTTCTATTCATGATCTAATTCTCCTTGAATTTTTTGACTAGATCAAGAACCTAGTTTAAGCAATCTTAAATTCCTTCATTTAATTCAGAAAGTTTATCAAGCTTTATATAGAAACTTTTGAGCTAATACGGGTGGTCTGTACCGAGTCCTTTGTATGTAAACACAAAGAGCTTTCTGAATAACGGTAAAGGGCAATAAAAGTATATGACATTACCTGGAAGTAGACCCTGCATAGAGAGAATTCCAATACGAAACCTTTTCATTCGTTCTTTCATCAGCTCCCGTGTAACACCTTAGATCTGTTTATATTGTTTTACTCAGTGTGAACAAGTGTTGAAAGTGCCTGAAATTTTATATCTCTACAAGACTGTAGTGACATTCTAATACATCCATCTTAATTTAAGGTAAGTTATTTTTTTATTATTTTTTATCTGCCTCTTAACATTTTAGCCAAGTCGTTCTATATCACTTTTAATTTATTTATTTGTATCAAATAAGTCAATAATATTACTCCTTTCTAACATTATTATTATTATTATTATAATTTAAACTTACAATTGTACTTCTACATAGCATTTACATTCCAACTTCTTTTTAAATGCTTTGCTACCCCATTATTAAAAATTATTATTTTCAGTTGATTGGTTTTGAAATTCCAATATTCTTGTAAGTCATTTTGTGGCATAATAGTAATGTTTCGTTTTTTCACAACAAAATTTAAATGCAACAAACGTAAATAATTTCTTTGAATTTAATTGTCCCCTCTACAATTTACAAATTGCCTTAAGTATAAAGGTCCCCAAACACAGCAGTATTCTAACAATAAAAACATTTTAGAAACCACAAAAAAATTATCAGCTTTATTAGGCATATTATTCTACATAGGCATTATTAGGCAGGGGATTCGACTCAATCTTGAAGGCTTGTTCTTGGTCCTTCTGTATACACTAGATAGGCTTCATTAGGCATATTATTCTACATAGGCATTATTAGGCAGGGGATTCGACTCAATCTTGAAGGCTTGTTCTTGGTCCTTCTGTATACACTAGATAGGCTTCATTAGGCATATCATTCTTTATAGGTTTTATTAGGCAGGGGATTCTACTCAATCTTGAATACTTGTTCTTAGTCCTTACATACCCACTATATAGGCTTAATTAGGCATATTATTCTATATAGGTTTTATTAGGCAGGGGATTCTATTCAATCTTGAACACTTGTCTTTCATCCTTCTGTATCGACTAGATAGGATTTATTAGGCATATTATTCTATATAGGCTTTATAAGGTAGGAGATACTACTCAATTTTGAATACTTGTTCTTCGTCCTTACATATCCACTAGATAGGCTTTATTAGGCATATTATTCTATATAGATTTTTATAAGACAGGCGATTCTATTCAATCTTGAAGACTTGTCTTTGATCCTTCAGTATCGACTAGATAGGCTTTATTTGCATATTCTTCTACATAGGTTTTATTAGACAGAGGATTCTACTAATCTCGAAGACTTTTTTTGGTATTTCTGTATCCCCTAGATAGGCTTTATTAGGCAGGGGATTCTACTTAATCTTGAATACTTGTATTTCATCCTTCTGTATCTACCAGACAGGCTTTATTAGGCATGTTATTCTATATAGGTTTTATTAGACAGAGGATTCTACTCAATCTTGGATACTTGTTTTTGGTCCTTCTGTATCCACTAGTTAGGCTTCATTAGGCATATCATTCTATATAGGTATTCATAGGCAGAGGATTCTACTCAAACTTGAAGGCCTCTTCTTGGTCTTGATGTATCCACTAGATGGGCTTTTTTAGGCATATTATTCTATAAGGGCTTTATTAGGCATGGCATTCTACTTAATCTTGAAGACTTGTTTTTGTTCCTCCTTATCTACTTGATACGCTTTATTAAGCATATTATTCTATACAGGTTTTATTACGCATGAGATTCTACTCAATCTTGAATACTTGTTCTTGGTCCTCCTTATCTACTAGATAGGCTATATTAGGCATATTATTCTACATAGGCAGGGGATTCTGCTACATCTGGAAGACTTGTTCTTGGTCCTTATATATCGACTAGATAGGCTTTATTAGGCATATTATTCTATTATGGCTTTATTAGGCAGGGGATTCTACTCAATCTTGAAGATTTCTTCTTGGTCCTTATGTATCCAATAGATAGCCTTTATTAGGCATATTATTCTATATAGGTTTTATTACGCAGGGGATTCCATTTAATCTTGAATACTTGTATTTCACCCTTCTGTATCTACTAGATAGGCTTTATTAGGCATATTATTCTATATAGGCTTTATTAGGCAGGGGATTGTACTCAATCTTGAAAACTCGTTCTTGGTCCTTATGTATCCAATAGAAAGGCTTTATTAGGCACATTATTCTATATAGGTTTTATTAGTCAGGGGATTCCATTTAATCTTGAATACTGGTTTTTGATCCTTCTGTATCCACTACATAGGCTTTATTAGGTTATTCTATATAGGTTTTATTACGCTTGAGATTCTACTCAATCTTTTATTACGCAGGGGATTCCATTTAATCTTGAATAATTGTTCTTGGTCCTCCTTATCTACCTGATAGGCGTTATTAGGCATATTATTCTATAGGGGCTTTATTAGGCAGGGGATCCTACTTAATCTTGAAAACGTGTTTTTAGTATTTTTGCATCACCTAGATCTTGAAGACTTGTTCTTTGTCCTTCTGTATCCATTAGATAGGCTTTATTAGGCATATTTTTCTATATAGGTATTATTAGGCAGGGGGTTCTACTATGATTCTATAATAATTCTACTTGAAGACTCGTTATTGATCCTTCTGCATCTACTAGATAGGCTATATTAGCCGTATTATTCTTTTTACGCTTTATTAGGCAGGGGAATCTAGTCGATCTTGAAGACTTGTTCTTGGTCCTTCAGTATCGACTAGATAGGCTTTATTAGGCATATTATTCTATATCGGTTTTATTACGAAGGGGATTCCATTTAATCTTGAATACTTGTCTTTCATCCTTCTGTATCGACTAGATAGGCTTTATTAGGCATATTATTCTATATAGGCTTTATAAGGTAGGAGATACTACTCAATTTTGAATACTTGTTCTTCGTCCTTACATATCCACTAGATAGGCTTTATTAGGCATATTATTCTATATAGATTTTTATAAGACAGGCGATTCTATTCATTTTATAAGATAGGCTTTATTTGCATATTCTTCTACATAGGTTTTATTAGACAGAGGATTCTACTAATCTCGAAGACTTTTTTTGGTATTTCTGTATCCCCTAGATAGGCTTTATTAGGCAGGGGATTCTACTTAATCTTGAATACTTGTATTTCATCCTTCTGTATCTACCAGACAGGCTTTATTAGGCATGTTATTCTATATAGGTTTTATTAGACAGAGGATTCTACTCAATCTTGGATACTTGTTTTTGGTCCTTCTGTATCCACTAGTTAGGCTTCATTAGGCATATCATTCTATATAGGTATTCATAGGCAGAGGATTCTACTCAAACTTGAAGGCCTCTTCTTGGTCTTGATGTATCCACTAGATGGGCTTTATTAGGCATATTATTCTATAAGGGCTTTATTAGGCATGGCATTCTACTTAATCTTGAAGACTTGTTTTTGTTCCTCCTTATCTACTTGATACGCTTTATTAAGCATATTATTCTATACAGGTTTTATTACGCATGAGATTCTACTCAATCTTGAATACTTGTTCTTGGTCCTCCTTATCTACTAGATAGGCTATATTAGGCATATTATTCTACATAGGCAGGGGATTCTGCTACATCTGGAAGACTTGTTCTTGGTCCTTATATATCGACTAGATAGGCTTTATTAGGCATATTATTCTATTATGGCTTTATTAGGCAGGGGATTCTACTCAATCTTGAAGATTTCTTCTTGGTCCTTATGTATCCAATAGATAGCCTTTATTAGGCATATTATTCTATATAGGTTTTATTACGCAGGGGATTCCATTTAATCTTGAATACTTGTATTTCACCCTTCTGTATCTACTAGATAGGCTTTATTAGGCATATTATTCTATATAGGCTTTATTAGGCAGGGGATTGTACTCAATCTTGAAAACTCGTTCTTGGTCCTTATGTATCCAATAGAAAGGCTTTATTAGGCACATTATTCTATATAGGTTTTATTACTCAGGGGATTCCATTTAATCTTGAATACTGGTTTTTGATCCTTCTGTATCCACTACATAGGCTTCATTAGGTTATTCTATATAGGTTTTATTACGCTTGAGATTCTACTCAATCTTTTATTACGCAGGGGATTCCATTTAATCTTGAATAATTGTTCTTGGTCCTCCTTATCTACCTGATAGGCGTTATTAGGCATATTATTCTATAGGGGCTTTATTAGGCAGGGGATCCTACTTAATCTTGAAAACGTGTTTTTAGTATTTTTGCATCACCTAGATCTTGAAGACTTGTTCTTTGTCCTTCTGTATCCATTAGATAGGCTTTATTAGGCATATTTTTCTATATAGGTATTATTAGGCAAGGGATTCTACTATGATTCTATAATAATTCAACTTGAAGACTCGTTATTGATCCTTCTGCATCTACTAGATAGGCTTTATTAGCCGTATTATTCTTTTTACGCTTTATTAGGCAGGGGAATCTAGTCGATCTTGAAGACTTGTTCTTGGTCCTTCAGTATCGACTAGATAGGCTTTATTAGGCATATTATTCTATATCGGTTTTATTACGAAGGGGATTCCATTTAATCTTGAATACTTGTATTTCATCCTTCTGTATCTACTAGATAGGCTTTATTAGGCATATTATTCTATATAGGCTTTATTAGGCAGGGGATTCTACTCAATCTTGAAAACTTGTTCTTGTTCCTCATGTATCCAATAGAAAGGCTTTATTAGGCACATTATTCTATATAGGTTTTATTACTCAGGGAATTCCATTTAATCTTGAATACTGGTGTTTGATCCTTCTGTATCCACTACATAGGCTTTATTAGGTTATTCTATATAGGTTTTATTACGCTTGAGATTCTACTCAATCTTTTATTACGCAGGGGATTCCATTTAATCTTGAATACTTGTTCTTGGTCCTTCTGTATCCATTAGATAGGCTTTATTAGCCGTATTATTCTATATAGGCTTTATTAGGCGGGGGATTTTACTCAATCTTGAAGACTTGTTCTTGATCCTTCTCTATCGGCTAGATAGGCTTTATTAGCCGTATTATTCTATATAGACTTTATTAGGCAGGGGATTCTACTCAGTCTTGAAGAATTGTCCCTTGTCCTTCTGTATCAATTAGATAGGCTTTATTAGCCGTATTATTCTATATAGGCTTTATTAGGCAGGGGAATCTAGTCGATCATGAAGACTTGTTCTTGGTCCTTCAGTATCGACTAGATAGGCTTTATTAGGCTTTCTATCCTATAAGGCCATAAGTGGGAAGGGGATTCTACTTAAACTTGAATACTTGTTCTTGGTCCTTCTTTATCAACTAGATTGGCTTTATTAGGCATATTATTCTATATAGGCTTTATTAGGGAGTGGTATCTACTCAATTTTGAGAACTTGTTCTTGATCCTTCTGTATCCACTAGATTTGCTTTATTAGGCATATTATTCTATATAGGCGTTATTAGGAAGGGGATTCTAGTCGATCTTAAATACTTTTTCTTGGTCCTTCTGTATCGACAAGATAGGCTTTATTAGTCATATTGTCATATATAGGATTTATTAGGCAGAGGATTCTACTCAATTATAGATTCTTAATCTTGGTCCTTCTGTATCCACTAAATAAGCTTTATTACCCGTATTATTCTATGTAGGCTTTATTAGGCAGGGGATTCTACTCAATCTTAAAGACTTGTTCTTAGTACTACTGTATCGACCTGATAGGCTTTATTAGCCGTATTATTCTATATAGGCTTTATAAGGCAGGAGATACTACTTAATCTTGAAGACTTGTTCTTTGTCCTTCTTTATCAACTAGATAGGCTTTATTAGACATAATATTCTTCATAGGCTTTATTAGGCAGGGAATTCTGATAAAATGTCGTGTTGTCGCAGCAAATTGTAATTACGATTTATCTAAGGTCAGGTAACATTAGCGAGTCTACATTGTTAAGATCACCCACGGCGAAGGTAGACAATTGCTATGATTTAGTCTACATATGTATATTAATTCCTAAATGTAGAAAATAAACTTTACAACGGTTAGATACTATGAACGAATAGACAGTCGGTTCAGTCCCAAACAAACAGAGGGTTTACTAGAAATTTACCTGCTAGGAGTTAATCCTCAAGAGAAGTAACCCTTGTAGGGTAATATAACCCATGTATCTGCCGACACAAATACAAAGCCTTGCAAGAGTAGGTAGAGCAACTTTAAGAGTTCGTTCACTAAAATTTCTTAAACTGACCTAGATTCAGACATAACATAACATAGATTATATTGTAAATATTGATAAAGATTAATTAGTTGTCAACATATACATAAATTAGCAATCAACAGTTATCTTTGTACGACTATTATTAACGACTATTTAGTTATGAGCCGATCCATAAATTAGCGATCAAGAGTTGCAGGTGATTCCGTATAAGATATATATTAATTATTCATAAAGACTATTTGGTTGTAAACCGATTCATCAATAAGCAATCAATATTTTTAAACACTGGATATATACTAACCAATTATAACGACTGTTTAGTTATGAACCGATTCATAAATTAGCGATTAAAAAACACAGGTTTATTGACTAAATATTGATAAAAGTATTTAAATTGAAGAAAAAAAGATTTCCTCAAGACTTGTTCTTGTTCAATTTGTATTTACTCTATTGACTTTATTAGGCATATTATTCTATATAGGCTTTATTAGGGAGTGGTATCTACTCAATTTTGAGAACTTGTTCTTGATCCTTCTGTATTCACTAGATTGGCTTTATTAGGCATATTCTTCTATATAGGCTTCATTAGGCAGTGGTATCTACTCAATTTTGAGAACTTGTTCTTGATCCTTCTGTATCCACTAGATTGGCTTTATTAGGCATATTATTCTATATAGGCTTTATTAGGGAGTGGTATCTACTCAATTTTGAGAACTTGTTCTTGATCCTTCTGTATCCACTAGATTGGCTTTATTAGGCATATTATTCTATATAGGCTTTATTAGGGAGTGGTATCTACTCAATTTTGAGAACTTGTTCTTGATCCTTCTGTATTCACTAGATTGGCTTTATAAGTTATATAGGCTTCATTAGGCAGTGGTATCTACTCAATTTTGAGAACTTGTTCTTGATCCTTCTGTATTCACTAGATTGGCTTTATTAGGCATATTATTCTATATAGGCGTTATTAGGGAGTGGTATCTACTCAATTTTGAGAACTTGTTCTTGATCCTTCTGTATCCACTAGATTGGCTTTATTAGGCATATTATTCTATATAGGCTTTATTAGGGAGTGGTATCTACTCAATTTTGAGAACTTGTTCTTGATCCTTCTGTATCCACTAGATTGGCTTTATTAGGCATATTATTCTATATAGGCTTTATTAGGGAGTGGTATCTACTCAATTTTGAGAACTTGTTCTTGATCCTTCTGTATCCACTAGATTGGCTTTATTAGGCATATTATTCTATATAGGCTTTATTAGGGAGTGGTATCTACTCAATTTTGAGAACTTGTTCTTGATCCTTCTGTATTCACTAGATTGGCTTTATTAGGCATATTATTCTATATAGGCGTTATTAGGGAGTGGTATCTACTCAATATATATGTGTACATAATTTAACTAATTAAGAATATCCATACGTATTTGTTTTTATGTATTCTAAGTGAACTTGGGCACTGTGTGCGCCTCCTCGTGGCAGAATACGGGCAACTGATTGGTGGCTCTCGAGGCGAACCTGACATTCAGGTCTCCGGTTGGGGAGAAGGAATTGAGTAAGGTTTGATTGTTTTAATAGTCAAACCTTGTTCAGTTCTGTGGCAATCAGGCTAAGCACATTAAATTCCAGGCAAGTTAGACGTAAAGAGATAATTTTAGCGCGGTTCCTCCCTCTCTCCATATGGAGGACCCCGCCCTCCAAATGGAGGCCTCATGACGCAATCCAGAAGTCCCGACAAAAAAGTTTGCGTTTAAGAACCCCTGAGAGTCCGAAAATAACGGTGTTTCAAATTGGTATATATATATAAATATATATACATATATATATATATATATATATATATATATATATATATATATATATATATATATATATATGTGTGTGTGTGTGTGTGTGTGTGTGTGTGTGTGTTTGATCGCTCTCTGGACACCCTTAAAAAGTTTTGGGTACTTTGTATATTTTCCTTAATTTTATTTTTTTATTTTTTTTAAATTATTTTCCTTATATCTCGAAAACGGTTTGAAATCTTCATAAGCGGATCCTTACCATTCGAAAGCTTACTAAATGCTAATAATTCTTAAGCAATTATCGATTCATCGGAGAAATTAGTGCTTAAAAAAATAGTTTTTGAATACCGTTTTTGGTTTGGGTACTTAGAATCATGGGATTCAGTTGAAACATTTTCTGCATGTTCTACTTTCATTAAAACTAATATGTTGAAATTTTTGTTACGTTTGGAGTTTTTGTTACGTTGGAAGGGTTAGAATAAAATATTTTATGTATAATGTATTTGACAATAAAACTGGTTAAGTAAAATAACAAAAAAAAATTTATTGTTAGAAATATAGATTTCCAAGATTCATAGACCTTGTCAGTAGCGGGTCCGTTTCTAGTGTAGCCGACCCTTCCAGGTAAGATTGTAAATCATGACCTTTCAAGACTTTACTACTCACAGGAATGGCATTAGTGACCTTAAGGGTTGACACGCCATTATAATAATTAATTAAAAAAAAAGACTGGTGGAACCAAAATAATAACTGCTTCTATTTTAATCTTTCATAATTAGACTAGGGATATGAACGGAACCGCGCTAAGATGATGCAGTTCCTGCGAGACGGACTTTTCTCGATGGAAGAAAATCTTGTATTTTGCAATGATGTATTTCATTTGCTCCTGGAACTTGATCTGCCAACCATTCCAGAGGAATGGAGACTATTCATTGACAGCTCCAAGTTTAGTTTAAAAGGAGTACTCCTTCATAATGGAGACAAACATCCATCTATCCCAGTAGCTCATTCGGTCCACATGAAAGAAACCTATGACAACATGAAGATACTTCTACAAAAAATCAAGTACCATGAGTACAAATGGCGCATTTGTGCAGATCTTAAAGTGGTAGCCATGCTTCCAGGACTCCAAGGATGTTACACTAAATTTTGTTGTTTTTTGTGCAAGTGGGACAGCAGAAAAAGAGGAGACCATTATGTCGTAAAAAAATGGCCAAAGCGTAAGGAAAAAGTAGGTGAAAAAAACATTACCAATCCTCCATTAGTGGACAAAAACCAAATAATTTTACCCCCACTCCACATAAAATTGGGGCTAATGAAAAACTTCGTAAAAGCGATGGACAAGGAAGGAGAAGGTTTCATGTACTTAAAACAAAAATTTCCGCATCTCAGCGATGCTAAGATAAAGGAGGGAATTTTCGTAGGACCCCAAATTCGACATCTACTCAAGGACCTCACTTTTGAAGCAAAGTTAAATACTACTGAGAAAAAGGCTTGGATTGCTTTTCGAGAGGTATGTGCTAAGTTTGTGGGAAACGAAAAATCTAGAGACTACCGAAAAATAGTCCAAGAACTGCTTACTTCATATAAATCATTGGGATGCAATATGTCCTTAAAAATACATTTCCTGCATAGTCACCTAGACTTTTTCGCCCCAAATTTGGGTGCAGTTTCGGACGAACATGGAGAACGATTCCACCAAGACATATCCAGAATGGAAAAAAGATATACTGGCAAATGGAATGAGAAGATGCTGGCGGATTACTGCTGGACACTGCAGCGGGAGACAGAGGAGGAAGAGTACAAAAGAAAAAAAAATACTCACTGACGATGTGTGTATATTTTTTGAGTTGTGTCATATCTAGTATTATACCTGATAGCATGCAGGATTCAATTAATTATATTTTACCGTTGAAAAAGGAAAAAAAAATCTGTTATAATAAAGACAATAATTTTCAAATACAATTTTTCATTTTTTCCAAGTTTCTCCTCTTTTCTCTCAAAATCAGAGGGTGATAGAATTTTTCTGAGTTCAGATTCGGACTCAGCACACCTGAAAACATGAGAAACAGGCAAAATTTTTCAAGGGAGGGGAGAAAAGTTTTTTTTTTGCAGAACAGTGTTATGTTTACTGATGCAAACAATCATTGAGTTCTTATAAAAAAATTGTCCCAAGGCCTTCGGAGGTGATTCTTGAACTGATGCAATCCTTAAAATTCCAAAATACAGCCCTTAAAAAATCTCCCCGTGTTTAATTCAAGCAATTGAAATAAGTTAAGTAAATGTCCTAAATTAAATTAATTAAGCTTTCATTTCGAACTTTTGTTTTATAAATTTGCCTACCTGTTAATTAATGTGGCCTCTATGCATTGGAAAAAGATAGGACCCTCTAAGCGGTACTCGTTTTCGAGATATTGAGCCTAAAACATCCACTTTTTAACGTGGGAGAATAGAGGACACTTTAATTGACATGTAGGTAAATTGGGAGAATAGAGGACACTTTAATTGACATGTAGGTAAATTGGGAGAATAGAGGACACTTTAATTGACATGTAGGTAAATTGGGAGAATAGAGGACACTTTAATTGACATGTAGGTAAATTGGGAGAATAGAGGACACTTTAATTGACATGTAGGTAAATTGGGAGAATAGAGGACACTTTAATTGCCATGAAGGTAAATTGGGAGAATAGAGGACACTTTAATTGACATGTAGGTAAATTGGGAGAATAGAGGACACTTTAATTGACATGAAGGTAAATTGGGAGAATAGAGGACACTTTAATTGACATGTAGGTAAATTGGGAGAATAGAGGACACTTTAATTGACATGAAGGTAAATTGGGAGAATAGAGGACACTTTAATTGACATGTAGGTAAATTGGGAGAATAGAGGACACTTTAATTGACATGTAGATAAATTGGGAGAATAGAGGACACTTTAATTGACATGAAGGTAAATTGGGAGAATAGAGGACACTTTAATTGACATGTAGGTAAATTGGGAGAATAGAGGACACTTTAATTGACATGTAGGTAAATTGGGAGAATAGAGGACACTTTAATTGACATGTAGGTAAATTGGGAGAATAGAGGACACTTTAATTGACATGAAGGTAAATTGGGAGAATAGAGGGCACTTTAATTGACATGTAGGTAAATTGGGAGAATAGAGGACACTTTAATTGACATGAAGGTAAATTGGGAGAATAGAGGACACTTTAATTGACATGTAGGTAAATTGGGAGAATAGAGGACACTTTAATTGACATGTAGGTAAATTGGGAGAATAGAGGACACTTTAATTGACATGTAGGTAAATTGGGAGAATAGAGGACACTTTAATTGACATGAAGGTAAATTGGGAGAATAGAGGACACTTTAATTGACATTTAGGTAAATTGGGAGAATAGAGGACACTTTAATTGACATGAAGGTAAATTGGGAGAATAGAGGACACTTTAATTGACATGTAGGTAAATTGGGAGAATAGAGGACACTTTAATTGACATGAAGGTAAATTGGGAGAATAGATGACACTTTAATTGACATTTAGGTAAATTGGGAGAATAGAGGACACTTTAATTGACATGAAGGTAAATTGGGAGAATAGAGGACACTTTAATTGACATGTAGGTAAATTGGGAGAATAGAGGACACTTTAATTGACATGTAGGTAAATTGGGAGAATAGAGGACACTTTAATTGACATGAAGGTAAATTGGGAGAATAGAGGACACTTTAATTGACATGTAGGTAAATTGGGAGAATAGAGGACACTTTAATTGACATTTAGGTAAATTGGGAGAATAGAGGACACTTTAATTGACATGTAGATAAATTGGGAGAATAGAGGACACTTTAATTGACATTTAGGTAAATTTATAAAACAAAACTTTGAAAATGAAAGCTTAATTAATTTATTTTAGGACATTTACTTCAATTGATACATTGCTCGAATCAAACATGGGGAGATTTTTCAAGGGTTGTATTTTGGGATTTTAAGGATTTCATCAGTTCAAGAATCACCTCCGAAGGCCTTGGGTCAATTTTTTTATAATAACTCAGATTGTTTGCACAGAAACAATCTGAGTTATCTCATTAGATTAACATAACGAATACCGAGTTTCGTTGAAATATAACAAAAATTACGGCTGGCATGGTCAAATTAGTGTTTTGGGTTCGGGGTAAACCCCCCTTCCGGTGGACCGATTTTGGTGGTTAACGAACTCGTTCAATCGTTTGCTAATTGAATGCTATATACCAAGTTTCGTGACGAAAAAACAAAAACTCTGGCCGCTATCGTGTTAACAGACACACACACACACACACACACACACACACACACACACACACATATATATATATATATATATATATATATATATAGATATATATAAATTTTAACGGGGGTCATTTTCGGTGTCTACTAGGTAGGATCGATGAAGATTTGAAGAAAGTTTTCAAAAATTCCGTCATGAGTGCAACCTCAATAGCTACTTTCAGTCGGAGGAAAGTGCTAAAAGATCATTCTGTAAAATATCCTAAATTACCCCGGGTTCGGATTCAGTGCGTATAGCATACATGGTCTGCTCTCTGGGTCTGAACGTTTGTGTGTGTGTGTGTGTGCGTGCGTGTGTGAGTGCGTGCGTGTGTGTGATCATTAAACACTATCTCCCTTGCTCGACCTCTCAAAGCCTTCCCTGGTCTTAAACGAGACACAATTAGTTATTTCCTTCATAATTTAGCGCATGCGGGATTTGAAGTTTTCCGTCTAACTGAATGGGTTCTAACCACTATGTTGAAGCCCAACCCCTGTTAAATTTGCTTCAGTACAATTCATAGGATTGGGACAATTATGACATACTAAAACGATAAATAACGCTGAGAAAATTGTTGATAAGCAGAGAATTCATAAGCCAAATGTACTGTCTTAATCAATCTCATATGTATCTCTCGATAACATCAAATTTTCTGCTGGAGGCCCGATGGCCGTGAGGGTTAAGGTGTGAGCACTTAACACTCCGAGCCAAGGGTCTTGGGTTCGATTCCCACCAGGGGGTGGTGGCTTTACTTTAGAAAAAAGAAAATACATCAACCCTATCCTGGCTAGAAAAGGGCGGTAACCTATAGATAACCCGTCCTAAAATTCATAGTTAATAATAAATGGACGTTAAAATTTAAATAAAAAATAAATTTTCTGTTGACGTCCGAACAATTTTAATAAGTTCTCTATCATATAGCGATTTTGAACTTTGCAGGCATTAATATAGTCCGAGAGCCAGCAACGCACTTTTCATGAAGTGTTTTATGCACCTTAAAATTTTGCTATTATATACCTCTTAGGTAGATAAGAAGGTATATATGTGTTTCCTGGACATACCTTGGAACACCAGATACTGCGCATAGGGGAAAGGTGCAAAACAATATTGCCCAAAAATAGAGTTTTAATCAGAAGCCAACTATCTTTAATGTAAAATTAAGACAATTTTACAATAATTAATAAAAATGGCAGGCATTTTTAAGGGGTATAACACGTAAAAAAAAAAAACTTAATTGTTTTTATTCTCATATTAAATGTAAGTTTTATTCACGCTTCCATTTAAACCGGGACAGCTGTACGAGATCATATCGTCGATACAAATGCAAACTAACGAATATGAGAAAATGCATCTTTCATTGTCCATCTTTAATAATTTCTGCTGGACTTATTTACGGCAAATTCTTCAATCTGACTTCACTCTATTAAAGCGAAAGTATTCCACTATCAAAAGGTCAAATCTGCCGAATATTTGACTGTCCAAAAAAAAGTTATGAATAAATGCTTTTCCACTCTGAAAAGTGGTGATTTTCATATTCGTTAGTTTGCTTTTGTATCGACGATATGAGCAAGAACCAATGAGAGCGCAGAGAATAACCACAACTGCGCGGTGCTGTCATTCACTCTTACGGTTACGCGCAGTGTATTGCAGTCTATCATATTCAACATTTATTTTTATGCTTCCTGATAATTATACCCCACAAAAGTGCCTGCCCTTTTGTAATTATTTTCAAATATGTTTACTGAAGACCCTGCTTAAATCGCAGCGTGAATAAAGCACTTCATTTAATATTAAAAATAAAAACTACGTACTTAGTTTTTTTTATATTATTATTATCATTTTAACCCCCTTAAAAGTGCCTGCCTTATTTATTATTAATTTGAAAATTGCCTTAATTTGCCATTTTTTTCATTAATAATAGTTGGCTTCTGAATAAAACTCTACTTTTGGGCAATATTGTTTTGTACCTTTCCCCTATGCGCAGTACCTGGTGTTCCAAGGTATGTCCAGGAAACACATATTTACCTTCTTATCTACCTAAGAGGTATATTATAGCAATTTCAGGGCGCATAAAACACTTCATGAAAAGTGCGTTGCCAGCTCTCGGTCTAATACTATTTCTTTCCACTTTATTCTTACATAATCCTTCAGGTGTTTCATAACAGATCTTTACACATTTTCACAATAAATTGTAACACAACACTGATTAATATCACAAACAGTACTATGGCCGGCCTGTCACGTACAGTTTTATCTCTGAACTGATATATTCTCAGGCGTGCAGTTCAATTGGTTCATTCCTTTAGTTTTAGCGCGGTTCCTCCCTCCCTCCATAAGGAGGAAACCCTATTATAAGGTTGATCTCATGACGCAATCCGGAAGTGCCGACTAGAAAATTTCATGTTTCAGATCCCCTAGATCTGAAAGATGATGAATTCATCGGTCGGGGAATTTCGTGAAATTTTATCAGAGTTTTTCCTCAGAGGAAATGATTCTTGTCTGTATATTTTTTTTTTTTTTTAGGATTTTCCTTGATTCCTTCAACGAAGTTTCCTTATATTTATATGCAGTGGAGAGGAACCATTTTCGTACGCCTCATCAATACGCTAATATCATAATTAAATTACAGGGTAAAATGTATGCACGATTGTACAAACTTCATAATTTACATAAGAAATCCACTTAATAATATGGTACTGTACCTCATGGGCGTATGTAGAAAATAATTTCGGAGGGGGCTGGGAAAAGTTCGGGGGGGGGGGGTCTGAGACCATTTCCGGTGTATGGAATACTAACAATTTAGATCTTGGAAGAGTTTTAGCCAACTTAAACGCTATTACACCCAAAATAGAATATGTTTTATGAACTAAATGATCTTATTTAATTTATTGTTAAGGATTTTATGAAATTTTTACCAATCAAATCAAAATTTCGGGGGGGGGGGGGGCTGCAGCCCCCTCAGCCCCCCCCCTTATATACGCCCATGCTGTACCAAGATGAGCGAAAGCACCGATGGGGTCAGGGAGGGAAGTGGAGATGAATAAAAGGGCAGGTTCAAAAGGAAGTCAGGTAACACTTCACAAAGTCCGACTCGCAGGAACTGCATCATCTTAGCGCGGTTCCGTTCAAATCTCCAGTTCTATTATTAAAAGAAAAGTAGCAGTTATTGGTGGGGTTTGGTCTTTCGTGAAAAATATAAAATAAAATCTCGAAGAGAAAATAGATTTAAGGCGCCACAACAGGAAACTGACAGTATCATGGCGACTTCACCCACCTTCTCAACGTTTGCTCTTGGAAACACTATAACAATGTTTCACATTTTCTTCCTTTTTTTAGTCAAATACTCGTTTTACTATTAAATGCAATTCAAATGAGAAACTACCAGTTCAAAAGAGCAAACGACCCGTTCAAAAGAGCAAAACTAACAGTTGCGAATTTTCAAGTCCTTATTTATCCGACTGACATCGCCCCATCGAATATTGCATCAGAGGCTTTTTTGTAGGGAATTTAGTGAAAGTTCGAATGGTTACCTTCCACTTACCGTTTTCGGGATATTTTATAAAATATCTTTTCATAGCTGTTAATGAAATATTTTATTTCTAGTACTTCATTAACTCTAAACGGAACCAAAATTTAAGCATCTTAGATTAGATGGATATCAAACGTCTGGAACTAGTTTCAACTGAATCAATCGTTTACGACTCACCAAACTAAAAATTAGTTTGGAAAATTATTTGTGTCAAGTTTTCTCGTAAACGGTTACAGATAATAATGGTTTCATTCGTTTTCCTATGACAAGAAACTTAGATGCAAGGATATGAACTAAAAAAAGTAAGGGTTCCGATTTTTTCACGTGAATTTCGCTCCAAAAGTCACGGACCGTGGATGGATCCTGCTGGACCTTTCAAATTAGACGAAAGATTTTTGTACCAAAGTTTGTCAAAATCTATGTATATATATATATATATATATATATATATATATATATATATATATATATCATGAGGTCATAAGCGGGTTTCCACCCTATGGAGGAAGGGAAAACCGCGCTAAAACAATGTATTATCATTATTATTATTATTATTGAGTAGCCAGTGACTATTATTTTTTTTTGTTATTTGTTTTTTTACGGCGCAGCGACATCTAGGCCATTAGCACCGACATCCAGGATGCAATGAGGAATTTTCACAACGAGCCGTGAGATAAGAAAATTCCTGCCGCCGCACAGTGTAACGTCCAATGGACAAAAACCTACATTTTTGTTTTCTTACATTTAATTTTTAATCCTCTAGCTAAGTTTGGAAACTATTCAAGGAACTAAAATCGTATAAAACTAATAAATATTAGTTTTATTTTGATCAACAAACACATTAGCAGTATTATAAACAAGGCAAAGTCTTTAAAACCTGTTTCATACCAACAATCAGTTTGAGCCTCTCTCGTTGAAGTTAGGACCGTGTTTTTATTAAGTCATCCGAAGGAAATTACGTCAAAACTATTCCTGTTTTATCTGATATAATTGATTATGGGTAATTACTCCCTTATTATTTATCCTGAATTATTCTTCATCGATCTTTGACATTTTTCTTAAGTACAAAATTTTGATAGACCATAGCAAAAAAAAACTTCATCTGAAAACATCCCAAGTTTTTTAGAGCTTAAAGTTTACCTCAAGTATAATGTACTCAAGGCAATTTAGTTTGCCGATTTCAATGATATTTATTTTTAGATCCATCACATAATACAATTTATTTTTTCTTCCAAATTTGAAAAAAATGTGGATAAATCCAAGAAAACGGTATCAATCCTCGGGCAAATGATTCAATTTGATCTGCAGGATGCTCCTAAAGAAATATTAGAAAGACTGCCAGTTTAGTCTTATATTATATCTAAAAAATGTGAGAAGGTTTTCACCGCAACTCTTATGTAAATACTGGTTGAAACAAGATATCAAGAAATTGTTATTACTTTTTATCAATAAAAAAGATATTCACGCCCTGATGGCCCTGCCGGCTTCCTTACAGGCAGACATAAAAAAGAGTTTACAGCGTTGTGTGAGAGATCGAAAAAGCGCCGGGTTCGTCTGATATCTGGCCCAGAACTTTCTTTATGGAGAAAAAACATATAAATAAAAAAGGAAAATCAGTCCAGACATTAATGAATGTATAATAAAGGATGACGCGAAAAAAATCGTTCCGCTTACTTCATATGCTTGTGAGTACTCGTTTAATAGGCTTCTTGGCACAAGAAAACGAATGAAACCATTTTTAAGGCGATAGCTTTATCCGTTTTCGAGAATATTAGAAAAATAGTTGTTGAATACCGTTTTTGGCTTGGGTAGTTAGAATTATGGGATTCAGTTGAAACATTTTCTGCATGTTCAAATTTCATCAAAACTGATATGTTGAAATTTTGGTTAAGTTTGGAGTTAAGGAAGGGTTGGAATCAAATATTTTATTAACAGACATGAAAAGCTTTGGGAACTTCGAAAAGCGAACCAAGGTTTTAACCTTTAGGGGGTAAAGTGAAAGGTTGAACCAAAATAATAACAGTTTATATTTTAATCTTTCCAAATGAGACTAGGGATAATGTATGTATGTATGAATGGGGTTTAAAGACGAAGAACGTCAAAGGTTACCATCGTCCTGTAAAGTGTTTTTCAATGAAAATTATTTTGTACTATAAAGGTATGCACTACATATATTGTCGAGGATGCTCTTAAGTTGTAATGTTATATAATGTTCAAAAAAGGTTTTTAAAAATGGTTCTGAAACTGCTATGGCTAATATAATTGTTTTACATGGATACTGCTAAAATAATAATTATGGTGATATGAGCTTGGTCCGTAACGGCATATTATTTAAAACTATACGCAATCAATGCATCTGCGTTCAAGGTAAAGAATATATACAGAAATTATTTATTTTATTTTTTATTATTTATTTATTTATTTTTTATTTATTTATTTATTTTTTTATTATTTTTTTTATTTTTTATTTTTTTTTATTTTTTTTTTTTGCTATATTTCTGTGTATAATTTTGATTTTTTAAGAAAATTTAATACTTTGTCCACCATGGAGGGGTTGTCTGCAAGTGCTTCAGATATATCTCTTGGAATTTCGTTCTTCTCTAGGGCTTCTTCGTATAACCTGCAAGACTCGAAGATATGCCGCACAGAAATCGGTTCATTACATGACACACATATAGGCTTTTCCTTCCCCTCCATAAGGAAACCATGAGTAAGTCTGGTATGACCTAGGCGAAGGCGAGCTAAAACTACCTCGTCTCTTCTACTGCTGCATTGGGATGATCGCCATGGCCCTAGACTTCTTTTGACCATTTTCAATTTATTTTCGGAAGCCTCCGTCCACATGGAGTGCCACCCCATCTTTATTCTCTCTACAGAAGGCGCACATAATTCCTTGGGTGTTAGGGTTGTGGGTGTGATTTCCGTTAGATCGTGGGCTGCTTTTGCCGCCATATCGGCAATTTCATTCCCCAATATTCCCTTGTGGCTAGGAACCCAAAAGAAATTAACTGTTTTTCCTGTAACGTTCAGCATTCGGATATATATTTGGATTTTTAGGCTTACTGGATTTTTTGGGTACATCTGTAGTATGGAGCGGAGCACACTTTCTGAGTCGGAGCACACAATTATGTTTTTCTTCACCTGGGACATGGAGAATTGTAAGGCTGCTGTTATGGCATGTGCTTCTGCAGTAAATATTGTAGTGCGTGGGTCGAGTTTGAACTTGCGGGTTGTCAGAATATCGGTGACAGCACAGGCGGTTGATCCATTAATTCTAGAGCCATCTGTGTATAAAACAAGCTTGTCCTGAATCTTGTCCAGCATTTCGAGGAGTGTTGCGTTCACCTGAGTGGTGTTAATGTAGGCTTCCTTTTTAAATCTAAATATGCAGTTAGGTTTTTCAAGAGTCCAGGGAGGGGTGTCCAGCGGTGGTAAGGGCAAATTTGTCTTCAGCATATCTTGAACTACAAGAGTCATGCGTAAAGATAATGGTTTAGAAGCTGATATGTTTCTATTGTAAGCATTGACAAATTGAGGACTGAAAATGTGCTTGTAACAAGGGTGTTGAGGCATTTTATAAATCTTGCAGATATATTTAGCAGCTAGTGTGTGACGCCTGAATAATAGGGGAGTCGTACCTGTTTCTACTGAAAGACTAGGGATAAGAACGGAACCGTGCTAAGATGACGCAGTTCCTGTGAGTCGGACTTTTACTATTTCTAAAGAAAAGCCACCACTCCATAGTGGGTATCGAATCCACGACCTTTGACACGGCCGGAAAATTGTATAAACTCAAGAAGGGTAAATATGAAGTTTCGCGCCCTCAAACCCGATTTCTTTCAAATTTTGTGCAATAACGTATTTTGATGCACTAAACACGAATACGTTAAAAAAAAAAAAAAAAAAAAAAAAAACCTTCGCATTTAACTACGAAAGAAGTTATTAAGCACTAACGTTCACTGTTATGCAGGTTATGAGAGCTAATGTAAACAACTAAATTTGTGACGACTTTAAGGCATACATGCTATGCGTTTCCGCTCGCTCAAGAAGATAACAAACCCCCAGTCAATCCAACTCGCTAAAATTAATAGAATATAATATTAAGCACTAAAGTTAGGAAGGTTATAAAACTAGGCGTCAACAGCGTATTTGTAAACACGCGCATGCGCAGATATGTAACATTAGGAAACAGAGAACTCTCATTTGAAATGTTCAGAAACCATTTATTAAAAAATATTGTTAATTTTAGGGGCATCCTCATCCATCGTCACCTGTCGCTTAAGGGCATATGTGCTATGCGTTTCCGCTCGCTACGCTCGCTCACGAAGATAACAAAACCCCAGTCAATCCAACTCGCTAAAATTAATAGAATTCTATTAACTTTAGTGCTTAATAACTTCTTTCGTAGTCAAATGCGAAGGTTTTTTTTAACGTATTCGTGTTTAGTGCATCAAAATACGTTATTGTACAAAATTTGAAAGAAATCGGTTTTGAGGGCGTGAAACTTCATTTACGCCTTAAATCAAAACAAATAATAAAAAAAAAGCTATTAAATTATAAATTAAGCAACATTTTTAATGCTAATAACAATATTATAAAAATTATGATTTCTAACTGTCTATTTGGACCTGTTTTTGTAGCACTGCTCGACGTTTTGGCTTTAGGAGTGGTTACCTTTTTTGGTTTAGGAGTGGTTACCTTCTCAGCTGGCAAATATTGTTTTATCCACGGGAGAACGTTTTTCGTGCTTACGTAGTAGAATGTAACATCGGGATGATCACAAGGAGGGGCTTCCGTCTTTAATAGGCAGTCGTTCGGTTTGTAGCCGCTAGAAACTCCCAAGCACAGCCCTCTGCAGACCAGCGGGCCTCCGGAATCGCCGTGGCATGGAGTCTTACCTGATATCCTCTTCAGGCAGATGTAGCCACCGTTTTCGTTTTTCTCACACGGACAAACGTTAGTTGGTTTGGCTTTGACGTACTTGAGGTCATCAGAACCTGCTCCTGTTCCGGTGGTGCGACCCCAGCCGACAGCAACACATCTCTTGAAATCTTGTTTTTTCTTCCAGTCGAACAATTGTAGTATTCTGAGGTCGTTTCCTAACGTGAAATTCTCTCTAATACAGGCAACGGCCAAGTCAAACACCAGATGTTCATGGTATTGTGGGTGAACATAGTATTTGTCGACTGTATATTCCTTGCCTTTCCTCCAGTTGACGTTTCCGACCATTACCTTCACGTTGTGCACCTCGGAGAAACAGTGCGCAGCTGATAGAACACACTGCTGAGAAATGATTGCACCGCTGCAGGCAGAATGAACATTAGGTTTTTTTTCGATTAGCAAGAACGCCATATAACGAAACATACCTTGCTTAGCGTATTTACCTCCGATTATCCGAGGTTTCAGTGAAGATGCATCGGTACTAATAAAGCAACTCACAAAACACCAAAAAATGATAGAAATTAAAACATGGTTAGGACACTTCATGGTGACTATTTCATATATAAATGAAATACCATATGATCCATATTATATTTAATAATATTGCTATTAATAATATTATTACCTGCTATATTATTTCTATTAATATTATTATAGCCGTTTAGTATGCATTATTATACTATTGTTACCTTGTTTTGAGTTGATTTCAATTAATAAAAATGCAATTAGTTTCAAAAATTTGAAATGTTTTCAATTTTTGAAACTAATTGAAAAATTTGAAAACTAACTACTATATATTTGTCAAATACCACTCACTCACTGACTGACTGACTCACTGACCTATCATCGCCCAGCACAAACCGCCCGACCGAAAAATTTGAAATTTTGCATGGACAATCCCTATAGAACGTAGACGCTCGCTAAGAAAGGATTTTTTGATATTCGAATTTTTAAGTATTTTTAGAGGGGTTAAAGTTTGAGTTGGTTAGAGCAGGCAAGCCTAGGCAGCAGGCGATAACAGAACAGCTGTTACCGTACATTATCTATTTCATAGTATTATTTTTAATTGAGGTTAATTTCCTCAATTTTGTCCCTCATAGAGTTTACGCCCTGGTGATGGCCCATCCGAACCACTTGACACAAAAATTTGAAATTTTGCACGGAAAATACGTTTAGAGTGTAAACACTCGCTAAGAAAGTTTTTTTTGATATTCAAATGTTTAAGTACTTTTAGGGGAGTTTGAATTATTAAGAAGTTCCTCATCGGTTCAAAAACGGTTCGATTTTGATAACATTTGGTACAAAAATCTTTCTTCTCATTTAAAAGGTCAAGTTCATTAACCAGTTGAATCCGTTTACTGGAACACAGTTTTTTGAGCGAAATTTGTGCGAAAGATTCCTTAACGTAGGAAAACGAATGAAATCATTTTTTAAGCGAGTTCTGTAGCCATTTACCAGAAAAATTAATAGAAATACTTTTCAAAACTAATTTTCTGTTTGGGTATTCAGAATCTAAGTACAAAGTTTTCGGATCTCAGTATATTTTCTTAAATATCTCGAAAACGGTTGGGAAGTCGTAGTAAGTGGAAGGCGAACATTAGGATACGAGACACACTATGAAAATCTAATCATGTCTCGTTTAAGACTAGATAATGTTATATGTAATAGAAATAATTTTTACTGCCAATTTTCTGCACAGGGAATATAGACCCCGCCCTTTTCCTTCCAACTAAACTATCTATTTGAACTAGCAATGCTATTGTTTTCAACCGTAGCTTTGATAAACATTTTACACTATCTCCCTTGTCTGATCTCTCAAAGCCTTGCGTTGTCCTAAAGAAGACATACCGTCATCTGGGGTGAGTTCGGACAGGTCGTATGAGTTCGGACAATAGAGCATGACGCAGGAACTCACTGCACTGGTGATTACCTGCGCCATGCACTATTGCCCAAACTCGTACGACCTGTCTGAACTCACCCCAGATTAACGTAATCAGTTTTTATTTCTTTCACGTAGCGTGTTGTTCATCGAGATGGTAATGAAAATGGCAGAACCATTGCGAATATTTCGTGCATGTGGGATTTGAACATTTCCATCTAACTGAATGGCTATAGTATTGACTCAGCTGGGTTTGGTGGAAGGTTTAGCATCATAGGCTGTTAGTAATTTTAATGATGTGACCAGAAATACTTTTTCTTATAAGCTCCTGAAGAAGAACAAGAAGTGTGTGAAACATGTCGAGCATTGAAACTGAAGTTATAGTTGACCTTTTGCCACATTTAGGTCAATTTAGTGATATTAAAGGTCACAATAAACAAAATTATTTATTTAAATTTTCTATTTCAAAAATTACAACACCATTATAATATATTTGACTCTATTGCAGGTCCAGCTGCAGACCCAGCAAGAAAAGAAGGTTTCCATTCTTGTTTTAACTAAGAATATGATTAAAAACGATGGATTTCTATCTCTTTACAATGGCATCTCTGCGTCGTTACTCCGACAGCTCACGTATTCCACAGCTAGATTTGGTATTTATGAGGTAATTTAATAATTATTTTGAAAAAAAAATAGCTCCGTTTTTTCCTGTGATTCCACATTGCCGAGTGATGTGCTTAAACTAACTGGTAAATGAATAAAAAAGGTTGAGGTTGGAAACGTAGAGGGGAGCTTCGACTATTGTTCTTGGGATTTGGATTGGAATGTATGAATGCATCTGATGTTTGATGTTTTCGCAGTTCCCCATAGTTCTGAACCGTATGTCCAAATAGGTTGCAGTAGTGATTTGTAAAGGATCAGTTTGTTTTCAGTACTTAAATGTGATTTGCGGTCCAACAGTAGGTAGAGTTGTCCAAATCGTCTGTTAAGTTCCTGTCTTATAAGTTTTAAGTGATGTTGCCAGGTAAGTCGGGGATCCAAGTTTAGTAGGAGGTATTGAACTGTATTAAAAGAGGGTAAAGGAGTGCTATTAAAATGTACTGGTGGACAGGAATTGTGCCAGAGCGTCAATCACCTTGATTCTCCATTTTTTGCACCACTCTTGAATTTTATTCAAGTGGGATTGTAGATTTTCCAACGCACTGATGAGATTTGGATGGGATGAACGTATAGCTGTATCGTCTGCATAAGTGGCCAGGAGGATGTCTGGAGTTGTTGGAACATCGGCTTTATACAGGGAGTAGAGCACAGGGCCCAGAATACTACCCTGGGGAACTCCCTCTTCCGGTTGAGAAAAAAATATTCATGAATTTCTAAAATTACAGGGAAATGTCAAATAGATAATTTGTGAGCTTTTTTGAAGGAGAAGAAATTATTTTCTATCTTTTTTTCTCAATAGTGTAAGCTGGAGTTGGTCAGGATATTAAAACATGTTTTGTATTTTTTTTTAAATTTTATTCATAATATTTGTTTCCTTTCTTCTCTCCGCAGGTTACAAAGCAGGCTCTTGCTCCTTCTGGGGAGAATATTTCTTTCCTGAAGAAAGTATTCATAGCAGGCCTTGCCGGTGCAGCTGGTGGTGTTGTTGGAACTCCTGCGGATCTTGTTAATGTTCGAATGCAGAATGACATGAAGTTGCCTCCAGAACAGAGGAGGAAGTGAGTACATTTTTCTTTCTGATTTCTTTGTCAGCAAAATGATTACTTGTTTTTGTTTTACTGCACATCTTCTGCCCATTAGCACCCGGCTATCAACAGGTCTACCCGTTCTAAAAGTCCACGGTTGATTATCACTGAGTTATTCAACTTGCTACAAGCAAGACTGGAACCCACATCTCTTTATTTGGGCATTGAACACGATATCACCAACTTTTTGATTATTCTAAAAATAAATTATCAATCTATTTCCAGTTAAAAATGTTCAACATTTATCAGGAAAACTTAAATAGAAATTATAAATAATAATAATAAAAAAAAAATGTTGATTTAAATAATCCTAAATATTTGTATTCACAAGTTTAGTGTTAGTTTTAGAAATAATGTATTAACTTATATTAAGAAATTATATTGACAGAGCAAAAAACATGTCTTCATCACGATAATTTTAGTCAGAGCAGACTTTGCTTAGATGCTATCAATATGGCGAAGAACTTTTTTTATATCTATTTATACAGATCCATCATCTTCCATCTAATATGTTGTCAGGTAAGAAAATAATATAGGGCGCAAGTTTGCCTCAGTAGCAAGGCGCTCAACTCGTGTTCTGGAGGACCTGAGATTGAAATTTGGGCGTCAAAAAGATTTTATCTTCTTTTGCCGTTATTTAAGAATCGGAGTTTCGGTACCAGACCGACTCCAGGCCTACCCAGCCTTGGTTATGAACTTTTTATTAATTATGTCCAAAAAGGTTGGTGAATTTTGCTCAGTGATACAGCACTTGATTCATGTTCTCGAGGACTCGTTCAAAGCTTGGGCATACAATGAAAGATTTAATCTTCTAGTGTAGTCGATGAAGTGTTGTATTCAGGCCCCAGACCGTCTTTAGGCCCACCTAATCTTTACTGGGTACTGCAAAGGGGAACATCTGGTGGCTGGAGCATTGACCACAGGATCTCTCTATTGTGCTGTATGCTCAATAATAAGGCTTCACCTACATTGGACCCGTATTTCTCCCGATCCAATACGATGATTTCATTTGACCGACAGCGGCCGTCATGAGTGCCTACATTGGTCCTGATCTGATCCGATCCGATTTAGTCACAGCTCGGATCGGCAGTGGAAAAAAAAAATGCTTTGAAATCATTTAAGATGTAGAGGCTGTAGACCTTCTTGAAACACAATATGTGGTTTGGCGAAATTTTGCGTCATCGGTCCGATATCGGTCTGGAAACAAACAAGTTTGAATGGCGGAGAATCGGTGGCCATCGGATCTGGTCCAATGTAGTTACTGCCTAAGTCTACGGTATCTGCCATTCTGGGCCTTGTGGCCTCTTAGGGGAACTATTTATTTTCATTTTTAATTAATTTATTTTGATTGTAATAGAATGATGCATTTAGAAGGATAATAAAGTACTTTATTTATGTTTTGGTAATTGTAAACTAATTACTCCCTTGAAATTATTATTTTTGAATTATTTTAGAATTGTGAATGTTGGATGGCCACACCGAGCTGCTTCCCCAAATACAATATTAGGCGAGTACCTTCTTGCCTGCATTTTGAATTTTTCACCCAATATTATCCCTCCTCAAAAAAACCTGTGCATTTCTTCACACATGTGTTTTGCTTTGTTTGGATGTTTGCAGCGTACATTTTTAATAGTTTACTAATTTTTATTGTTTGCTACCTCTTTCTTCTTATTGTAATAGCTCCCAGGTTGTGGCGGGTGAGTACTTGAGAATAAAAATAATCATTCAACATAACTTCAAAAGCTCTATTTGTAAAACCATCTCTTGACTTACTATAACAAATTTATTGTCTGCATGAAATACATTTAACTCAGAAACTGCTAATGTTATTGGAATTCAGAAAGGTTATAGATAGTAGCCCTTAGACATATTATCTACTTAAGTTATAGCTTGTTTAGATAAACCGTGGAGTTTAATTACGCATGCGCGAACGTCTAAGCAAGGAATTTTTCCCTGCACTCTCCCTTCTGTTACGCAAATTACAAAGCCTTTTAATGATCAAACACTTAACGTGAATCGCTATAAAAACTGATTATGTCCTGTTTAGGACTACAGAAGGCTTTGAGAGGCCAAGCAAGGGAGATAGTGTTCAATGTTTATCAATGCTTAGCCAAAGCTAAGGCTGAAAACAATTTAAACTGTAACGTTTCTGATTCCACAAGCGAGGCGACTGGGGTAACATTTTAAAACTGATAAGGATGTACTTAAGTAGTATAACTTTCAGCTTAAGTTAATATTAATATGTATTTAAATTACTTAACTTAGTTTACATCTTATTGTAATATATGAAATGAAAGGAATGATTTATCTAAGTCCGCATGTTAAACATGTATTTCGTAATTACTGGATACATTTTAATTATATAAATTACTGATTGTATGAGAAAAAGTAAAAAAGAAACAATTAATTTTAAGAAGCAGGAAATTGTACGCAATTTCACACTCATGCAAGATATTCTCTCAACAGATTATTTTTTTAAATTAATTTTAGTACATTCCGAAGGAATGTGCAATTAATGTCGTTATCTTAACAGTATTTGTGAAAAAGTCTTCAAATTTTTATCGATCCTACCTACCCGATAACAAAATTATTATTATTTTGCCCGAGGAATGGAGGTGGGGCCGGTAAAGAGACTGGGATGCGTTGAGGACATGGAGGAGGTCGAGGTAGCAGGGAGTCTACAGTACGAAAAAGTCACGAAAATCATGATAAGTTCACAAAATCATGAAAATAGGGCTCGGAAATCACTAAAAAGTCATGAATTTTGGAGCTATGTCGCGAAATTTCAGTTTTACCAGAGTCTAACGTTATTCCGAGGAATCGTAATTGTTGCTGTTTTGATACGGGGATGCAATTCTATCTGCCTCCCCCACCCCCTTACTCTGTTAGATCCCTTTCATGTAGTTTTTTTTTTTTTTTTCATTTTTAACGGCGCATCAACTGTTTGGCTATTAGCGCCGGGCTATCTACAGGTTTACCACCCTTTTATAATTCCAACAGCACGTGGTCGGTCACCCATTCAGGTACTGACCACGCCCGACGTTGCTTAACTTCGGTGATCTACGGGAACCGGTGCATTCAACGTGGCTATGGCCGTTGGCCCTTTCTTGTAGTATTTACACATCAATAAAACATTATTAACATATATTTTTATTTGTTTTCATTCGTGTTCAGAGTTTTTCATGCAGACTTTAATATTGAGATTAGGTACACATTAATTTACTAAATTATGAACATCGATAATAAATATTTAGTTAGTAATATTTTTAAAAATTTTGAATTCTGCTACCATAGTTCAATGATAATGTTTATTAAGCTGCTAATTCCACAGAAATTCTAAAAAAAAATTAGTATCATCATTTCTTAACTTTTAAAGTTAATGTGAACTATCTTCTTTAATATATGATTTACGTTTTATATAGTTTTATTAATTTTTTTTTAAATGTGTATTAATTTGCAAGTTTATAGATATAATGGCAATCCGGTAATCCATGAAGGGGTACAAATAATTTTAAGCTATAATTTAAGGTTTTTTCTTATTAAGTGAAATTATTTTCTTTTTAATAGGTATGAAATTTGCATTTCAAATCATGAAAAAGTCCTGAAATTGGCTTTCACAAAAGTAGTAGACACCCTGAGTAGGTGGAAGAGATTACTTCTTTTTCAATCTTATTGTACACCACTGTATTTGGTTGCTATGACTACGAGCACTAATGAAGATACCTTTGTTTTCAAAGCACTATTTACGCATGGAATGAATTCTATTTGTGAAGTTACAAATTTGTTTTCCTTGCATGAACCTTCACCAACCAGCCACCAACACTTCTGAATAAAGAGAACTTTTGTATTTTTTGTTTACGTCCTAAAATGCCACTGACAGGCTCTTTTAATAACTGATTTCGCTGTTTCGTTTGATGGGTCAGTACCTAGAGAAAAACTTCATTACTTCACTCCCCAAGTACTTGAAAAGTGGTCATAATTGTTGTTTTAAAGAATTTTTATTTCTGTACAGCTACAAGCATGCCGTGGACGGCCTGTGGAGGGTAGTAAGAGAAGAAGGCCCTCTCAGAGTGTTTTCTGGAGCGTCCGCTGCGACATCGAGGGCTATATTTATGACCGTAGGCCAGCTCTCGTTTTATGACCTTTTTAAGGACTTCCTTATCAACAGTGGCTACTTCAAAGATAATCCAACGACACACTTCCTGTCATCTCTAGCTGCTGTAAGTTCTCCAACATTATTCATATTTGTTTGGCATTTCACAAAGTTTTAAATTTTGTCTTTACATAAATATTTTTATTATCTTATAGACTAATGTCATGCATTTTTGAGTGCTTTGTGTAGAGTTAGAGAAAATCCATATTTTTTTTAAAAAAGCCCAACTCACCTGGGTCTTCCTGGGTTTTTTTAAGAAGACTTTTAAACCTTGAGTTTGTTTGAAATGTTCAATCTAAATTGATTAGTTTTAAATATGATCAATGGAAAATTCTTAAATCTCATATAAAACTCCATTGATTCATACTATTTATTGCTAGTATTATAACAAACGAAATGGTCATCCCATAAGTAATGTTGGTTTATGTCGGTGGACTGTAGAATGTGTCGATCCAAGTTTTTCTCCTAGCTCTTCGACTGTTAAAACAGGATTTTCGGCTACAGTAGCCTGCAGGAGCTCGCCGTCAAGCTCTGTTGACCGACCTCCCGCTCGAATCGTTCAAACCACCGCTGCACTTGTCACTCACTAATGACATTTTCACCATATATTTCTACAAATTTTTGATAAGTTGAAGCAGCTTTTTCTCCTTTATCGAATTCCCTAAGCATATGTGTATGGTGTAAGTGGTGTCTTGAGAGATCCATTTCAAATGAAATTTCAGCGCAGGATAAATAAGTTTCAACAACCAAAACATGATAAATAGAAGTGTAGTATTTAATGCTATAATCAAAAAAATAAATAAATAATTAAAAAATTGAAAAGGAGGGAATATAAACTGACAGAATATGAAAAATTGACATTACTTATGGGATGACCTTATACTAATACCATGCAACTATACTTAGCCTTCTTTCAATTAATTAGAAGAAACTGTTATAATAACATTATTAAATATAACTTGTCAATAATAATACAAGATATTTTTTTGAAAAATTAAAAACTTCTTAAGCAATATGAGATGTATTTTATTATGAAAACGTTTTATTTATTTGTTTAGCAGCACTTTAATCAAAATAGGAACACAGAAAGAATATCATGTTGAGTAAAAAATTTAGTTAGTCGAGTTCAAAGGGAAATGCGTAGCTCGATCATAAATTGTGATACACTTTTACAAGTTTTGTTGCTCAGTGAATCCCTAAACGATTGCTTAGTTTACGCCGAACTAATCCAAAAATAGAAAATTATCACTTGTTTGCTGCAGATGAAGCTGCTACTGAATGTAAATACACAAAAACTGACCAAACCCAGAAGGAAATTTTGAATTTTTTTCACACTTATTTACCATAATTTGCCTCCATTTTTGTGAAGAAAATCTCTCGATAACACTCTAATGCATCCTAGAAACAGAATCTTGAGGGCGATATGCAAACCACATTTCTGCTGAATCCTCTTCCGTATTACTTAATTGCTATCCTTGAAATTTGGGATCTGTAAGATTAGCTAATATGTGTGGAGATTGAATGGCTCTTGGAATCTTTCCCAGATATAATTGTGATAAGACACTAGAACATCAGAAGATAACAGGTTTAACCGTATCTCAACAGCTTCTGAAATAGAAATTCTGAAGCTTATCAAGTGCTTCTGCAACTACTCGTAATTGTTTTTCAAGATGTACAGCTTCTTGATACAGACCTACATTTTTCCCATGCACACTCAATCCGTCATTAGCTCTCTGCCCTGAGGGAGTTAAGCGTAATGTTTACATGGAGTTTGTTGTATAGATATTCATCAACTGAAAATCCACAAGCATGACCCAAGTGGTTGAATTGCCTTTAAAAAAATAAATAATAAAATCCACATGGAGCTTACTTATTTATTCTATTACATGTATTTCTGACCAATTAATTACGTATATTCAATTTATATATATATATATATATATATATATATATATATATATATATATATATATATGGAGTAGGTAAAAAAAAAAAATCTTTTTCTTATGTACTATTTTATTCTTGGCTTGCCCTACATGTTTTGTGGCCTTCATGACACCTCCTCAGGGGCCATTAAATCCCCATGTGTGGTCCGCTCGCCACCAATATTAAGACTTGACCTTGAGATGTAAAGAAATTACAAAAAGTTTAGGGAAATGAATAACAAAGAAATTGTATGTATAGGGAAGCTTGTTACCTATATAGATAAAATTAAAATCGAACAAGCCTTAGACTCATATATCGAATAATAAAAGAAAAAGAAAAGAAGTCTTCATATGGGTAGCAAACGGACCACACATGAGGATTTAATGGCCCCTGAGGAGGTGGCATGAAGGTCCCGAAACATGTAGGGCTAGCCAAGAATAAAGTAGTACATAAGAAAAAGGAGTACTATTTTTTTACCTATGCCATATAAATCCAAAAAAAATAATTTACTTATTTGTGTATTAATTTGCAGGGAGGAGTGGCTACAACCCTCACACAGCCATTGGATGTTATCAAAACTAGAGCGATGAATGCTAAACCTGGCGAGTTTAAAGGCATGCTTGATATTGCTATGTATACTGCTAAACTTGGTCCTCTCGGCTTCTTTAAGGTAATTAGCAATTTGTTTATTTTCAGAATCTATTGCTTTTAATAATTTTCTCTTTGTTTCCAGTTTTCATACTGCAATAAAAAAAAGTCTGACTCACAGGAACTTCACCATCATAGTGTGCTTCCATATTGTTCTTATCCATGATTTTTTTTTTTTTTTAATGCTTTAAATAGGAACTTTTAACCCTTTTCAAGCCAAAGCGATGGGGTGCAAATTAACGCTGAGTGCCGACCAGCTCTGGAGCTGACTCCCCAAAGACTAACCAAACCGAACCCTCTCGCAATCATTTATCTCTCAATTCAGAGAATGCCCCTTCCCTTTTTGGGCTGAAATAGAGGCAACACATTTTTTTTATACGTGGGTCTAATAGTTAAGAGTTTCCTATTTTATTATTCCTAAAATTAAAGTATAAGTAGACAAATTTATTGTGTGTATATTTGGTTATATATATATATATATATATATATATATATATATATATATATATATATGTATGTATGTATATGGGGGGGGGGGCGAGGTTAGCTCAGTGGTAGAGCACTCGACTAATGAACTGGAGGACTCAGGTTCAAAACCCGAGCGTGCACTAAAGATTTTTATCTTCTAGTGTCGTCGATCGAGGGTTGGATTTGGGGTCCCAGGTCTATTTGGGGGTTTCTATTTATATTATTATAAATATTATTATTGGTTATTTATTTATAAAGCACTTTTTTAGATTAGTCTTCACAATATTTTATTTATATTTTGTATTTATTTGCAACAAAGATTTTTTTGTGCTTTTTGTTTCAACCACAATTTTGAAGATGGCCGTATGAGCTGCGTAAAGCTTGTGGTACCTACTCATAATAAAAACAGGTCTGTGAAGGAAGTTACTGTTTTCTTATCTCCGAACATTTTCCTTCACTACCAGCATCTATGTCCTTTGAATATAACGTATATTGAAAAATAAAACCAGAAATATTTTTAATTAATTTTAAAATCTTCTTGTCTTTCTTACAGGGCTTCGTTCCTGCATTCGTAAGGCTTGCTCCTCATACCATCCTCACATTTTTGTTCCTAGAACAATTAAGGGAGAACTTCGGTACTATACAGAAAAAAGACAAGTAAACGTTATCGTTCCTGTTTTTTTATATCTAGTCTCTTCGTTTCCTACTGGCTGTTCAGATGAAAACTCTATTGTTGCTAAAATTGTTATTTTATTACTGACATATTTATTTTAAATATTTGATTATTATGATCTTCCATTTTGCATAAAATGCAAAAATCAATTGTAAAAATGTGTTCAAATATAAAGAATTCATAGTTAATAATTAACTGATGAAAATACATGTTTGAAGTTGATTGTATATTTTTTTTATAATGTCTTAGAACTAGAAAATATGGGAAATTGAATGTTTTGTGAGAAGAAAATGTCTACCCATATGATCTGTTTCATTCTGAATGATGTGATTTTCAGTGTTATCAAATTTTATATTTGAAAATTAAAAATCCTTAAGTCTCTGGGAAAACTCTTTGAGACAAAATTGTTGACTAAGGATCTAAAAGCATATATATGATGCAATGTTTAGGGGTATTTTCAAGGTTTCATTAAAAAGAAATTCTCATTTAGAAAATAACGTTTTATTTTAAAGCCAATGTTTAAAGTTTGTAAACAATAAACTGTGTGGGTGTGTATAGAATTTGTTGTAGTGGTTACCTCTACAAAAATTTGATGCCCAGAGGTAAATTATTTTTTTCAGAGATGATTTTAAATTTGTTAATTCAATATTTATTTATAAGCTCTCTTTGTTATGTAGAGGTATATTTTCCATTGACTGCTACAGCTAGTTCAAGAGTATGTCTTAAGTTTGTTATTTACCTCCTGACATATATTACAAAAAAAAAAAAAAATAAATAAAACACTAGGATTTTCTGGCCTTATCTAAGGGAATTGTAATAGATAAATGGGAAGAATCCTGGTACAAGACGACTGAAAACAAGCTTCAAGAAATGAAGCACAATCTTTAGAGCGAGCAAATAGAGAAAAATAAGTAATTTTATGCCGTCTAAGATAACCTATAGATAACCCGTCCCAAAATTCGTTGTTAATAATAATGGATGTTAAATTTAAATAAATAATAAATACCTAATAAATACACATTTATGAGGATATTTAAAAAAGAAAACATAACCTCAGGCACTTAGTGATGTCCCTCAATATAATCTATTTTTGTTGGAGTAACGAAACAGAACATTCGACACTAACACAAGTCAATTAATGGACAAGATAGTTTGAATGTAATTCCTATATAGTGGATGAAGAAAGGAAAAGTCACCAATTGGTGAAAAAGTAAAATCAAATATTTTTACAACACATTTTTCTCTTTAGATGATCGCAACGAACATCGAGTTTTGTTGAAATATAACAAAAATTACGGCTGGTATTGCCAAATAACTATTTTGTGTCCGGAGTAAACACCTTCCCTCCAGATGGACGGAATTGCTGGTTAATGGACTCGTTCAATCGTTTACTAGGGGAATACTATATACCAAGTTTGTGGCGAAAAAACAAAAACACTGGCATGTATCCTGTTGACACATATATATAAATATATATATTGTTATAATATTAAAATTAAAAATTTTAATAAGTTTATTTACGTACGCCTCTACGTTAGGAGCCAATATAATAAAAATTTTATAATATTTAATTTTAAAAACTCTATCTCAGGGGTCGGGTTCGAGCCCAGTAAAGTAAAACAAAGATAATTTTAAATAATAAAAAACAAAACAAAAGAAAAACTCATAGATAAGTTATATCCAGGCATAGATAAACAAGCATTACCTGATATAAAGCCAGCTCGGTATTAACTGCATATGGAGGATCTTCTTTAAAACTGTATCTTCTTTTCACTGAACTACACTTATGAGACTGTATATATGAGACCAGCTGTACACTGAACTAGAGCTGCCTTAGGAATGGCGTTCTTTCTCGTCTCCAATGCTACCTGTATCGACTGCTTGACAAATATAACCAATAATATTTGTTTATCCCAATTGAATTCAACATATCAATGAGCTTTTTGGATTTTCAGAATTTTCTGTGTTAAATTTAAAACTTTTAAATATGTAATGTAAAATATCATTACAAAATATATATATATATATATATATATATATATATAGAGAGAGAGAGAGAGAGAGAGAGAGAGACATTTTAACGGGGGTAATTTTCATTGTCTACTAGGTAGGGTCGATAAGGATTTGAAGAAATTTTTAAAAAATTCCGCCATGAGTTCAACCTCAGTAGCTACTTTCCTTCGGAAGAAGTGCTAAAGAAAAAATAAAAACAAGGAACTTTCATTATATTTAGGAATTCATTACATAGAGGCTTGTTACACTGAGGCTCGCCTTTATTGTATAGTATTTGTAAAATGTGATAAATGAATGACAATTTTTAATGAGTATCAAATACTACAAAGTTTTATGTTATAAGAAACCTTACTAAAGATAAACTATCCAAAGTTTTATTCTCCTAGAGATCAGAAAGAATTAATTTGAATCGATCTTAAGTAATGACATATCTCATTGAACTAAATGCATTTAATGTAAAATATACTATGTTTTTTTAGTAAAAATGAGAGTAGTTTGTTGTATTTTTTATTTGTGTTGCATAAAACTGCCTTTTTCAGAAAAAAAAATTATTTATTTTACAAATTAAAATATTATTATAGAACCTGTACTTAACTACTGAAATGTGTACATTCTGTTATAATCAGTAGTGTATCGTAAATTTCGATGGCTGTTAATATGTGTATGAGATGGGCAACCGTTTTAAACCTTTTGTTTATAAATCGTTTAAGGCTCTCAAACAATTGTATGAAATTATTTAAGAGATAGTTGGGCTCGGGTCAAAATTGTTGAATAAAAACACATTTCTAAAAATGTATCCCCATTTTATTAACTTAATATTCCAATTTACTTGTATGTTCATTTCTGTTATTTAGTGGTGAAATTGGCTCGGTGGTAGAGCACTCGACTAATGTTCAAAAGGACCCGAGTTCAAAACTCAGAAATTAGATTGGCTCAGTAGCAGAGTATTCGAGTCGTGTTCTGTAGGACCCAAGTTCTAAACTTGGGTGCTCACTGGAAGATTTTATCTTGTAGTGTCATTGTTTGAGGGTTGGAATCGTTTAATCCTTTCCTTACTATTGACTGCTGAAGAAGTCGAGAGGCATTATGCCCCTGGAACAATGGACTTCTATAGCAGTCCGTCCATCCTCTCTCCTTTACCAGCTCCCTCCCTACATCTGTCTTTTCCAGGAATTCGACCTTGGGGCTATTAAGCAAGGACTGAGAGAAGCTTCAGCTATTTCTTTCACCACTAGTTGTCAGGGGAATAAATTCTTTGTAATGAGGGAGCTAGAGATTACGGATACCTGGGTCAGGCTCACCAAGTGTCCCTACAGCTTTGACAAATATAGCTGTTACCGTCACTAATAGGAGAAAAACTTTTTTTTTTGTTAATAAAAATGAGGTTATTTATTTATTTAACATCATTGATTAGTACATATATCATAAAAAAATTGTATTCTTCATATTAAAAAAATATAGTCTATAAAAAATGTATTGAAGCATATAATTACAAAATTAAACTTAAATATTCAGAGCTAAAAAAAAAGTACATAAATAATAAAATAAAGCTTTCCTACAATTTGAAATGTTAATGCAGGAATTATATGCAAAGGTTCACGCAGGAAGAGGATGTGTAGAATAGTGCTGTAACAGGGGCCCAGAAAGGTAGAGAGATCTCCGAACTGCAGGGTCACCCAGCCTCCACCACCGCTGTAAGGTAAGGGTTAATGGGAACCCTTAAGGAAAAATTTGGTGGCCCGGATCATAGTACTGATCGTACTATTGTGTTGTAAGGTAGAGTCAGATACCTCTTTAGTATCGGCCTATTTCTTGTGGCCTGTTACAGGATTGATTTTTTGTTTCTGTTATGTTAATTAATCAGTTTAAAATTAACATGTTTGCCTGTTGCTATTTTATTTTTTAATTTATACTTCTTGTTTACTCATTTGATTCATTTTGTTTTTATAGCCGTTATGATGGCTTGCAAAATTAGTAGAAAGATTGCCAAATAAAAAAAATATTTTTTTCAGAAATGTTGTTTTTTTCAAGTATTTCAACAGAACACCAACTATCTCAATCCTTGTTATAATTAAGGACGAATTATAAATTTTAACGACCACATGCATATTTTTTGGATACATTCTATACAGGTTAACACCTTTTTCTATCCAGGATAGGAGGGTTAATGAATTTTATTTTATTTTTTTAAAGAAAAGTCACCACAATTAGTGGAAATAACCCACGACACTAAGCACTGAATGTTCAAGCTTTAAAACTCACAGCCATTGAGCCTCCTCATCAACGTACGTAGGGAGAACAATTTTCATGAACATAAAAATTGCTCTTTCTACCTGTGTACATTTATAATTCACTATATTGTATTCTTAAGTTGTATAAATTAAATAAGACTTGTCTCATTTAATAATGAAGCAACTGAATATTTAATGATTTTCACTATTTGTTTTAGTTTTTATCAAAATAGTCTTACAAGAGAGAGAGAGAAAACAAGAAAATAAGCATTTTAAATTAAACTCTAGTGTCAAAAAATAGTTACTGTTTTATAGTTATTTGAATGGTTGAGCATATGCAAGTATCAGGGTAACTCATACCTGCTTGTCGAATGAGAAATATGCTCATTTCTGTATGGAAACCATCCATGTCCGAAACAAGCTTGGGAAAATTGTTAAGTGGTTAACACTTTTGCTGCCACCCAAATTTCGAAGTTCGGCCCAATGTGCCATTTTAATGTCTCTCCAGAAAACAACTTAAAAGTAAATAAATATAGGGGAAGGTGTTGTACCTTTGACCACTTTGCAAAATTGAATTTTTTTTGGCTTGAATATTAAAACTAAATTCTTTTTTTTTTTTTATTTCATTGTAATTAGTATTCTATTGCTTATCATATTTAATTTTTTCAAGGTTCTAGCTTTACATTTAATATTTTTTATTAATTTCTTAAAAAATAATCGTACAGTGGTCAAAGGTACAACATGTAGTTGTACCTTTGACCATGGGGTGTTGTACCTCTGACCAGGTAAAACAACACAGGAGTGCAGAAAAAAAAAATGTATTCAGTAATATTGTAATTAATTGTAAGTTTAATAAATACAGGACAAGGATGTAAGCATATTAAAAACCTATTTTTGATATTATGTTATGCTTAATATGCTGAAAAATCTAGTCCAATCGATAAACGTTTTAACTGTCGAGCAGATCCACTAGCAATAGTAGGGTATGGAAGTTTAGCCACAATGTCTTCAACATCAATATCATATAAAATTTCATCTTCTCTTGTAAACTTGTCACTTAAAGTTTGTTTTTTCAAATATTGGATCTTAAACATTGGACATTTAATACCATAAATCTCTGCAACTAAATATGTAATAGTCTTTTTACTTTTATTTTTAACAAGTATAAAATTTCCTTTTTCCAAATCATATTTTTTAAATTGTTACTGGTCATTGGCATAACTCACGACATTTATCAGACGAATCAACGTCACTTTCTCCTGAAGAAATTTTGGTATCACTATCAGAATCTGAACTGTCATTAGAATAATTTTCTTTTTATTTACCACTTTTTTTTGGAAGGGGTTTATTTGTACGTGGTGTCTTACGTTTAGGATGGTGCTTTCGTTTTTTTTTTTGTTTTTTTTTTTTTCACCTTCAATAATTAGCTTTTCAGGAATATCTGTCAGGATACAAGGTTTCCCTTTAGGCCGGCCCCTATTTGACATTTTCCATGCCTGAACTTTTCGATGAGGCCTTACAACTTGAAGTGGAACGATACGGGGCGATAGGTTTGAACTGCTACACTGAGGATTGATAAAGTCAGTTTGAACATATTTCATTTATTATTTTTTCAATTCTTTGAGCAATTGAAGCAACCAATATTAAGTATTTTTAAAAAATATGTAGCAGAAGAACATAAAAGTTGAATTATGAAAAAATTACTCAGATTTGTTGTACTTTTGACCTGGTCAAAGGAACAACACCTAGTTGTGGTCAGAGGTACAACACCCTGGTATTGCAAATTAAAAAGCATGCTAAAAATTTTAGGTTTAAGATAAATCAATTTCAGAAGCTACACCATGTTTCTTATTGTAATAGCTACTTTGTCAAATGATTTCCATCTAAAAAGACATAATACAAAAAATATATGAGGCAAAACGTCATCAATAAATAACTAACATTTTTATGATAGAAATGGATAAGTATTTTTTGCAAGAATCCTCTTTGACTTAAATAATCCAAAGTAGGTTATACAAGCCCTCTAGTGAAGGAGCTAAACACTAATTACACCAAAATTTATAAAATGTTGCTACATGCTGCCACAGCCTCGGTGGTCAAAGGTACAATATGGTCAGAGGTACAACACCTTCCCCTACTAGGTAAAATAGTAAAACAAATTATTCGGCAGATTAAGCGCACCAAAACCATTTTTATTTTCAGGTTCAAAAACCTAACCAAAAATAAAATATTTTGAAACAAATAATGGTATCTGTTTTTAGGCCGAAGGTCAGCAAAACCAGATTTTACAATGTCATGTTGTTTAGTAACGCTTTCAGGACCGATGGCTTTGAAAAAATTTCCATCAGGGCCCAAGTCTTCTTTTTGTATAGTTATTTCGGCAAGCATATAAAAAAAATAAATAAATAAGTGAAGAAACTTTTAAAATTATGTACTTTTAGTGGATTAATTACAATTTAGTAAAATGTCAAATACGCCACGATAACAGGCCTGCTGAAGTAAGTTTTCGGGCGGATTCAGTATCAAACGATACCAGACCCACAAACCTAACCGGGAATACGTCATGAGGTCGAAAATCAAATACGAAGCGTATAGAACAAGGCCCGGAGTAGCGGGAACTAAAGAAAACCAAGCTATCTGCTGACGCATATGCCATGACGCTGGGCCCGCAGAACACATCTCTCTGACGCATATGCCATGACACTGGGCCCGAACGTGTTAAAACTAGATCTACATTTTTCGGCTCTAGCTCTTCTTCAGATACCAAAAATCTCACTGAACTACTAACACAGTCTAGTTGTTCAAAGGCAATACTCAGACTTAATCCTGAGGAAGCCAGCAGCATGACTGGCAAAATGTTGATGAAGAAAATAATGACACAGGGGTTCAAAACCCGAAGACTAAAATGTTTGTGATTGTAAAATAGTTTTTTCAGTTGCTTCATTATGGTGCCAGAAAAGTAATTGTATATTTTCTATCCATTGGGCTTCAGGGATACATAAGTATAATTTTGACGAGTACAAACATTGTAAACTGTTCATAACATTCCAGTTGATTTTTATCAAATGTTATTTTGATAATATTTATGAAAAACTTCTGTTATTTTTTATAATTTGTCTTTGTTACTTTTGATAATTGTGAAAAGCATGGAAATATTTTTAAATAGAGATATCTGTGCAATATATCCTTCCTGCTTTTGTACTCTATTGATTACACAAGTTGGCTTTAATGACTGCTCATAATCATAATTTATTTTTTAATATAGGTAGGTCATATATATATACATATATATATATATATATATATATATATATATATATATATATATATATATATATATATTTTATTGTCTATGAATAATAAATCTTTATCTCTAGGGATTTGTAAAATTATATTGAATACCATTATAAAATAATGTGTGATGTCAAAAACAAAATACAGATATATAACAAAAATTTTAGTTTATATAAAAAAACTTTATGGTTTTTAAGAAAACATTTCTGTATTATCTGCCTTTTAAGCAACTTTCTTTATATATCATTATGACCTTATTCACTTATCGGGAGCGAGGTTAGCTCAGTGGTAGGGCTCTGGACTAATATGCGCACTAAAGATTTTATCTTCCAATGTCTTCGTTCACACACCTAGACACTAATTAATTTATTAATGAGTACCTGCAAGGGGAAAATTGGCTGCCGGAGTATAGTACTGACCACACTCCCTAGTGTGCTGTATGGTCAAGAATCAGATACCTCTGCGGTTTCTGCCCCTCTGGGCCCTTGTAGCCTGTTACGGGGCTGAAAAAGAATTCTCTAGACAGTTTTCCTATTAAGAAATGTTATCATATTTTTGAGAATAAGAAAAAAATAGGCCTCCCTGTGATAGAGTAGCTACTTAATAAGAGTATATACTTAATCTTTAGAGAAGATATAATTTAGAGGTGTAAAACATGTCGACTTTTCAACATTCTTTGACTTTGTGGAGAAGAAAGACCACCAGAAGAGGTAGGAACATTAGGCTAAGAAACATTTAAAGAATTGTATTTAAAAAATAATTTTCAAATCTTTATGTTCTGAAAAAATATGATTTATTTTTTTCTTATACATATCTTTATTCATAATTTACAACAATGTAAGAATACATTTATAGTAAATTGTTAATGTAGTTGTGTCTTGAAGCTCGTGAGAAGACAAGCTGCACAGTTGCAATACCCACAAGGCAGTGAGATTACAATCGCTGGTCTCTAGGCCAGTTACACTTCATTCGGCGATGGAGTTATTTGGGATTAGGTGTGACGATAGGGAGTTTATTAAAGAATTCGGATGGACGAGTAATTTTTTAATTGATTATGGAATATTCCTGAAAGTACTTTTGGGAAAACCTGCTTGTTTATTTAGAAAACTAACTTTATTGGCGAATTTGCCATATCAATAAGTTTACATATTCAATAAATATATATTATATTATAAGATGGTGACTTTAGTTATAGCTTTATAATTTTAACGTGACAGAAGGTCACAAGACATTATTCTTGGATAATTATTTAATCGGTGCACTCTACATGTTTCACGTCCATATGACCTTTTTAAAGGACCTCAACTAGGAAATTACAACCTGAATACCTTGTACAGATTGATAAGATTTACAGGAAAAAGGCCTTAAATAAAATAACAAGAATTAAATATCTGGACTAAATATTTTTTATTCAATAGACAATACTTGAAATAGTAATTATATAATAAATTTACAAAGATCTATTTTGGTAAATTGACATTTACTCCAGCAAAATTGATAATAAACAGCTGATCCACAGTCACCATGATTAATCTTATCAGCCTAAGCTAGGCCCTGCTTGGAGAAGGTACTCTTAGGTTAAGACTGGAAATTATTAGTTTAATTTTAAATTACAATGTTCATTAAAAAATCCATCTATCAAGGGAACAACAAAAATAAAAATACCAAAAAAATATTTGTTATTTAAACTTTTAAATTAGTTTGTTTAATTTCAAATAATTATATCTTTCTCTTATTTTAGTAGACTGTGAAGTAAGTAGTATCAATGGAAGTTGCATATTGTTCTAGACACCGAATATTCCTCTTCCAGTCCAAAACATTTTATATTGTACAATAGAATTTAAGGGCTGGAGTCCTTTCCGATGAGATTAAGCCCAACAATCCAATGTAATATAATGTAGTCATAAAAGTTTATCATATTTATGCCATGTTGTGTGACTGATTTTTTAAATTTATAAACCGTCTGAAGTTTTTAATCATGGTAATTTAAAGAAAAAATAATAATTTATTACGACAGAAGATATATTTTGAATTATTTTTCTGTAACTTAAAAAAAAAAATCCAGAGAAAAATATATTTAAGGCAATTAAAAAATATCAATTTGTTGTTATTAAAAACATATTGCTCTCTTGTTATTTGTTGTAAGCTATTTAGCTAATTTTAATACATGTCTATTTATATAAATATTGAGTATTCCATGATATATTATATAGTATATAGTAATGAGGGATGTATATTGTAAGAATTGGGTATTTACAATTACTACGTGAGGTTGTTTATTGGTGGGTGCTGTAGTTTCTAGAGGAACAGGGGGTTGAAGTCCACATTTACGCTGTAGTTAGTATTGACGGTAAGGAAATACAGGGTAGAATATAGGGAAAATGAAGAGTTACAAAATAATTTTAATATTCTAATTGGATACAGAATCTTCTTAGTTCTACTGTAACACTAAGTACTTCCTGCTAATATGCATAGTATGTATTTTATCTTGTTTCTTCAATTAATCAACGATAAAAAAGGATATTTATTTAAGGTCTGGATTATTTAATTAAATTTTTTATTCAGTTTTGTATTTTATTAAAATTCATTAACTTATAGAATAATTACAAAATAAAAGCGTTTGTTTCCAAAGACCAAGAATTGGAGTATTTTTTTAAACTAATTGTTTTATGATACTCTTATAAAAAAAAAAATAGTTTTAACAGATTGGATTCTTTAAGAACCGTTATACTGTGTATTTCAAATGTTAACATATATACTTGTGTATGTGTGTGTGTTTTAGCTACTAGCATGTGTTAAATAATTTGTGAAGTAATAAACAAATACTAAAATCATGACATTCTAAGTTAGTAATAAATTGAAATTCCTAAAAGGAGATCTTTTTTTATTAATTTAAATATATTGTTATTTTTTTTTTCTATAAATGATTGCAACTTAAATTTGGCAAATATAATTTAGTAGAAAATATAAGTAATAGTAAATTTATTTTCAATAGGTGACAAACATTCCAATTGAATGCTTCTCCAAATTTGACTTTTATCCTTTAATTAATAAATTTATGAATTTACTCGCTTTCTGCATTTATTAAGATTAAATGTGTGATTATTGTTCATGGAAGCAATTTGCTCCATCAATAAATTGGTTTCAACGCTAAAAAATACATCATATCTGACATGTTTTTTGTTTTTCTTTAATAAGACCTTTTTAATCATTTTCCTAGAAAATTGTTATACTTTGTCTTATTTGGATTATGAAAGGAATATAAAATGAACAAGTTAAAATTGATGCATTAGCTGTTACGTCTATTACAGATTTTATCCTCAAAATTTATAAATATAGTAATAACAGCAGGGGCGAGGTTAGCTCAGTGGTAGAGCACTCGACTAACGAACTGGAGGACCCCCAGGTTCAAAAGCCGAGTGTGCACTGAAGACTTTTTCTTCTAGTGTTATCGTTCGAGGTTTGTCTTTGGGGTCCCAGATCCTCCCTAGGCTCACCCAGCCTTTAATTAATTAATGAGTACCTGCAAAGGGAAAAATCTGGCGGCCAGAACATAGTACTGACCACACTATCTCCATAGTGTGCCGTTGGGTCAAGAATCAGATACCTCTACAGTACCTGCCCCTCTGGGGCCTTAGTGGCCTGTTACGGGACTGATTTTTTTTTTTTAGTAATAACAGCACACGATATCTAATTGTGGCAGAAATGAAGAGAACTTGAAGGGCAGGTAACTCATTGCATTTCTGAAAATGCGCATGTTCTGAGATTAAACATATCAAAACTCCAGCATACAAATAGCAGCATAGAATGCCAACAACTGATTTAACCTTTAAGTAGGGAGGTGGGGTGTTCTCAGCACCCCATGACTTAATTACCACTATATTTTAATGATTTTCAATCCTTTTCACCTCTTTGGTACCTTCCTAAATAGTAGTTGTTTTCACATTGAGGTTGCATTTGCATCAGAAAAAAAACTTATTTGTTTGTCTTTTGGGGTCTTTTATTGGCTTGGGGTGCTCATAACACCCCACCTTTCTAATTACGTAACAAAAATCTAAAATATAATTATTTTTTTTAACACCGTTTGACATTTTATGTGAAGAGAACCAAGAAAGAATGAAGAGGCCTTTTTAGTAAATGTGTGAAGAGGATGGAGAAGTTGTGTTTATTGATTCGGATGAAGCAGGGCCGCCACATGGGGGGGACAACCGGGTACAGTTGTCCCGGGCCCGGGCGCCGTGGGGGCCTGGGCCGATCCTCGCTAATTCGAAAAAATGAATAGGTTATGAGCTTGTAAAAAGAATGGGGGTTAGAAATATAGACGAGCGTAGCCTATATTTATTGCAATGGGATCTATATTTTTTTAATGTACATGAACGACAAAACATGTGCACTCCCAGAATAGTATATTTCATTAGGAGTCGTAATAAAACTACAAGTACCGAAAGTAACCTTTGCTGCACCGATTGTCGGCTTTTATTCTCATTTCGCTCAAAACTCAAGAGGAAAATAATTTTAAAATGCCCAAAGTCCTATAGCAAAGTAATAGAATTTTCATTCTGGCTCTCAGAAGTGGGGCCCGTGATCTGGGTCCCGGGCCCGGCTCTGAGATGTGGCGGCCCTGGGATGAAGAGAAAGAAGATATATTTCAAAAATCTGCATCTACATAAAGTTGCATGAAACATATAGTGTATAGTCCGACAAAGAATCACTATAGCAGGCTGATATGAGAAGCTAGAAATAATAACATTTTATAATCGGTAAATGTGAAGACGAGGGTTCTAGGCACCGATTATTTTGAAATGTTGCACTACTAAACACGAATCCATTAAAAAAAAAAAAAAAAAAAAAAAACTCGCTCTCAACTAGTGAAGAAGTTATGAAGCACTGAAGTTCACTGTTATGAAGGTTATAAAAGTTGGCGTATTAATTTATTTATTTAAATTTTAACGTCCAATTATTATTAACTACGAATTTTAGGACGGGTTAACTATAGGTTACCACCCTTTTCTAGCCAGGATAGGGGTTATGCCTTTTCTTTTTTCGAAAGAAAAGCCACCGCCCCTAGTGGGAATCGAACCCACGACCTTTGACACGGAGTGTTAAGAGCTCACGCCTTAACCCTCACGGCTACCGGGTCTCCAAGGCGTATTAATAAACATGCATATTAAGAAGAATGCGTAGGACGACTTTAGGGCAGACGTACTATGCGTTTACGCTCGCTCAAGAAGATATCAAAACTCTAGTCAATCCAACTCGCTGTTATGGATAGAATCCTGATTTTGTCGAGGTTATAAATAGTTTATCATCATTTCAAATTAGAGTTCTTTGTTTCCCAATGTTAGATGTCTGCCCATGCGCATGTTTACAAATACGCTGTTTACGCCAACCTCAATAACAGTGAACTTTAGTGCTTCATAACTTCTTTCCTAGTTGAGAGTGATTTTTTTTTTTTTTTTTTTTTTTTTTTTTTTTTTTTTTTTTAATGGGTTCGTGTTTAGTGCATCAAAATAATACGATATAGTGCAAAATTTCAAAATAATCGGTGCCTAGAACCCCCGTCTTCACATTTACCTTATAATCTACCAAAAGGTGATGTAGACATCATTGACAAGATGTACGCTACTTTTCCTGTAGCTCAGTGTGTCCTCTAACTGTCTTCTTTAGAATCTTCCACTTAGGAGGATTCTATGGCAATATATGTAGCAAATACTTGTTATGTCTTCTTCTATCCCTTAATCAGGGCCGCCCCATGGGGGGGGGGGACAACCGGGTACAGTTGTCCCGGGCCCGGGCCGATCCTCCCTAATTGGAAAAAAAGTACCGAAAGTGACCTTTGCAGCACCGATTGTCGGCTTTTATTCTCATTTTGCTCTAAACTGAAGATGAAAATAATTTTAAAATGCCCAAAGTCCTATAAAAAAGTACTAGAATTTTCATTCTGGCTCTGAGAAGTGGGGGCCCGTGATCTGGTCCCGGGCCCGGCTCTGAGATGTGGCGGCCCTGCCCTTAATAATCAGTTTTAACTTGATTAAGAATTTTTCATTATTCAACAAAGTCATATTTGTGATAACTGTATAAAAACAAAATTACGAATGAAGAAAAACGAATAATGTTATTATTAAAATAATTAATTAATTAATAATAAAATGTTATTATTAAAAAAATACCATATTTGAGCATTTTAATTAATTATTTGGTTATATAATATATGTAATGGATTTAAAAAAGTGAAATCATATAAAGTAGATGCTAATTTTAAAAACCCCTTGTTTTGGTGTTTCTTAAAAAATGTTGGGTTTTTCGATTTTTTGCACCATGATGGGCGGATCTGAACCACTGTGCGGCAGCAGGAATTTTCTCATCCGTCGGCTCGTTGGGGAAATTCCTCGCTGTACCCTCGGTACAGAGAAAAAAAAAGTAAAATTCACGAAGTTTTACACGACGTGTCCATTTCTCAGGGCGGCCGCGTAGGAGGTCAGTTACTGGGGCGATTGCCGTTCTCTTTTATCTTCTGACCCACTGCTGTCTTCAAAATCAAACTCAAAATCGTTGTCTTCCCTGAGTCTCTCCCTCCTCACCTTGTGATCAGCTCTCTTGATGACCAGTGAATTTAAAGTTTGTTTCACTGGGGCCCCGACACCATTAGTTGTGGAAGAAAAAGCACGCCACTAATTAAGGGTTAACCCAGGTAGGGGGGGGGTGGTTTACCCTAACATAAGTTACCCCTTTTTGGGGGGATTTTTTTTTCATTGGGTGCTGTGAGCTCCCTACTTATGTTAGGGTAAACCACCCCCCCCCCTACCTGGGTTAACCCTTAATTAGTGGCGTGCTTTTTCTTCCACAACTAATGGTGTCGGGGCCCCAGTGAAACAAACTTTAAATTCACTGGTCATCAAGAGAGGTGATCACAAGGTGAGGAGGGAGAGACTCAGGGAGGACAACGATTTTGAGTTTGATTTTGAAGACAGCAGTGGGTCAGAAGAACCTCCTACGCGGCCGCCCTGAGAAATGGACACGTCGTGTAAAACTTCGTGAATTTTACTTTTTTTTTTTCTTGCGCATCGACATCTAGGCATTAGCGCCGATACCGAGGGTACAGCGAGGAATTTCCCCAACGAGCCGACGGATGAGAAAATTCCTGCCGCCGCACAGTGGTTCAGATCCACCCATCATGTTGCAAGAAATCGAAAAACCCAACATTTTTTAAGAAACACCAAAACATGCCTAGAAGGTTCTATAGTAACCATATATTATATTAATAAAGAAAAATTACAGATCAGCTGTTCAAGCTTGTGTTAGTTAACCTTTATAAAAATTCTCTTGAAGTTTTTTAAGATTTTTGAAGATTTTTCAAAGCATTTTGGAACAAAAATATCACAGAGTCTTAGGTTTGACTTCCGAGATGTGAGAACATATCCAGGTTGAGGTGTGAGGGTCCAATTCCCGAAGAATTGCCTAAGACTGGCTCTACCTGCTTACCTTACCAGGGAGTACAAACTATTTAAGCCTTATTTGTTATATTTTCATTTAATTTACTCTTATACTGGGTATTTTCCCTAGTAGTTTTGATTTAAACTTGTACTTTATCCTTTTGCCTGAATTTCAAGCGGTTTCATGGAGGTTTCAAATTCTCCAGGTCCCAAACCGCCTGATCCAGGATTTAATTTTGAATTGCCACGAGGGAAGTGGTGTAAAAAATTTATTGTCATGAGCATAGCCCCAAACAGTGAAAATAAAAACTTTAAAAGCTTTAGCCCATTTAAATTATCCCGATTTATAAAAGTTATGCCCCCCAGACAAAAATAAAATTCTTGAGATCTGGTATAATTCTTTTGGAGGTTTCTCTCGAGAAGGATTATATTAATCTTAAAAATATCCGAAGTTATGAAAACTATCCCATTAATTTTTCCTTACACCGGTCTTTGAACTACTCTAAAGGTATAATAACTGCAGAGGAGCTCCTTAGCTGCTCTGAGGAGGAATTGTTAGAAGAATTAGCACCACATAATGTAGTCCATCTAAGAAGAATCTATAAGACGGTGAACGGTGAGAAGAAGGCAACCCCTTCTCTGATAATAACCTTCGATAGGACCGAGCTACCCCGGAGAATACAAAATGATTTTCTAAGTATCCGTGTTATACCTTATATTAGACCTTTGATGTGTTATAAGTGTTTTGAATATCGCCATGGTGTAAAAAGCTGTCGTAGTCCTACCGAGATATGCGGTAAATGCGGCCTTCATCACCCTTCCGTTGACGAGAAGAACAATTGTGCAACTTTTAAATGTAAGCACTGTACCGGTCCTCATCCGGCGTGGGCTACTTCTTGCTCAGTATTTAAAAAAGAGACGAAAATAGAAGAAATAAGAGTGACACAAAAGGTGACCTATAGTCAAGCCGAGCGACTCCTGGGTCCTGGGTTTTCTCCCGTCCTTGCACCTTCTTCTCAGCAACCTACCGAGCCTTCTACATCATATGCCCAAATAGCTAATACCTTTCCGTCCCCATCTACCTCGAACGAGATAGTAATGGAACAATTTCAACGTATGGCTTCCCTCATGGAAACCTTAACAAACAAAATCAATTATTTAGAAGAAAAAATTAATCAAATCTCAACCAATAACGAATATCAAACGGAAAATAGTGAAATTAAAATCTCATCGGCTCACCTGCCACCCCAAAACTCATATGAAAATTCAAAAATTTCCAAACAATCTTTAGCACCTAATAAGCAGACAGATGGAGGCACTGCTACAGGTAGGGGTAAATCCTCTACTAGTGCCAAAAGGGAGAGACCTTCATCCCAGGGCTCGAACAATTCCACACTAGGATCTAACTCATCTTTTGGTTCTGGGGCGGATTCCAAACCGTTACCACCCAAAATTAAAAACATTAATAAAATATGATAGTTCCTTATACACCTATTTCTCACATGCCATCCTCTTACTCTTTTTTAAATATTATTTTACCGACTTTTGATCCTCCATTATATGGTACAAAATTAAACATTATACATTTCTTTCAATTTTCAGGCAACTGTCGTAAAATTTTAGTTAACAAAATAACAGGAACTATTTTTAATTGTTTTGATCATGATGGATAATAATATAATACAGTGGAATGTGAATGGTGTTATTTTCCATAAGGTTGATATGGTTGCCCTTTTACAAGAGACATGTCCTCTGGCTGTCTGCATTCAAGAAAGTCGCCTTAAGGAATCTGATACATTTAACATAAATGGCTACAGGACGTTCCGATATGATCACCTAGGTGGCCTCATTGCCAGCGGTGGGGTCTGTATTCTGACTAGGAATGATATTCCGGCAGTTCCTATAGATATAGACAGTGATCTCCAAGCTATAGCTGTCCGTATCTATAAGCCTATACAAGTCACTATCTGTTCTCTGTACTTGCCTCCTAATGTAGCCTTTACTGAGGCCCAGTTACTACATCTTCTCCATCAGTTACCTCCACCTCTCCTCTTACTTGGCGACTATAATAGTCATAATCCGCTTTGGTTCTCTTCCTCTCTCGATTCTCGTGGCAGGGTTGTTGAATCATTTCTCGATTCCTCACAATTAGTTATACTTAATAATGATTCTCCAACTCATTACTCGACTCAAAATCATAGTTTTTCACACATCGATCTTTCTTTGGCTACCCCCTCCCTCCTAGAAAAACTCTCATGGAGTACAGCCGAGGAACTATATTCTTCAGATCATTTCCCAATTATTATTAACATTCTAGAAAGAATCCCGTCACAACCAAACTTCCCAAGATGGATACTTAAGGATGCTGACTGGGATAAATACCAAAGGTTGGCTGACCTGTCGGATATAGACCTCGATAATCCTGATGTTAATAATATTAATTCACAGATTACAGATAGGCTGTTATCAGCGGCGGCTAGCTCCATACCTGTAACTAAAGCCGTAAGAACAAGGGTTGTCGTGCCGTGGTGGAGTGACGAATGCCGGGATGCTGTGAGAGCTTGTAAGAGATCACTACGTAGGTTTTTACGTCACCCTTGCTCTCAACACGAGGATGAGTTCTTTGCTGCAAGGCGCAATAAGAGAAAGATTTTAAATGGTGCTAAAAGAAAGTCGTGGCAAGAATTTGTATCAAACATAAACTCCCTCACTCCGCCAGCTCAAGTGTGGGACACGGTAAGAAAAATTACAGGTCGCAACCGGCAAAATAATAGTATAAATTTCATCAAAGTCAATAACATACCTATTACCGATCCTTTAGAAATAGCAAACTGTTTTGGTGAATATTTTCAAAGAGTTTATTCCGATCTAAATTACTCACAAGAATTCCAGACCATAAAAAGAAACAAAGATTCCGAACCTCTACTCAATGAACTTGACCCCTTAAATCCTTTGAACTTCCCTTTCAATTTCTCTGAATTTCGAGATGCTCTTGACTCCAGGAAAGATACCAGCCCTGGACCAGACAATATATGCATTAGCTTTATAAAACATCTGTCTTGCAATAATAAATTCCAAATTTTATCTTTCTTGAATAAGATATTCATGTCAGGATATATTCCGAGTATTTGGAAGGAATCAATTGGTGTTCCAATACCTAAGAAAAACAGGCCCCAGAATGACCTATCTAGTTACCGAATAATATTTCTCACATGTTCCTTATGTAAACTGCTGGAAAAGCTTATTTCTAACCGAATGTATTGGTATATAGAAAGTAAAGGCTTTCTTGAGGAATGGCAGAGTGGTTTTAGAAGAGGTAGGAGTACTCGAGACAACCTAATTCTTCTTGAATCTAAAGTATATGAGGCCTTCGCTCGGAAAGAAAAATTGTTAGCAGTTTTTGTCGATATTCAAAACGCATTCGACTGTCTTTGGAGGCGGGAAATAATGGAATCACTGCTCGGAATGGGAATATCTGGTCATGTTTTTAATTTTATCCAAACATTTCTCAACAATCGAAAATTTAAAATTAGAATCGGAAGGCAGTTTTCAGACACATACAATCAGGCAAACGGTGTCCCCCAGGGGTCTGTATTAAGCCCTTTGCTATTTATTCTCTCCTTCAGTAGAGTCATACAGGTATTACCTCCGGGAATTTCAGCAAGTTTGTTTGCAGACGATTTAAAACTCTTTGCAACTGATAAAAACGTTGACACCCTTAGATCCACTATTCAGGAAGCCATAGACACTTTATGCAATTGGTTAAGAGATCGAGGCTTTACCATCTCTCCCACAAAAACAGAATGTATTATGTTTGCCACTAGGCGAGTAAATGAACCCCCGCCTTTATATCTTAACGGTAATCCTATCACATACACGGATTGTGTAAAGTATCTTGGACTCCTTTTCGATAGAAATCTAAATTGGCGTCAACATATTAAGCAGCTGAAAAGTTCTTGTCAACAAACTATAAATATACTTAAAATGTTAACTAACACTGCTTGGGGTGGAGATCGGCTGAGTATGTTGAGGTTATATCGAAGCTTAGTCCGTTCTAAACTTGATTATGGTTGTATGATCTATGGCTCGGCATCGGAGAGTACCCTGAAAATGCTAGATTGCGTACACCAGCAAAGCTTAAGGATAGCCACAGGGGCCTTTAGATCTAGCCCAGTGGATAGTATCTGTGCTGAATGCGGAGAACCACCTCTCAGATATCGCAGGGATTTGTTGACGCTAAATTATTACAGTTCTGTCCTTTCATTACCAAATCATCCTTTATATAATTATCTAAAGTCTCCGTTAACACCTGTCTTTAGAAATGTAAAAAAGAAACCTTTCAAATATAGAACTAACGAACTCCTACATTTTTATAATATAACGGTCCCCTCCATCCTCAAAGTTGAAATTCCTGCAAAGGAACCTTGGTTAATGATTCCTCCTAAAATAAACCTTACCCTTACAAAATTTAAAAAAAGTCATACAATCCCTAATCTATTTTGCACAGAATACAGAACAATAGCTGAGATACATGATTTGGCAACAAAAGTCTACACTGACGGATCCAAACTTCAGGGAGAGGTTGGTGCGGCATTTGTTGTCAGTGGCCAATCATATAGGTACAAACTAAATTCTATATGTTCGGTTTTCTCAGCGGAATTACTTGCGATTTACAAGGCCTTGTGCATAGTTACGCCAACTGAGGATGGAATTACTATATTTTCGGATTCGCTTTCCTCCCTAGTTGCAATTTCAAAAACCTTTCCCAGACATCCTCTAATAATTAAAATAAGAGAGGTTATAGATGTATATAACACAAATAATAATACTATTAACCTTGTTTGGGTACCAAGTCATTGCGATATTGCTGGAAACGAACAAGCTGACAAAGCCGCGAAAGAAGCAACCACTCACGGTACTGAATTCGCAATGGTGCCTCAAAATGATTTAAAGTCTTGGATCAAAGAAAAGGTCAAAGCTCACTGGGAGATAACTTGGCGGCAGACCATTTCAAATAAGTTACGCGAAGTGAAAGGTGACACTAGACCTTGGCAGACCTCATATAGAACAATCAGACGAGAAGAGGTAATCCTCACTAGACTCCGGATAGGACATACTCGCCTCACTCATGGTTATTATATGTCACGAGATGAGCCGCCGATATGTAGAACCTGTGGTGTTCTTATAACTGTCAAACATATATTAACAGAGTGTAGGATGTATGAGGAGGCGAGAAGACAATCCGGGGTAACCGGAACACTTGACGAAATACTGACTGACAGACTCGACAACATTGAAAAATTAATAACTTTCTTAAAACAAGCCAGAATTTACGACTCAATTTAAGTTAATTTAAGACGGTGGTGGGTGTTGGGAGGCAGGGGTGAGGAGAATGGAGTGGTTCCCTGCGTGATGGGGGTAATGTTGGTTAGGCACTGGAAGGCTCTCGGGTCATCGAAGAGACCCCGGGATTCGCGAGAGCATGGACGGAGCAAGCACGTCCACTTTCTCACAGGCGAACTCGATGTACAAACACAGAAGTACAGCTGCCAAGCAATAGAATGAGAAGGCTTCTAGTGTCTGCCTGCTTTGCCTCCCCACGTTGGTTGCCTCTCCGAGCCCCTCACTCTCCCCTTCCTTCATCACATTACCGATTATATCTACAGACTTACTTCAAAGTAATTACAACACAGACAATTACAGCTAACATCATTATGTAAACACCATTAAACTCTACTGGCGTTAATGACCCCAACGGTTGACACGCCTTAAATTTAACCAAAAAAAAAAGAAAAATTAATTTTGTGTCCGTCCATTCAGTCTCTGAGACGGTTTAAAGATGGCGGTTCTATTCCAAAATGATGTAATTGATAACATCTCTGCCCGGAGGAGCATGATTATGTGCACATTTCTCCTCTCTTCGCCGAGCAGGGTATGCTCAGGGTGGGCGGCAGATTGAAGAATTCACCCAGGAAGATTTCAACCCATCATCAAATTGGGAGACCTAGTGATCCTTGTGAAAAGAAGACCACTTTTAGGACAATGGCCTAGTGTTGTAAAAGAGCGCGCCTTTGAGGCTAGAAGGCGCGGCTCGTAAAAGCTCGAGCTCTCAGAGCTTGGACAGGGCTCGATAGAAGGCGCGAGCCTTGAAGGCTCGCCTCGGGAGAAGGCGCATGCTTTGGAGCCTTTTACTTTTCATTTCCAAAATGGCGGACGGCGGGCAAACAGCTGTTTCATGAAATATACTTTAGTAGATTCGTCCTAAATTCATTCCGCCACATTGAAATTATTCGCTGGCATTTAAATTTACCATTTCATTGATAAACTAATTATATGGATCACTAATTGGGTAAAAATAGTAACTTTTCCTAAAAAAAAATAAACTCTTCTGTGAGACGGTGATGGCAACACTGTCGTACTACAACTATACTACTATAACCGTGCTTGCCCATAGATTTAGAAAGGAGTAGATGACTAACTCCGCTGGTTTTCCCGGGAAAAAGTGAAGCAGGCCTAACCGGAGAGCCGCCATCTTGTTGTGGGGAGAGAGGGTCATATGTCCATTAGCCCTAATGCTTTAATTTGACCGATTTTCTCCCATATAGCGCAGTATTTTGCATTTTTATTCGAGTACAAATATTATTAGAATATTATATTATATAATTATGTAACTAAAAACACAAACTAAGTCCTCACAAATATCAGAACACAGCTTTTGCAAGAAAATAAAATCATCAAATTAGTTGAGTTTTTTCGTTGTTTTCTGAATAAATTAATAGTTGTAATAAATAAATTACAAGAAACAATTATTTTACAAATTTTTTAGTGAAAGCAGGGTGGAAAATAAATTAGCCCTTATTTTAAAAACATAATGGAATCATTTAATGGTAATATCCTTTTAAGGAAAATCAAAACCAACCTGCCGGGGTTAAATTTTCTTAAAGAAAACAATGTGTGATACACATATAAATATCCATAAAAAATATATAATTAAAAATGGAGTATTTAATTAAGGTTTAATATAGTATAACCAACACTATGTCATGGTGTTATTAAAAAAAAAAACTTAAATTATATTCATTGAGAGGAGATCGTTGACCGTAGATGATGCAAGGTAGGGATTGTCGGGGTTCGGTCACTGCTACTGTAGTTTTATTAAGTAGCAGTGACCGAACCCCGACAATCCCTACCTTAAATTATATTCATTATTTGTACGTTTTTTTCTTTTTTAAATATAATATAATATATTGTATACCTGTTCATGTAATAATCTGTAGCTGAGGTTTTTCTCTATGAATGAAAAAGTAAGTGATGCAGGATTCATGTTATTATGCTAAAAGGTAAGTTTTAAAAACTTTTGTTCAAAATACGCTTTCACATGTTGTTATTGACTTTTTCCAAAGCCCTGACTGTTTTCAAAGTTTTGTGAGCTCTTCTTTAAGGATACTCTGATGAAAAGTTTAGAGGGAGAATATTAAAATTAATAAGAAATTTCATGGAAAATTTAATTACTCATTTATTTAATAGAGAACCACAATTTAAGTGACCTGTTCTTTTTATGGGCATAATATTTTAATATATTAATTTGTCTGACTAAAAACTAATAAATAACATACATAAGAAATAATAATTAAAAATAAATGTTTCACTTCACTTTCATAATGAAGCAATTGTAATATAATACCATATATATATATATATATATATATATATATATATATATATATATATATATATATAATTATATGTATCTGAAGGAGAGCTGAGGACGCTCTCCTTCAGATTTACCATAATTTATTTACATAATTTATAGTAATTTATTATATACATCTATCTAAATGTGAATAAACAAATAACTTAAATATAACAATTTACATAAGTAATTAAGAGGTTTGTAAGAGTAATTTGTTCATAAATTTAAGTGCCTTAAAAAATTACACATATGTAGTGGGAACCTGAAACAACATTTATAAATTAGAAAAACAACTAAATTAAATAATTAAAAAATAACTTAGATAGGTACAAATAATAACTGCTTGGTCACAGCGACCAAAGATGGATTCCACGACAGCAAATAATAAAAATATTAGTGAAATTAAGTTAGAGCTTGTTAAGCACTTAAAAATGTTATTAAAAAACAAGCAAAAATCGTTTTTAATTGTTCAATAAAAAATAAACACCCATTTATTTGATACTAAATTTGTTTAATGTATTTTTTTACTACATTTTTAAATTTTGGTTTTTCATTTATGTTATAATGATGTAAAGTTGAAGAAAACTCAATTTAAGATTTGTATATGAAGACTTGAAAATATTCTTTGATGGACAAAACGTTATGAAACAATAAAAAATTATTAAATGGCTGTATGGGTACTTCTTTTCCCTTAAAGATCAACTGTTAATTTGTCACTCATGTATAAATTTAAACAATAATTATGGAACAGCCTAAGAGGAAAGGATTATATCAACTTAAGGTTGCTGATTAAGGGCTTAAGCACTTAAAAAGTTTATTATAAAACAAAAAAAAAAAAAACTTTCTCAGTGTAAAAGAAACATCCATATATTTGATACTAAATTTGTTTAATGTATTTTTTTAAATTTTGGTTTTTATATATGTTATAATGATGTACAATTAATAAAACTCATGATATATAATAAAACTCAATTTCAGATCTGTGTATTATGACTTAAAACTATTCTTTGATGGACAAAACGTAATGAATTATTTGAAAAGTGCATGGGTGCTTTTTTTTCATTGAAGAATTAAATCTTTTTAGCAGGCTGGAACATATTTATGTAAAGAAACTATTTTTATACGTACAATGGCCTAAGGTTAGGGATTTGTTGGCTTTTTAGGGAGAAAACAAGTCACTTGTTGAGCTTGGGGAAAGAACCTTTGATAATCAACTTGTAAATACTTACGAAAAAAAGTGAATATCCGATCCTTTTTTAGCTTTGTTAGTACACCCATAAGCACAGCATGATTGAACCATAGTTGCACTAATATCAGAATAATATTCAATACAATATCAAGAAGAAATTACATGAACTGTCCAAGCACTACTGACATTGTTTATCCCCATAAGAAGATGGCCGCCAGAATGTTAGGGGTGCTTCACTAAAAAGTGGGGAGTTAGACATCTATCCTTTCTAAATCTATGTGCTTGCCAAAGCTCTACCTTCCTAGGGCTCCAAGGCCGAGCCTTCAAGGCTCGATGGAGAACCTTCAGGGCTTGATAAGGTTAGGCTGAAGCCTCGCTCCGGAGCCTTCATCGAGCCCTCAGAGCTCCGGCTGTAGAGGTTAGATTCAAGGTTCAGGCCTTTTAGGCATCCATGACCCTAGTGGTTGAACTGCCTTTAAACACAAAAAAAAAAAAAAAAAAAAAAAAAAAAAGGTTCAGGCCTCAAGCCTCTAGTCAGGGCTCGCTTTTAACAACACTACAATGGCCCGTAGGAAGAATCACATCCACTTACCATGGTCGCGATGGAATCACTCGCTTTGTGGATGTCCTTACCACCACCATCAAGACTTTAACTAGGGCAGTTACGTCCCTTGTCCCATTATTTCACACTGAAACGGAAGATCGTTCAGCTAGTTGAATGTCCAAGTTTGGCTCTTTTGTTTTCATTATTTCTCTTTTATTATGGAATTTGCTTATTTTGTCCTTATTGCAAACCCTTTATTAGAAGTCATTCAATTTGTATTTGGTACACCAATTTAACGCCACATACACAAGAAGTTTTTATCCTCATTATTGTATTTTAGTTTATGTACCTTTTCTCACTTTTGTAAAACTTTGTTTGTAGGTTGAACCATTTGTATGTACCATTGTAATATTTTTATTTTCGTTTTTGCACTGTAAATTAGCTTAAACTAATTTAGGTGGGCGGTTTGTTCGAGGATCGCAAAATATATCATAGAATAAAATATATATAAAGTCATCTATAAGGTACCAACAACTTTTCACATTCGTTACTTTGCATTTGTATCGACGATATAAAATAGGTTGAAAGTGCTTTATTTTTTATATCGACTTTAGAAAATAATGTTGACATGATTCTTTTACCAATTCATTTGTCTTATAGAGTAGATTAGAAGAAAATATAATCGTTAAACTATAATTTATATTTCGTCAAATATATTCACGAAATATAATTTAACAAGATAAGATTCTATAATGCTTACGTTTTCAAGTAAACTAGTATTATACATTTTTTTACACCAAAAATAATAATAGGTTTAAAATCAGCACCCCAAGAAACCTTAACGTGGTGAATAATATTGAAAACAAAAAATAATGATTTTTCCGTCTGGAAGAGAATAAAAATTTGTAAGCGAAAAAGTAATGTGACTTTTTGAAATTCAATATCTCCCCTTGAGATAATCCGACTTTTACGTCATTGAAATCTTTCAAAAGAAGAAAGACTCCTTTTTCTAACCATATAAATGACTATTGTATCATCTCAAAAGGTACTTGCGAAAAATGGTTATCCAAATAAAAATAAAATGCAAACTTTTTTGCACATAACGTCGGTCCCAGAACACTTGGAAACGCCCCGATTGGAAGGATATGTGTCATATTAAGGCCTTTACGAACGTTTCACATGTTTTTTTGTGGCTAGTGTCGCAATTATAGCTGCACAGGCAACTTTGCGAGGATCCATTATCAACAAAACGCTTCTATCACGGAGATGACAATGCATTCTGAAGAAAAGTAATGACATTAAAAATGAATGAAAAGGAATGACGGTGTAAGGTGTATATTGTAATGATGATATGGAATGACGAGAGTAGAATAGTAATGACATTACTCATAATGTCATTATTACTCCCGTGTAGGGGGCGCTATTAAGAAGCTTCCCCCGTCAAGTGCTGCACTCTAGCCGTGTGTCCGGGAACTATCTGCCCGCGGCAGTATGAATCTGCAGGAAAAGACAAGTCAAGAAGATTACAGTCAGACAAAGCAGGCAGTGTGGAGTAACTTGGATTTTTTCCCTTCATGTTTCTCCAGATTAGCGGTGGGCTGGCCAACTCCATCCCTGCTCCCTTTGCTCGGATATTTACTCCTCCATAATTTGAGGGTAAAAACTTGGGAAGAAAATCTAAGTTACTCCACACTGCTTGCTTTGTCTGACTTGTCTTTTCATGCAGATTCATACTGCCGCGGGCAGTTAGTTCCCGGACACACGGCTAGAGAGCAGCCCTTGACGGGGGAAGCTTCTTAATGAGCGGCGATCCGCGAACACATGTCCCAGGATACTAGTCAATTAATATGCCATAATAATTTTTTATTTTTATAATTTTTTCTGTAATAAATGTACCATAGATGGACTACATAAATATGACAAAACGAGCGAAATATCTTGATATGAAGTTGGGTAACAGATTTTTAAAGTTAAGTATTTTTTAACACGCCTATGTGAAATTTAGAAAGGTTTTAAAAATCAGCATCACCAGGAATCACGGAGTTATTTGTGTCAGCTTGTAGCCTTTACATTCCTCTAACAGAATATGTAAGGTGTGTATCCCCCTCTGGTATTGGGAGGGAATTTTATGGGGAAAACCTAGGCTCGGCGCGCTACCTGCTGCGGTAGCAGGTAGCCCTGACCCTCTCCCATAGGTCATCTGCTGGCAGTAATTTGGGTCAGTTGTTCTTGAGTTAAGGTCTAGTGCACATGGATTTCTGCGAACCAATTTTTACTGAGAGGTAAAGGACAGATTTTGGTAAATTCCTTTTTTTTAACTTGGTCATTTATTATGCACCGTTTATAAATGAAGACAAATCATCAATAATGTGCTACATCTTGTGAAATATTTCCACGAAAAAGTCTGAATAATCATTTAAAATTATTATAGAGAGACATTTTTATTTTTGTATGAAAGTATGAAAGTCTGGACACTGGGGTTCTATACGCATAAACTGGCACTTTGAACGTTACAAAAATTGTTAACTGTTTTTTTGTCACATAGTCCATAATAGATGATTGATCTTCAAATATAGAAGTGCCATCACCGAAAATATAATTTAAGACACCTTTTTTAAAAAAGTTTTTTGATTTATTTTTTTTTAAAAGAGAGATGCTACTTAGAAGAGATTTTGGACCCTTCTTAACCCTTCAATGAACATCATACAAGATTTGAACAAAGTCCTTCAACGAAAAGCAATTGAAAAGCTATAAAGTACCTCCCACTCTCTCTCTTACACCCACCCTCACCCCATGGGCGTATATAAGGGGGGGGGGCTGCAGCCCCTCCCGAAATTTTGATTTGATTGGTAAAAATTTCATAAAACCCTTAAAAATAAATTAAATTAGATCGTTTAGTTCATAAAACATATTCTATTTTGGGTGTAATAGCGTTTAAGTTGGCTAAAACTCTTCCAAGATCTAAATTGTTATTATTCCATACACCGGAAATGGTCCCAGCCCCTCCGAAATTATTTTCAATATACGCCCATGCCCCACCCTTACCTATTTTCTCATAATCCACGTAAAACTCCTTCTCAACCATTCAATAAACATCATGCCGAGTTTGAAGGCAATCCGTCCACTCAAATTATTTTTTGCACCATGATGGCTGGATTTGGACCACTGTCCGCCGGTGGGAATCGAACCCATCATCTCCCGCTTATGAATCTAAGGCGCTAGCCACTAGACCACAGGGAGACCCCTATTTAACTTCTTTACACGTAATTTAATAAACCAATGGAACAAAAATCTGACTAGACGAAGTCGTTTTACATTTTATTAGCTTTCATTTAAAAAAAAAAAAAAAAAAAAAAGGGTAAAAACCAACGATGTGGCCGACTGGCTGTCGAGACCACAACATGCGAAAGTTGGATTACGACTGAGGATAAACAACGGCAGTCATGTTATATCGCCTGCAAATCCGATGTAACGTTCGTGCACCAGTTAACGCAGATGTCTTATTCTGGAAGATGCCTCCCTGGAGGGAAAGACAACTTACTTGTGGAAATTCCAGCGTATCGTATTGCTCGTCTCTGGAACGCATAGGCATGGACAGAACGTTCGTCAGGCGAGGTCGACGCAGACCCCCAAGTACAACTTTCTTTTTTTTTTACGGCGCATCAACAAATCTTGGCTATTAGCGCCGACTCAAGTACACCTGGACGTTACCTTGGCACAACATCAAGGTTAGCCATTTCATCGAGAAACTACAGAGACACTTGCCAGCCTCACGAAGAAATATTAGAAAGGGATGGCGAAAACTGTACAACAGGTCGCGACCGGGTGCGCAGTGTATAACAGGGAGAAATCTGACAGGGCCTACCCTCAAGCGTGCCAAGAAGAGACACTGACACCCAGGAGCCCCCTCCTGACCATACAGGCAGACATTTTCACATGGAAAGGTCAATTGTTAGTCACCCTTGTACATGTTTTTTTAATAAGGTAACGGTCCAGGGAATTGTTAGACGTCTGCTCACATGGAGTCAAGAACCCCCTAACTCCTGGCCACTGAGGAGGGGCGTTGAGTTCAAAAACGACCTTTTCCGCCGGTGTTGGGGGTGCCGTCTTCTTTTTCTGGAGCAAAGTTAGTATGGAGGAGTAAGTCACATTCGGTCTGCAAAGAGATAAGTCCTGTCGAGCTGGAAAGGGTTTTTAGGTCTCAGTTTTTTTTTTGTTTGTGTTCTCTGCCTTTGTACTCGGATAGTTTTAAGACTGCCAACCCTTTGTACCTGGTGCTGTGATTTTTGTCACAGTTAGCGCAGCTACTGAAGGCTTCAAGACGTCGGGGCAGTCCTTAGAGAGCTCTTGGAACCGCATTTGAAACATTTTGATGAGCGATGGAAGTATGAGTGGGCAGTCACTGGGGGGACGTGATTCCTCTAATTTGATTTTTGCAGTGAGTAGCATCTACATTCCTTAAGAAAGTGCTAATAGATAATTTTCACACAGATTTACTACGAGTGATTGTACCTTAAAAATAGTCCGACTCGCAGGAACTGCATCATCTTAGCGCGGTTCCGTTCATATCCCTTTTGTCATTTGAAAAGCTTAGAATATAAACAGATAATATATGGTTCGGGCTTTGTTCCTTGCCTTGGCTTTATGACTTTACCTGGTCAGGTCCACCAGACCCCAGAATCCTCTTCTAGAGATACCTATTTAGTACGTTTCAATGCATTGAAAAATATCAAAATTTTTCACATTTTCTTGTGTTCGTCTACTATAGTAATAATTCTACAAATAAAATCAATTAAAAAATAAAATAAAAAACCAACAGAATAAAGTCAATTGAAAATATTCAAAAGACGTCATCGAATCTCTTTCTCTTGGCAAGCTATATTTCTAACAATGAATTGTTTTTCTTATTTTACTTAATCTGTTTTATTGTCAAATACATTATCCAACTTTAAGCAATTAAAAAATAACAAGGAATAAAAACAGACAAAAAGAACCGTTCGAATAAATGAAATCAATTACTTCAAAGTTTAAGCACTTATTTCTCCGATTGACATCGCTTATTCATAACTTTCTTCAGAACCTTTTTTTGTAGACCATTTAGTAAGCCTTCGAATGGTAACCTTTCGCTTCCCAAGACTTTCAACCGTTTTCGAGATATTAATGAAAGTATACAAAGTTCCCAAAACTTTTCATTATTTCTAGCAACAGAAAATTGGTCTCATTATACCTTTCCCGTTTTACACACAAATACATTTTCCTAACATAAGAAATTACAAAAATAAAAAGCAATAAAAAACTAAGGGAAAGAGACAAAAAGAACGACAAAAAAACCGTTCATAAGAGCTAAACAGACGTATTTGAAGTTTTAAGCACTTATTTCTTCGATCGACATCACCTAATCAAAAATTGTTTCAGAATCTTTTTTGTAGAGAATTTAGAAAGCTTTCAAATAGTTCCTATCCACTTATCATTAATTCCCAACCGCGTTCGAGATATTAATGAAAGTAAACGAAGTTCCCAAAACTTTTCATGTCTGTTCATAAAATATTTTATTCTAACCCTTCCTTAACTCCAAACATAACCAAAATTTCAACATATTAGTTTTGATGAAATTCGAACATGCAGAAAATGTTTCAACTGAATCCCATGATTGTAAGTACCAAAACCAAACTAGGCTTTGTATTTGTGTCGGCAGATACCTGGGGTATATTTACAACTCTTGAGGATTAATTCCAAGCAGGTACATTTTTTGTGGACCTTCTGTTTTTACAGGCAGTGAACTGACTCTCTATTCCCTCATAGTATCTAACCTGTGTGAAGTTGAATATTGTTTCTAATAATACGTATCCTGTTTTATTGACAAATACATTTGACTACTATAAGCAATTACAAACACTAGGGAACATGCCAAAGAACTCGGAGTAGGAGCCTCGACAGTTTCAAGTCATTTGAAGGAAATCGGCAAATCCAAAACTGACATTTCATACGGTACAGCCTGATATATTTCTAGCAATGAATTGTTTTTCTTATTTTAATTAATCTGTTTTATTGTCAAATACATTATCCAACTATAAGCAATGAAAAAAATAACAAGGAATAAAAACAAACAAAAAGAACCGTTCAAATAAACGAAATCAATTACTTCAAAGTTTAAGCACATATATCTCCGATTGACATCGCCTAATCAAAAATTGTTTCAGAATCTTTTTTGTAGAACATTTAGTAAGCTTTCGCATGGTAACCCTCCGTTTACCAATATTTCAAACCGTTTTCGAGATATTAGGGAAAGTATACGAAGTTCCCAAAACTTTTCATGGCTGTTAATAAAATATTTTATTTTAATCCTTCCTTAACTCCAAACGTAACCAAAATTTACACATCTTTGTATGTATGAATTTTAAACATGCAGAAAATATTTTAACGGAATCCCCAGCAACCAAACCAAAAACTTCATTTAACAACTATTTTTCCGATTTTCTCGGAAACGCTTAAAACTATCGCATCGCATTAAAAATGGTTTCATTCGTTTTACTAGCCCAAGAAGCCTATAAAACGATTATGTACAAGCATATGAACTCAAAAACGTAAGCGTTACGATTTTTTTTGCGGGAATTTCGCCCCAAACGCCATCTTCCAGTGGCCGGATTTTGCTGGTTAACGAACTTGACCTTTCAAATTAGCCGAAAGATTTTTGTTCCAAATTTCATCAGAATCGGACCATTAGGGAAGCCAGAAATGAGCGAACAGACAAATATATACATATACATATATATATATATATATATATATATATATATATATATATATATACATATACAAATTTGAACCACCGTTATTTTCGGTCTCTAGGGGTCTGAAACGCAAAATTTTCTAGGGATTGTTTCATGAGATCAACCTTATAAGCGGGGTTCCTCCCTATGAAGGGAGGGAGGAACCGCGCTAAATGAAAATTTACATTTGTTTCATCCATTTTTGTCATTATAGCACTAATTAAATTAAATAAATAAAAGGAGAAAGATAGAGGTAAGTTTAAAGTAGATTCACAATCAAGAGGAGTAAAGATACATAAAAAAGAATTCTCAGCGATGAAAGGCTTTAATTTACTTCCTATTAGAAGCATATCCTATGGCGCAAGAGAAGAAAATTGTACTCTGCTGTAATCGATTTTAGAAAAGCATTCGACTCGGTTAATCACAACCTGCTATGGCTATAACTCCACAATATGGGAATAAGTGGGAAATTTATAAGAATTCTCAAGACAATTTATGAGAGAGCCACGCTTACCATGGATGCAGTATTAATAAAAATATGATAAAACTAAACTACAAAAATACTACAATAGCCATAAACCCCAATGAAATCTGTCCCATTTGCAATAGTAATCAGTTAGAGGATATTTATCATTTACTAGTAACATGCCCAATCTATAATCCATACAGAACCTCCTGTCTTCCAGGCATTATAAACATCTCTCCCGAAAACCTGTTTATTTTCCTCAAAGATTTGAATGAGTATCAAGCTCGAAAAGTGTACTATTATACAATAGGCGTCCCTGAACCTTCGAAAATTTGCTCTAGAATATTGATAATGTACGATATTTTAAGCTCTAAGTATGGCATTTCTTATTGTTATTAATTATTATTGATTTACTATTCATTTCTGGTATGTGTTAATTGTATTAATTTGTTAAATAGTAAGCACACACCCCTTTGTATGGGGTCATGCCCCAAAAGCAAAGTATGTAAATAAATAAATAAATGTCCTATGGCAAGACAATTTAAATCACTCCTCTTATGATGCATAACCAGATGCGTTGATGTCCTAATTTTTCTTTTACATAAAGCATTAGGACATGTTTGGCTCAATAGAGCACTTGACTTGTTGGTTCTGTAGGACATAAGTTCAAAACTTGGGTGCGTACTGAAACTTTTTAGTGAATGCAATCAAGGGTCAGAGTTAAGGCGCCAGACGGAGACTTGGTCCACTCAGCCTTCAATAGGTAACTGCAAACTTACGTTAAATCAGGAATTCGGTGAGCGTAGTACTGAACACAGTATCTTTAGTGTGCTGTACAGACAGCAATCTGATACCCCTACAGCACCTGCCTCTTATGGTTTGATAATGCATTAGATTTTATTATGAGAAATTCGTAAACAACATTCTTGATGTTCTGAAAATAGGTACACCTCACATTAATTCCTAGATAGATCTCTCTAAATATACAAATTTAACTTTCAAATCCAAACCAAATATTTCTGTACAGAAAGCATTCCTCGGTGTTGTCCTGAGGACGGTCTACAGACCCTACCGAAGAGACAGGGAAGCCTGCCGATCAACCTGGTTTGAGTATGAAGTCAATGCCTGCATGTCGAGGCTCCCTCAAGACTCAGGACGCTCGCAACAGTCAGTCGGGCCGTCCGATTATCATTCCAAGACACATTTCCAATTTTGAGTAATCCAATTAATGTATTCTATTTTCTGGTCATAGACTCTAGCCGCGAGGGGGGCTGCTGTAACCCACTTGGACAGTCCCTATTGTAACCTTATTATGTTCTTGTTTGTTGAATATACCTTCTGCTCACAAATTTAAGTGGACCACTCATCAAAAGTTAGGTAACACTCTTTTTTAACCATACTTCCAGTTCTTTTTTGTTTCTTTCTTTGTATAATACCTTATACCTTACTGAATGCATCCCTCAATGTTGTTCCTAGAAGGTGAAATACAAAAACTTCATGTACTTTTTTACAAAACTTTCTTTCATGAACATAAAAATAAATACTTTCAGCAACCCTCGGGAAAAATTAGATAATGCATTTCCTACATCTTTATTTACAATTTTTTTTTTTAAATTATTTTAACAAGGCTTATTTGTGAGCTGTACAAAACAAGTTAATTATTTAATTTTTCTTATAAGCTCAAAACCAATTACAAAAATTTACAAAATTAGTGAAAAAGAGAAATGTTTAGTTTCTAGGAGAAGAGGTCTAATGAATAAGAATGCAATATCATAAAAATTAAAATGGCAAATCTTTGTGGGTTAATCTAAAAAACTCATATTTTAAATTGTTTTGTATAATTTAATGTTAAAAATCACCTAGACAGGAAGTGTTTGAACAACCTCTGAAGAATTTCAAATATGTCCATGTTGTAAACCTCCGAATAACAAGTAAAATTAATTAATTTATTCATCTATATATAAATATATTATGTACAATTATACAAAATAACAATATTTACAAATTACTTTATATCAAGTACTTTTGAAGTGAAAGGAATTTAACTAATAAATAGTACAGTTAAATTAACATTAACAAGCACAAGCAACAGAAAGTGTTAAAAGTTGTATACCTTTTCAGAAACATTTTTTAACATATTCAGTTAAATTGTATAGAATTTCAATTAGTCCACACACTTCTCCTAGCGGTTGAAAATAACACACCAATGGCACTTCCATCAAAACAGTTCATATATCACTGGTAGATCATGGGTGATCACACAAGCTTGTCATAGGTATACTTAGAAAAATTAGATAATGCTTTAAGTAGTTTTGCAAAAACGTTACGTTTATTAGAGAGTAGTAAGGTGGACGACTATATTAATATTCAAATTGACTTTGTCAACAGTCAAATCGACTGTATCAAAAGTCAAATTGACTTTGTTAACATTCAAATTGACTATATCAACTGTCAACAGTCAAATTGACTATATCAACAGTTAAATTGACTTTGGCAACAGCCAAATCGACTATATCAAAAGTCAAATTGACTATATCAACAGTCAAATCGCTCATATAATTGTCTTAAAAGGGAAATCTGAAATATAACATCTTTCGACCAATATACACTAATGCCCAGCACTATATATTGTAATGATATATTACATTAACGAGAATCATTTTGAATTCAAATTAGCCATTGAGAGTTTGAAAAGCCCGCGCAAACCATAAATCCTAATTTACGATAACACCGCATTACATACAATATAACTTTATAATAATTCTGGACCATACTGACATACAATAGGTGTAAATTAAATGTACAGTCAAACAAACAATAAATTAATTGATTGAAATTACAGAATAATAATTGTTATCTTAATAAATAGTAAACCGACAAAATGCAGAATGTGGTGGGAGAAAGCGTCGGCTTCTTCCCGCTAAAAACCCTCAGTCTTTTTTCATCTACAACAAAGTACGGAGTCTAGTCCACAGCAGCTTGCCGAGTGTATCTTTCATCCTAGAGACAGCACTGGACCGAATAAGAACTCTCATACGGCGTGTCTTGTTTATGTGAGCTTATAGACTGGTTTAAGCAAGAGTACTGATAGTGAAGACGTGTCCTGCTGAAGAAGCAATTATTTGAGAATTTACTGAAGTGAAGAATAATTGGAATCTTGTTTGAAGACTCTATTTATTAAAAGGTAAAAATTATATTTTGTTGATTTATGTTGATTTCTTTATTACTTGTTTGAAGAAACATTTGGATTGATATTTGTATTTCAGTATTGTTTGGAAATACGTAATTGTTTCCTTTTCATTCACTCGGAACTTTTCATACCCTGATATTAAGTTCTCATTATAATATAATTATATTAATAACTTATGCCTCTAACTATAAATTTTATGTTAACATTAAATGGCGCCCAACCCGGGGCCCGAACCCACGACCCTGAGATTAAGAGTCTCATGCTCTACCAACTGAGCTAGCCGGGCTTTTTTTTTTTTTTAATTCATAATAAAATATATTTCAAAGTTTAAAAACAAATAACAAACAGCAAGAGGCTTGAAGAGATGCATAAAAGGCAAAGATTAGAACAGGCAGCTACCATAATTCAGGCTACGTTTCGTGGATACATCACAAGAAAGAAAATGAAGCTTGTAAAAGCTAAAACACCTAAGAAATGTCTGTGTCAAAAGAGTTCTCAAAATGGCCTCAAGCTTTTGGACATTTTTTATAAAACCCTTTCTGTAATCAATTGTCAAAGCAGACAAAAACCCAGAAATGTGGGAGACTTAGTCCAAGCATACAGTGATATAGAACTTTGTACCACGTTTGCACCAGTGTTGTGTTTAGAGCTATCAAATTGTGACATTTTTTTTTGAGTTTTTGTGGCATGACCTCAGTCAAGGATTAAGAAGTGGCACTTACTTGGATATATTTAGGCACGGCCTCAGCACAATAATTAACCTTGTAAAATTTTCTAAAACAACCGATTCTGTACTTCAGAGCATGGAATTTTTTGATGGTCCTGGAATTCTGATTCGATTGATGGTTAAATTTATTGACCGATATTTATTGCAAAGCTGCCACAATCATTTGGTTTCATATAACTTCACCTAATGAGATTAAACGTAAACTAGATGTTGAAAGAATTCTCTACTTTCATAAAAAGGTTAGGCTGATGAGTTGTCCAATTAAAATACAGTCTTTACCCTCAATGAAAAATGATTGGGGTTATTCCAGTAGACCAGCTGAATTCCAAAGTATGAAAACAGCCAGTGAAGAATTAATTAAAATATTGCACCTTTCTTCAAGTTTGACTTGATTTAACCAGAAAATAAATTTCGTGGGATCAGTAACAATTTGATTATAATTTTAAATTATTGATTCTATTCTATTCTATACTAATTAATTGTTGTTAATAAAATGATTGTAATAAAGAATTTGTTTTTAAACTTTGAAATATATTTTATTATGAATTAAAAAAAAAAAAAAAAAAAAAAAAAAAGTCCGGCTAGCTTACTATTTATTAAGATAACAATTATTATTCTGTAATTTCAATCAATTAATTAATGTATTGTTTGTTTGACTGTACATTTCATTTTCACCTATTGTATGTCAGTAAGGTCCAGAAATATTATAAATTTATATTGTATATAATGTGATGTTATCGTAAATTAGGATTTATGGTTTGCGCGGGCTTTTCAAACTCTCAATGGCTAATTTGAATTCAAAATGATTCTCGTGAATGTAATATATCATTACATTTTATATTTTACTAAATTTCAAATAAATAATGAAGCAACATTTTTTTCATTCAAGGAAAAACTCATTATTCAAGTAACAATTTCATTCGATAATAATAATAGCAAAGAGTTTCATATATATAACTGCGATCACCATCTAATAGCAAACATCAATTAATTTTTGTTTAAAGTTGTTAAATGTTATATAAGAATTAAGTACGTTTTTAAAGAACTGTTCATCTGCATTTTCTGCTAAAATTGCCCACTGAATCCAATAAAAATAAGAAGTAAATAAAACAGTAAATGAAATGAGAAATACTAACAAAGTGAAGAAAAGCAATACTATTTAAAAAAATACATTTAAGCAATTTGATTTTTACAGATGAAGGATCAAGATGAACTTGTATGCCCTTTAAAAAAAAGAAAAAAAAATCCAAGCATTTTTTGCTCCATTAATTCAAATTATCTTTAATTAATTGATAAATAAAAACTCCTTGTGATCTTTAATTCTGCTTGATCTGAGAAAAAGCCGATCTAAACTTTCCTTAACTTGTTCTTCTGGTGAAAAAGAAATAAATAAATAAAAAGGAAAAATATATTGGTAATTAAGGCATACATATACATTAAAAAAAAAAATTACTGTTTTCACGACTTATCACCAATAAATAACAGTGCGATTATGAAACAGAATATTTAATAGCCACTGGCAAAAATCATTTTGTCCAACCCACAGTTTCAGAATTTTTTTTGTAAAAAAAAAAGGTGTACATTGACTTTCTTATTTTTTTTTTTTAATTTTGAATCAATAATTATAATTTTATACATGATGGAAATGATCTTTGTAAATAAAAGTTATTAACAAAAGTTTGAATTCAAACAGTGCCTAAAGCACAAATTCATATAGTGATGAAGATATAGTAAAATTAACATGTACATCATACAATTTGTTCCCCACTGGATCAGAATACAACCAATTCAAAATTGTCTTTCAGAACAGAAAATACTAATAACATTTTTTAGATGTTTCATTTTTAAAATATGTATATTTTCATTTGAACTCGGCCTTACTAAGAGTATTTAAATATTATAAAAGTAATAAAATGAAAAATAACATTTGCATTAAGCTATGTACCTGTACAAATTGAACTAGTAATGCCTTTCATTTATTCTTAGTCTCTCAATCGATATATTCAGTTAAGGAAATAACAAAAAAATAATTTTACGAGTAAAAACATGCCAGTCACTTGTAGCGGTACCTATTATTTAATCACCATAAAATCTATATATAAATAATAAATACATTTCATAACAATACATTTCTTTTAAGAGATTTATCTTGCATTGGGATAAGAAATTGAGAGACGTTTTCTATCCTTCTTTTGCCTATTTATTAAAATTAAAACATGCTTAGACCGCTTTAGGTAAAAATAGCGATTATATTCTATATTAAGTGAACCGAAGTCTATTCGGAAGTCCAACATGAACAAGGGTATTTCGCTCACCGACCTCTGCTTCGAACAACACTTCACTTTTCACAGACCCAAGTTCTGTTGGATAAAGTCTAACTTCTCGGTCTGCTTCAGGCACCATGCGTATCCGTCCGTCACGGGGATCTGTCTCAATTTTTGACAAAACAACATGAAATCCCTCATTGGTTTCAGCCGTTTTTTGTTGCTTTTTTTTTTCTCTTAAATAAAAACCTCACCTTGTCCAATTCTTGGTTTTGGCTTTTAAATAATGGAAATAATTTCTATTTAAAATACATAAATATATAAGTAATATATTTATGTACGTTTATATAAATTTAATAACAAACTGGTTTTATAGGAAAGTTGAGGCACACAATAGACAGAATGCACGTATCAGTTATAAATCTTAATTGCTTTCTCTAAATAGTTGAACCTCCCTCGTTTTGGTGCTTTGTTGATGTGTTCGAGTCCTAGCCAAGGCCTAGAGTTTGGAGATCCTAAAACAAAATTAAATAGATTGTAAAACATTAACAAATATTGTGTTATTTTAATTTTAATGTACATTTGTATGAAATACATTTTTTTTAGGATGGGTTATATACAGGTTACCACCCTTTTCTGGCGATGATAGGGATGATGCCTTTTTTTCATAAGAAAAACATCGACCCCTAGTGAGAATCGAGCCCTCAGCCTTAACAACTTAGTTGTGGTACATGTTCCTCAGGTCATGTAAGGGGTTTCCATTGCGGGGAATTATTTATTGTGGAAATGCCAACATTTTATTTCTATATCTTAAATATGTATGAAGGATTGAATATTTCAGCTTAATATTTGTGAGAACACCTCAAATCTAAATAATTTTGAAAAAATCATCCCTAATTCTTGTAACTTTAAACTGATTTGTTATTAATTCTTGACATTATGCTTTTATATGCACTTTATATTTTTACATACATTTTTTTGCCTTCTCTTATCCGTTGCTCTCCCAGAGGAATGAGCGACAGATCTTGGACCTGTCCAGAACTAGAATGGCTTAAGGGTTCCTATAAAACTTTACCTTCCTAGCTAGCCAAACATTTGTTTCGTGTTATTTCATAGAATTGAAGTCAAAGAAGGCATATATGTTTAGTTTTAAAGACAGCAACTTGTCTTTCTACTAAGATGCCTGCTGCTGGAACGCCTGACTTAAGCCAATTTAGTTCGAACATTCATTGCGAGTGGAGTGCAAGTTTTAAAAGTTTTTTTTTTTTTAATTTGCTCTGTTATGAACACGAAAAGCAAGACAGTAACTCTGTCGGTCCAGCATAAGTTAAGATTTCTTTACAGCTGGATAAAGGGGTTACAGCAACCCCCTGGTAAAAATATTACATATTATTAATCCTCAAAAGATAAGGTTTTTCAAATATTTAAGTGACCGCTTCTAACTGAATTCTCTAATCCGGCGTTTTCTCTAATCCGATTGTACCCCGGTCCCGACAACACCGGATCAGGGAGTCTACTGTATTTGCATTACTTAATTTATTTAATGCTTTGTTAGTGGTGTAGATAAGTCATAATTTTTTAAGAAAAATGTGATTTCTTAAAAATGAAATATATGTTTTTGCTTAAGTGTCCGTATTTTTTTCTGAGAAATTAGATTTCCTTTTAGTTTAATGAAAACTTCACCAATTACTGCACAAATGATTCTGAAAAAATAAAAAAATGAAGGAGCATTCTTTAGAGCAGAATGGATTTTATTGTAATGACAGAACTTTTTCAAAATACATTCCTCCCTGGGGATTTGTACTACACTGGGCAGAAGACCGCTTACACGTTTTGGGACATGCATCGCACCACAAGAACACCTGCTCAAATCTTATCCACACTTAATGTGTTAAGCACAGAGTGTTCGTGCCATAATACATACGACTTCCAAATATTTATTGTCAGCATGAAGTAACGCAAAATGGAAATTCATATTTTTTGTTTATAAAAGTGATATTACCTTGATTTTGTTTGAATTCCTGAATGTTAACAGTATATTCAGAATCCTCATTGATAAAACCAGGGCGCCCTTGAGAAACTATTGCAAATTTAAACTGAAAAAAAAAAAAAAATCATTGAAATAATGCTGAAAATAAAATAAGTAATGTACTGTTGATATACAGGCTGCACTTTTATTGAGGAATAATACTACCTTGTAACCTTTTTTTTACCTTTTTTTAATGGGCTAAAATTCTTCCTTAACTATTCAAAAATGTTATCTAAGTGTGTTTATGCAAAGAAAATGTTTTTAAATCCACACAAAATATAATTTTCTAAGTGAAGTCCTGATGCCGAGTAAATGTGATTCTGATTTGAAGACAATATTTTGAGCGAGCTTCGATTGGTCCCTTTTTAATGTTTAAGTTTTTTTTTGGTCCTTCTTTCATACATTTCAAAATTAATACCCATTATTTTTATCTTTATTACAAGAATGTATGAAAAAAAATAAATAAATAAATATGAAAAAAATGAAGATTTCAGAAAATTAAACTTTAAAGTTGTTTCCTCAAAACTATGTTTTTCAAAATGGCCAATGCTCTGGCGTCTTCAATTTTTGCCCGATCAACTTCAAATTTTGACAGCAGTTTTCTAATGATATTTGCTAGTAAAGTACGTAGGATTTTTTTGATTCATTGAATTATAATGATTTTAAGACCAATTTTTTAATAGAAAATAAATAATTGTTCACCATTTTTGAAAAAAAATTAATAATTCTTAAAAATCTTACGTCCTTAACTATATTTAACCTTCGTCTTTCGAAATAATTTTAGTTTTTTGTTCTAGATAAATTGCTGCCTGCAGACTATCGCCCGTGAAAAAAAGAGGGTTTCCGTTCTTTAGACACAGCGCCACCATTTTTTTTTCTTGGAGAATTGAAACTTATTTTTCTGGGATAATTCGCACGAAAAAAATCATAACACATATCTTTTCGAGTTAATATACTTTCAGGTACTCTTCTTATAGGTTATCTAATGTAGAGAAACAAACAAAACCATTTTCAAGGTTACATCTGTAACCGTTTTCGAAAAAAGTAAGTTAAAATAGTTGTTCAAAGTAATTTTCAGTTTGGGTACTTTCTTCATTGGATTCAATTGAAATATTTTCTACATGTTTGAAATTCATGTAAACCTCAATAGCTACATTCCATCGGAAAATGCTTAAAAGTGTCAAACATAAAATGAAATGGATATGAGAAAATAATGTTGAAAAACGCTTAACAAACAACTTTAGAAACATACCTTTTCAAATTCTTTTTCTTGAATACACAATTTTCTATACAGTCTTTCTTTAACTCGTGAGAATGGTTCACCCTATAAATCAATATATATGAGAATTTAAATACTATAAAGTGAAATATACTACACATTTTGATGACTAAATGAAGGGTATTAATTAATAATACCAAAAGGTGAAGAATAACCCTTCAAAACTTCAAACTTTACATTTATTTCTCCATCACAACGTTTCGGACACACTGGTCCATCTTCAGGCGATCTACAATAGTATATTAATTACAGATATTACATCCTCCGTGGTGCTAATGACCTTAGCAGTAGATGCACCAAACAAAAAAAAAAAAAAAAAAAAAAAAAAAAAATTACTTCCTCCAAAAACCAGTGTGTCCGAAACGTTGTGATGGAGAAATAAATGTTTGAAGTTTTGAAGGGTTATTCTTCAACTGTTGGTATTATATACTACACATGTTTACACAATGACACGTAGCATGGGTGTGTATTTATCAAAAAAGAACTTACGTTTTTTATTTTGACCAAGAAAGGTATACCAAACGTTGAAAAAATATCTTTATGAAAATGAGCTACTGGGACTAATAATTCATCTTCTGCTATATTTAATTCATCCTTAGGTACTTCTTCTATCCTGTAAAAATTATACGTTGAGAAAATTTAAAACCCACAAATACATAAAAAAAAAAAAAAAAAAACTACAAAAAATATCACAACTTACCTATAAATTTTGGGTGTACCACCTGAACCAGGCTGAGTTAGAGTATCGAGGGGTGTATCATCTCGGGGTCCGGGATGAATTTTATTACAAGTCATTTCTAATATCCTAGAAATTAAGTAGTTTCATTAATTAATTGAATTCAGAAATTCCTGTGATTATAACATGTAATATAAAGCACAGGATAAATATGAAACACAATAAAAAAATCCACAGCCCTTTGTTTTGAATCACAGAAAAAAAAATAAGTAAAGGTGGAATGGTTGGGATTCGGCTAAAGAAACCTCAATATGATTTTTTTTTAAATAAAAAATCTATATTTTGGACGTTTCGGCTACTCATTGGTAGCCTTCGTCAGCTAAAATGACAAGAAAAACAGAAATTAATACAAAAAAAAAAAAAGTTTTTAATTGACATAAATAACAGAACTATAAATACACTTAACTTATTATAAAAGAACAATTTGGTCTTAAATTCATAGAATGAGTAGAATGAAAATCAAAAGAAACATAACAAAAAGAAGAAAAAAGGCTATTATATTGAAGTTTATATAGGTAAATATGTTACCTATATAAACTCCAATATATAGGAGTTTCATTCTATGAATTTAAGACCAAATTGTTCTTTTATAATAAGTTAAGTGTATTTATAGTTCTGTTATTTATGTCAATTATAAACTTTTTTTTTTTTTTTTTGTATTAATTTCTGTTTTTCTTGTCATTTTAGCTGACGAAGGCTACCAATGAGTAGCCGAAACGTCCAAAATATAGATTTTTTTTTTAAAAAAAAATCATATTGAGGTTTCTTTAGCCGAATCCCAACCATTCCATCTTTACTTATCACCTCGACGGCTAACTATCTAATCATCAAGAAAAAACAATGTTATTAAAGTTGTAATTCAGACTGTAATCATACAAACAGCTGTGATTACAGTCATAATTACAGAAAAATGTTTTGATTACGAGTGTAATTATAATGAAAGGTGGGATTACAAGTGTAATTGTAATCACTTTTGTGTTTACGATTATAACCGTAATCACACCTTGAAATCCTGTGATTATAATTGTAATAGTGAATATTATTATGCCAAACACTGCTTCTAGGCATAGATCTTTATTATTAATTATACCTCGAAACTGCCATTACTTCATTACATGACCGCAGTGCCTTAGTATGCATTTATCTGACAATGATCATGACCAACTGAGCTCAGAGGTGTGCTACTTCCACTATTTTTATAATATATAAGAAGTAATTTACCTAAGTTTTCCAGATCCATCGGGGCTCATTTCTACAGTTTTCTTGGCTTCTTCTAAGAGGTCAGCTACGGTTGCACCCTTATTAGGATAAAGCATTATTTCTTTTTCTTCTTTCATTTTAGGACCAACCCAAACAATCTGAAATATTAAGTGAAGTTTAGAATCGAGCACACAACTCTAGGCTCGGAATGTCCTCGCCTGAATACTCCCCACCATCAGGCCTCGTCAATAGATGATAATTTCTCTGTATGAATGTAATTACCTTGAAGGGCCTTTTATTTTCGAGTTCGTTCACGGGTATAGATAGCTGCTGATAGTAAAGCTTTTTGGGAGCTTTCGGCTTCGTATGAGGAAGAAGGTCCTTCAATGTGCCTTCATATGTACACCTTAAAGGATTTCCAGGTCCTTCTTTGTACCTAAAAATACAAATATATCTCAGCGATATGAAACATTTGTTAAATGTTGTAACTTAGTGTTTAATAATTAGTAACTAGTAAAGTATATTTTTCCTTCTTTTAAAATATTTCTACCTTTAAAATTCTAAATAAGAATTACCTTTTGTATTGGATAGTTAGCTATCAAGCAACAAATTGTTGTATAATAGCTTGTGATATTATTTCATAGATTTTAAGTAAAAAGGATCTAGGAATTAGGGATTGGGTCAAGGGTCTTTGGGATTGGATGAGTTTGAAAAGGACTGAGTCGAGGGAGTACCGGCAATAATAAACAGGGAATAGCCAATTCAACTCTTGGTACGTGTGAGTCTTTGCATAAAACTAATGAAGCAATACATCGAATGAAATAAATACTTTGTTCTTGGGCTTTGTTGCTTAAGAATAACATATAAATTAAATACACTTGGTTGATTACACAGCTCAAGATAAAACTCTAACTCCATACGTAAAGAAGAAACAAAAAAAAAAAAAAAAAAAACTTCAAAGGGGCCCTATAGTAAATAGTTCAATATAAAAATTAAAAAAAGGGAGAGAGAGTATAAAAGGAAAATAATAAAAAATAAATGCAATAGAGAAAGAAAAAGAATGAGACGTTTTGTCTCGAGATTGCTGGAAAGTCCACTGTACGCCAAATCAAGTCAAACTGGGGGGTGGGGGGGATAAGAGTGAGCTGTACCCTAGATGTCGGAGCTAATGGCCTAGATGTCAATGCTCCATAAAAAAAAAAGAAAACAAAAAAAAGTGAGTTACAAGGAGGGGAGCAGCAGTCTTTCTTTGCATCAGATGATAGGAGATGGTAACTGCCAGAGGATAAATATGAATCATCAGGAAATAGGATTTGTAAACTATGTAGGGCGAACAAATTAAATAACAAAGTTAAAACGACAAGTTATGTTTTACTGACTCCTTGCCATGAAACATGATAAAATATTAAAATATAGGAGGTGAGAATAAATGTAAGAACGCTTTCAACAGTGTATCTACTACATCTGCATGAAGAGATAAATTGTCCGAAACTTACGTATGAGGCCTGAAGAACTGTAACCTAAATGGATCCGTCTGAACTCTTTGCGCTACTGCTTGGGCAAACTGGATATATGTCATTCTAGCAGACAATTCCATAGTAAAGCCTGGATCATTAGGAACAGTTTTATCACAAAATGTTATTTCCATCCTATGGTACAAGTCCCTAAAACAAAAATAATAATTTTATAATTTTTACATTACCTGTTGTTAAAGAAAAAACAATTTACAAGGAGGAAAACAAAATTTTATAAGCAAAGCATGGTCTAACAAATTGACTACAATACTTTGCAACAAATTTAGCAACTTGCAATAGCTGTGTTACCTAACTTAACGTAACTAAGATCAACATGTATTTTTTCATTGGTACTAAGCAAGACACAAACATACATAGCTTGTAAACATTTACTAAGAGGAAATTAGTTTGGCATTAGAAATATAAGCATATTATTGTGATTTTGAAATTTAAAAAACCAAGGAGAGTTCGACTAATTTTGTCTACTACACATAATAGAATGGGCAATACAAGATATGTTTGTGTTTATTTATTTAAATGTTAACAACCATTATTATTAACCCTTAGTTACTAACCTTTACTATATACCACTCACACTAACCTCGGTTCATATTGACCGGTAACTTGAAAAATAAGAAATAATTATAAGAATACAATAAAAAAACAAAAACAGATTACATAAATCTGAGGATAATCAAATTTATCATATAAATATAATATATAGACTTTAAGGAAGCCTCGAATCAATTTGACCCGAGGTTAGTAACCAAGAGTTAATTAAGAATTTTAGGACGGGTGATCTACAGGTTACCACACTTTTCTAGCCAGGATAGGGCTGATCCTTTTTCTTTTTTTCTAAAGAAAAGCCACCATCCCATAGTGGGAATCAAATTCACGACCTTTGGCATGGGGAGTTAAGTGCTCACGCTTTAACACACATGGCCTCCAGGGCTCCGTTTTTGTTTGTGTTTTATCACAACTAAACTACATGCTTTCAAGGTAGTTTAATATATATGTTCTAAACTATAGTAATCCTACAGGAGGAAGCAGATTCTTTTACGGTATCAAACTACTTATTTATAAAACCACTATCAGGCCATACGTATTGTATGGTTGCAAAATATGGGCACTGACAAGGAGTAAAACTGCATTGCAGGTATGGGAGCAGAAGATAATTAGACATTTTTTTGGCCCCATTATAATTGGCGAAAAAATTGTACGTAAGAAAGAAACAGCATTTGTAGGATTTACTTGGTGAGCCATTTTATCAGATTGAAATGGTTGGGACGCGTGGAACAAATGGATCCGGAGAGGCTTCCAAGAAAGCTTATGTATGAGAGGATGAGAGGCAGGCCTCCTCTCCGATAGTTGGATGATGTGGATGGGGACTTGAGTGCTGTAGGTGTCTGTTGTTGGAGGATACTCTTCGCGGACAGAGATAAGTGGAACAGGCTGTTGGCTGGGCTCGAGTGTAATGTAATGTATATTAACCCTACGATGGAGCTGTTTATTTTTAAGCATTCCCCAAATCTTTTAATATATTAAGCGCATGTCTTTTCTTAACCCTTATGCTGCTACGGACTGATATCTCAGTCCGGTGGTTACCACCCTTTTCTAGCCAGGATAGGGCTGATGCCTTTTCTTTTTTCTAAAGAAAAACCACCACCCCATAGTGAGAATCAAATTCACGACCTTTGGCATGGAGAGTTTAGTCTGGGGGGAGCAGAGCCCCTTCATAAAGGCCTTTTATGCTAAATCTCAGCAACTTGGGTGCATGTAAACGAGTCTTCTTTAAAGGATGTCTCTCCAAATTAAATAAATGAGAATTTCTGAATCAAGTGAGTACATTTTTACCATCATTGAAAAATCTAAATGTTAAGTTCTCTGAGTCATTAAGGCAATATTTAAGTCTGCTGCTATTAATACACAGAAAATACACACAAACTCAATTCTATATAGCCAATGTGTCAGCAATCTAGAGAGCTTAAGTCTTTAGTGAACATTCACTGCTAGTTCGAGAATTTACAACTTAGTGCTAGCTTTGCCGGTTCTAATACAGGTTGTAGTTCTAAACATCCTCGCTGGATACCAGGAAGACGCAAAAATAGAGTGGGGAATCTGGAGCTATTCTTTTACTGAGAAACGGAAAACGTCACCACTAAAGCAGTCTATGTTCATCCTAGGTACCCTACTCTGCACCCTTCTGCGTCCTACTCTTCACGCATTACCTTGTTTAGAGATCGCTCTTCAAGATTTGAGTGGTCAATAACTTATAGGACTTGTCGTATATTTGTTATTAGCATATTTCTCATAAATTGTGATGGAAATAACTTGCCTCTTTCATTGTAATTGTCTTTTTGGTGGATAATTCTTATATTTTTTCTAATTTTGCTTTTATTAACAGTTGAATAATTCCATAAATATTTAAATTATTTAATTTAAGAGTTATTTTTTATTTAACTATAAAACAATATCGAATTAATAGTTGACGTTATGTGTTTTGTATAATTTTTTATGGTTTCTTTTTTTACTGATTGTAATTAAAAGCCATTTCATGTATTATATTCTTCAAAAGATAAATAAACCATTTCGTTTCTGGATTTTTTATACAAGGTAGTCATTAAACACTTTTACTTATACACTCATAAATTCATACACACAAAAAAAAAAAAACGAATGATTGTGAATCTCTTTATAAGGAAACATGTCAATTTTGTTGAATATTATATTAATGCCAAAATTAAGTTATCCCATGTGCGCCACGATGTATATTTATTATAGCATTTTATAAAAGTAAATTTTGTACTTTATAACTTTACTCTCTTATTTTGGAAATTTCTTCCCAAAAGAAAACATAGAATAACACTTCTGTCTTCTAAAAACAGGAATGCATGAAGGAAAATAAGAAATATGCCAACAAATGTTGACAAGTAAATGAAAAAGGTATAAAAATGTTGAGTAGGTAAGACGTAAATGTGTTGCAGGTTGCCTACTCCTGCATATCCCTTGAAAAACATACACCGCTATAGCGGTATGTCACCAAAACTGGAAACACAATTTTTTTTTTACAGTTCAAACTGTTTCATTTACTTAAATAGGCCTCTCCATTAACCCGGATAAATAGCATACTTTAACCCGGACTACACTATAGTCAACCCTTTAAACCCTCTCTCCCCTCAGATAGGGCTGCCTTCACCCCGTCTCTCCCCTCAGACTGGGCTGCCTTACCCAATCTCTTCCCTCTGACAGACCTGCCTTCATCTCAACTCTCCCCAGCAAAGGGCTGCCTTCGCCTCGTGTCTTCCCTCAGACTGGGCTGCCTTATCCAATCTCTTCCCTCTGACAGACCTGCCTTCATCTCAACACTCCCCCAGCAAAGGGCTGCCTTCACCCCGTCTCTCCCCTCAGACTGGGCTGCCTTACCCAATCTCTTCCCTCTGACAGACCTGCCTTCATCTCAACTCTCCCCCAGCAAAGGGCTGCCTTCGGCTCGTGTCTTCCCTCAGACGGTCCTGCCTTCATCCCATCTCTACACATTGGCATTCCTGCTTCACTCCATCTCTTCCCCCACACAGGGCTGCCTTCATCTGCCCACTTCCCTTAGACGGGACTGCCAACACCCTGTCTCTTCCCTCAGATGGCACTGTGTAAGCCTCTAAACGCTCTGATTCTCGTTCTACATTTCACACTATTATGCTCCTTATCCTCTGAATGTATAGCTTGGAAAAAAATAAATACATTTCCTGTGGTGTTGTATTTTTATATTTTGACGATCTTGGGGTACATATTTGCAGAATTGACTATTTTTGTTACTATATCTATTCACGGTAGAAGCAAGAAACAGATTTTGTTAGCTGGCTTATTTTTAATAATAATTTGCGATCCAAATAAGACTCAGGAACCCCAAAATTCAGATGCTACATGAAATTAATTTTTTGGCTACGGAAAAAGCTTAATTGTCTTCCTTAGAATCCTTAGCATACTCTTTGGAACCACTTCCTGCACCTGGGTAAGGATCAGGCTATCTACTTCCTAGAAGTATCACAAGTCACTATCACAGAGCAAGATGCTGAGCCTGACACGCATGTGCCAATATATTGGTACTTTGACGTCGGGGCCACATTCGCTCACCACCAATATATTGGTGCTTCCTCGATTGAGCCAAGGCCACTCGCCCCCAATATATTGGTACTCAGTCTTAACTTACTGGTCGTGAAAGAGTTAATATTAAGCAGTAAACTTGAGTAGTTACGTTTTCTAGTTATTAATGGTATCAATTCCTAACTTTTTAATTGGCGAAAGAAACAAGAACAATATTGAATTGTGCTAAGATTACTTGGTTCCTGTGAGCTTGACTATTTTTTTTACAGATATCGTTGCTTTCAGTTCCATTACATTTTGCTGGGAATTGCTCAACACAACTATATTTTGATTAATAAATAAATAATTAAAAATAGAAAAATAAAAATCTGTAAGATAGTAGTATATATATTAACGATCTTCACATTGTATGAGTAATAAAATCAACAGGTGCTGTGACTTATTTACTATTGCACAAAGCTAACCTAAAGTAATCCTTGCAAGTAGGTAGATCGTAAATGTCATCCTCCTTTTCGTCCTTTTGGAAAACAATTATATCTCCGTCCATTAATTCATCCAGGACCTGTGACAGGGTGGAAAAAACAGAAGTTATTTAAACAGATACAAATAAAAATCTTTAAAATACCCAAAAAAACGGTCATCAAGACACATTGTTATACAATTCATGCATGCTTAAATAATAAATTGCCTTAGAGTGTTTTAATACACATTTTTGACAAATGAGAGCGCAATAGAAAAATAAACAGCTAAGTCTTCCGCAGTTAAACAATTAAAGTATAAAATTATATGTGAAATAAGTAAACGAACATTTACAAATAACACAACTTTTTGGTAGCATCCTTTTCTAGTCAGGATAGGACTGATGCAGTTTCTATTACTGAAAGAAAAGCGAACACCACAATCTTCGACAAGTCCTAATGCCATAAAGCTCCCTGCCAGTGGGCCGAAATAATATTTTATATTTTGGCAGATTATCAATAGAATAAATAGGCGTGCTGCCTTTTCAAACAGAAGCCGAGAAGGTAATGAGGTCGGATGAAAATTGATTTTTTTTATTATTTTTTCGCCATTTGGTAATAAAACTATATCTTTTTCCTTAATCATTTAGGAATAAAATTCATTTCGGTTATGATACAAAAGTCTCTGTCAACCAATTATTGTGTGTTAGGCCCGGTGCACACAGAATAAACTATTTTCCATCAGTTTCATGATTGATTCAGACGACAATGAACTTGAGTAGTGGTAGTAGCTAAAAAATGAAATAAAAAACACAAGTACTAGGTTCGCCCGATGATTAGGGATCGGTAACACAGCCATTTCATTGTAGCTTGCGAACTAAAACAGAGATCCTGATAAATTTATTAAGGATGTCGAAGCCCGTTTTTGATCGCTTATTAGAGCTAATAGATCCACAGATGAAACATGAAACTGAAGCAAGAGAAAACGATTTAACTAACTTCATGAAACCGATTTAATGAATATCATGAAACCGATTTAACGAATATCATGAAACCCAGTTTCAAGAAACCGATTTAACGAATATCATGAAACCCAGTTTCAAGAAACCGATTTAACGAATATCATGAAACCCAGTTTCAAGAGACCGATTTAATGAATATCATGAAACCCAGTTTCATGAAACCGATTTAACGAATATCATGAAACCCAGTTTCAAGAAACCGATTTAACGAATATCATGAAACCCAGTTTCATGAAACCGATTTAACGAATTTCATGAAACCAAGTTTCATGAAACTCTGTGTGCAGCAACCTGTGGTTTTCTATCTATCGGTTTCATGAAACTCTGTGTGCACCAACCTATGGTTTTCTATCTATCGGTTTCATGAAACTCTGTGTGCACCAACCTATTGTTTTCTATCTATCGGTTTCATGAAATTCTGTGTGCACCAACCTATGGTTTTCTATCTATCGGTTTCATGAAACTCTGTGTGCACCAACCTATGGTTTTCTATCTATCGGTTTCATGAAACTTGAGTTTCACAAAACCAGTTTCTTCAGTGTGCACCGTGCCTTAGTGTCAAATGTTCTGTTAAATTAACCCAACAAAAAGAGAGTATCTTTTTATTGGATCAATTGACGAAAAATCTATTACACTAAACGGCTTTAGTTATCATTTTCAAATATTCTTGTATAAATGTGAATATATTAGATATTTAATAAGTTCATCGATGTACTGGTTACCATCAGAAAGTAAGTCGGTCAAATTGTAGGGTAATTTAAAATTTGTCTTGAATCTACAATCTGTCAGTATGTGCTTTATTGATAGGTGAGTATTGCTGTATATACAAGTAGATCTGCCTGTCTTGGCATAATGTAGGAGTGTATGAGTCAATCCTGGGACGGCATAAAACGACTTCTTCCCCTGTCGTTGTTTAACTTTTTAACGGAAACCGGTGCATCCAACGTGGCAATGCCAGTTGGCCAGATGTATTATTGTTCTCATTAATTGATCCATCATACCTCTTCCCTGTTGACCATTTCATTTCTTCAGGACAACTAAATTGGCTTGTCAGTACAAAATATAAAAAATAAAGTACACAAGAAAAAAAAAGGCATCCATCAAGAAAATTTACTCTTTCATCATTAGGTTTTTCACTTGTAATATATGTTTCATTCAAAAATAACTGAACCTAGAAAACTTTTGCTTCCTAGGAAGCCAAACATTTGTTTTGTGGTATTTCATTGAATGGAAGTCAAAGTAGGCATACATGTTTTGTTTTAGAGGCAGCAATTTGTGTTCTTACTAAGAAAGGAAATGTTTCTACTAAGGCATCTACGGCTGGAACGCCTGATTTTCCATGTAACTAGTTTTTGATATTGTAATAATATATGCATAAATATGTGATTTAGTTAGTAATTAAATACTTTTTTTAGTTTAACTATCTACAAATTTTTATTCCTTGGAACTTTTTCATGCATATACACTAAAGAAGTGTAAGTAAATAATAAACCAGTATGGCTTTACATATTTTGAATTTATTTTATAATTCAGTACCTAAATTTTACGTAAATATGCAATATTAAAAATGATACATATTATTATATCCTCAAATAGTAAGGTTTTTCAAATACATAAGTGACAGCTTCTAACTGAATTCTCTAATTCAACAACACCGGATTAGGGAGAGTCTACTGTCTCTTATACACGGAAAAATCTCAATTGATCATAAATGAGATGTGTAAAAGTTTTCAAAATGTAATATCTCTATTACATTGTACTATCTTTTAAGTAATTGTTCATTGCTTTAAACTCTAAGGGTATGGCTAAAGTAATAATAACTTAGTTCAAGAAATCAGTTTCATTCTCCAACGGGCATTATGGTTTCTGTTGAGAATTCCACATGATTTTCTTCAGGGACCTCTGATTCAAACAAGAAACAAATAGAAGAAGCCAAATGCACAATGTATGGAGACTCAGTGAGGCAGCTTAAGACAATTTAATAACTATTTAAAAAAAAAAAAATACAGCTACTTCGCATCATGAACATGCACGCAAAAGCAAATATTAAAAGCAAAAGGATATAAGAAGAAAAAAAGTCCGACTCGCAGGAACTGAATCATATTAGCGCGGTTCCGTTCATATCCCTATTGTCATTTGAAAAGCTTAGAATAGAAACAGATAATATATAGTTCGGCCTTTGTTCAAAGGGCTTTATGACTTTACCTGGTCGGGTCCGCCGGACCCCAGAATCCTCTTTTAGAGGTACCTATTTCGTACGTTGAATGCATTGAAAAATATCAAAATTTTTAACATTTTCTTGTGTTCTTCTACTATAGTAATAATTTTACAAATAAAATCAATTAAAAAATAAAATAAAAAACCAACAGCATAAAGGCAATTGAAAATATTCAAAAGACGTCATCGAATCTCTTTCTCTTGGCAATCTATATTTCTAACAATGAATTGTTGTTCTTATTTTACTTGATCTGTATTATTGTCAAATACATTATCCAACTTTAAGCAATTATAAAATAACAAGGAATAAAAACAGACAAAAAAACCGTTCGAATAAACGAAATCAATTACTTCAAAGTTTAATCACTTATTTCTCCGATTGACATCGCTTATTCAAAACTTTCTTCAGAACCTTTTTTGTAGACCATTTAGTAAGCTTTCGAATGGTAACCTTTCGCTTTCAAAGATTTTCAACCGTTTTCGAGATATTAATGAAAGTATACGAAGTTCCCAAAACTTTTCATTATTTCTAGCAACAGAAAATTGGTCTCATTTTACCTATCCTGTTTAACACACAAATACATTTTCCTAACATAAGAAATTAAAAAATAAAAATCAATAAAAAACTAAGGGAAAGAGACAAAAATTACAAAAAGAACGACAAAAACCCGCTCATAAGAACTAAACAGACGTATTTGTAATGTTTTAAGCACTTATTTCTTCGATTGACATCACCTAATCAAAAATTGTTTCAGAATCTTTATTGTAGAGAATTCAGAAAACTTTCAAATAGTTTCTATCCACTTATGAAAATTTCCCAACCGTGTTCGAGATATTAATGAAAGTATGCGAAGTTCCCAAAACTTTTCATGTCTGTTCATAAAATATTTTATTCTAACCCTTCCTTAACTCCAAATGTAACCAAAAGTTTAACATGTTAGTTTTGATGAAATTTGAAATGAATGTTTCAACTGAATCCCATGATTGTAAGTACCAAAACCAAAAACCTTATTCAGCAACTATTTTTCCAATTTTCTTGAAAACGGTTAATCAAATTAGACGAAAGATTTTTGTACCAAATTTCATCGAAATCAGACCATTAGGGGAGCCGGAAAACCGCGAACAGACAAATACTACCTATAACCAGTTACTATAATATCACTTTCCTCAACCAGGTATATTCTTAAACTTGGCAATGTTTAGTTTTTCTCCAGAGATAATTTCGGCACAAAAAAAAAAACATTGCCAAGTTTAAGAATATACCTGGTTGAGGAAAGTGATATTTTAGTAACTGGATATAAGTATTTTTATTGTCGTTTTTAAAGGTCAGTTGAAGTGTCTTTACTGTTCTTAGTAAGTAACTATGAGGTCTTCCAAGTAATGAACTTGGACATTTCTTTCTTGTATCATCTCTTGTATTGGCAAATATTTTTGGTTGAAAATATGGTACATTTAATGCACCAACTCAAACTACTTTTTTGGAGTGTAGAATGGTTGGCGTTTTGGGGGGGGGGGGTTTAGGAGGGGATATTTTTGAGGAAGGGAGTGTTTCTTTGTGGGGGCAGGAACTTGGCCTCTATTTCACATTTATGTTTTTTTGGGGATTCAGTTTACAAGAAGATACAATCTCATCTCTATAGTTCAGTTTACAAGAAGAGACAGTCTCATAAGTGCAGTTCAGTGAAAAGAAGATACAATTCTAAAGAAGATCCCGTCCTATGCAAAATACCGAGCTGGCTTTACATCAGGTAATGCTTGTTTATCTATGCCTGGATATAACTTATCTATGAGTTTTTCTTTTGTTTTGTTTTTATTATTTAAAATTATCTTTGTATTACTTTACTGGACTCGAACCCGACCCCTGAGATAAAGAGTTTCTAAAATTAAATATTATAAAATTTTATTATATTGGCTCCCAACGTAGAGGCGTACATAAATAAAATTATTAAAAATAAAACATTTTATTTATATTATAACATTTTGGCACATCAACGTGTGGCTATTATATTAATTATTTTTATTTTTTATATTATAAAAATATATACAGGGTGATTCAGGTCTAAGTAGCCAAACTCTGGGAGGTGATTGTAGACATAATTTCCAACAAAAAAGTTCATTTCAAGTATGGTCTGATTCCTGATGAAAGGAAAAGGAGCTATGTACAATTTTCTGTTTTTTCTCTAACAGACCTCCCAAATTAAAAACTTTTCCAATCTTTTCTTTCAGTTTCTTTTTATTGCTTCTGGGCTGGACAATGGATACCCACAGTTTGGCCATTAAAAAATGAATAATTTTTTCACACAAGGTATTTGAAAGTAACAAAACTACATTCCACATTGTTTTGACAAAGGGAGGCAATCTTTCAATTTATCCCCCAATAAACCTCAACTTTATTTGCATGGATTTAATGCTTATTAAATGTAGAAGTTTTCGAGTAAGTATTGAATCCGTAGTTCATTAGGGGGCTGAGGAAAGAAATTGCGAAAAAACTCTGATTCATTGATAACAGAAGTGCGTTATTGGACGTCAAGAAAGTATCTTCTAAAAATAGTTTTAGTGAATTAAATGACTGCTTTTTTAAAGGAAATTTTGTCTATTTTACGATAGCATAATTAGAATTTAATTATCTTGAATAGTTTTTGAGAAATCCTTTCTTATTCATCAAAAAACATGACTATGTTAAAAAAAAACAGAAAATTGGATATAGCTTCTTTTCCATTCGGAATCGGACCGTACTTGAAATGAACTTTTTTGTTGGAAATTATGTCTACAATCACCCCCTAGAGTTTGGCTACTTAGACCTGAATCACCCTGTATATGTACAAATTTGAACTACCGTCACTTTCGGTCTCTAGGGGTTCTGAAACGCAAAATTTTCTAGTCGGCACTTCCGGATTGTTTCATGAGATCAACCTCTATAAGCGGGGTTCCTCCCTATGAAGGGAGGGAGGAACCGTGCTAAAATGAAAACTGTGAAGCGCATATTCCTTGTAACCTTTGTAGTAATATCAAATGGTTTTGTAATACTAAAAAAATACATTCAAAATTAAATAAAGACATTGTTTCCAATGAGGTTTAAATCATGCAAGGCTTCCTATTCACTAGACAAAAAATAAATTTATAAGTAACAGGTGCTCATGGCCTCAGCAGCTTATGCACAATAATTGATATAAAAAAAAATAAAAGTAACAGATTAAAGATAAAAAATATATTCTCAAACAAACTTCCATATATTAGTTATGGGAATGCTAGGAAAAAGAAACAAAACTGTGTTCTCACTCCCACGCACACAAATAGGTAGATATACAGGTTGCCTTCACTATGAAGTAAGAATGACCCAGTCTCTCATTGTCTATTAAAATTTAACAAAAATACTCCTTGATTAAGCACCTGGCTTTTGTGAATCGGCGTGCATACACTCGCACCACTTCTAAAGCATTACCGTTGCAGAAACTCTACATGAAAACTATATCAGGGTCAAGAGATTGAATTTTAGTAATTGGTTTCTTGAAACAATTCCTAATAACAAATTTTTTCTATTGAAAATTTAAATTTCAGTACAAAAATTAAAACTTGTTTTGTTTCTTGTTCAGTGATTTTCTCCAAAAGGAAGCAAAAACAAGCAAATCTCTAAAAGACTTTTTGTCTTAGTTTTTAGGTCCCCAACACGCTCCTGAAATTTTGTCATTTAAAATAAGGTCACACTGTATAGATAGATAAATCAACATAATTTTTAACTGGGGGCATTTAAAACAAAAAAAAAAATTGAAACATTTTTCAAAAATTCTATCATGAGTGCAAAGTCGATGGCTACATTTCTTCAGAAAGTGCTAAAAAATAACAAAAAGTAAGACACAAAAAAAACATTCAAGCATCACACACCTCAACTGCACAAGCAACTTACAGTATGATAGATATAACTTGTCACTTGGCTGAAGAAGGGAAGGGGAAGGTGTAGGAGCCTCTAGCCAATGACGGCCTTACTGAGTTGCCACTCCTTCCTCCTCTAGACCTGCGCCCTATCTAGGCAGGGGCTGGGAGGGTTGTAGAACTGGCGACTTCGAGCCCCCTCTAAGTTTTACCCAAGTGACAAGTTATACTGCTCACACTATAATCATTATCAGAGCAAGAAAATACATAAAGTAGCTATAAAAAAACTGGATCTGTCTAAAGAAAATGATCTTTATAAACTCCTTAAATTTTAATAAAAAGTAATTAGAAAATTGTCTTAACGTAAAAGGTTTACACAACTTTAGCGAGATAAAGAAAAACTACAGATACATTCCCAATTGTTAACTGTATATTTACATAAGAACAGTTGTGTATATACTTATAATGAGAGAAGTGAAGATATCGGATAAGCTGGATTCTATGCAAGTTTACCTTTAAATATTTAGGAAACGGAGACATTGGCAGAATCTCAATAATACATCAATTTATACATCACTTATTTATACATTTTCCCCAAACACGTTTCACCCCTTTGTTTGACACTTGGATGCTTACTAAAGTTTTATATCTTCTACCGCCGCGTTTCAAGGAATGGAGTCAGGATCCCTGATCGTCCCTAGACTATGGGTACAACCCAAACAGGAAAATCAGGCGGCTGGACCGTAGTATTGACCACACTATCTCCCAAGTATGCCGTATGGCCAAGAATCGAATACCTCAAGAGTATCTGGTCTTCTGGGCCCTTGTGTCCTGTTAAGGAATTGACTTATCTCTGCCATATTGGATTTTAATTAAAATCTTGACTTGGCCCTACTGATGGAAGGTTTTCCTCCTAGTTTTGAAGCTGGAAGTCTTTGTATTTATAACATATTCCCCTGAAGAGGCACTAGAAAGGTATGAAACAGGTAGAGACGAGAATATAGAAACAAGTGAAGTATAAATTCACACATACTTTGCCAATTCCTCGATCCGAGTAAAAGGTAATTTAATTATTAAAAACATATTTAGGCATTAATGCAAAGGCAAACCTAGATGAAATAGAGGCTTAATAAAATAATCTATAGCTGGATTATCTAGGATACCTTGACTGAGCCACCATAGACTTGAAGATTGGTCAAAACTTGGTTCCGTTTATTTCTTCCCTGAACCTAATACATTTTGGTTTGAAGAAAAATAAAGGGCAATTGCTTAACCATATCTAATTGAATCATCAAATGATTAAACTAAAAATAATTATCAATATATTATAGTGACCCAAATTTCTCGTAATCATATATACCAGGTGGCAGGTCAATAAAAAATAAAGAAGGATTAATGTCAATTTATTTATTAAAATCAGCTCTAAATATTTCACTATTTTTTAGATGCCTGTAGAGGAGTAATATAACACACTACACAACTAATAGAGCCTAATTTTACGAAGGTGAACCTTCGCCTACAATTGACCAATTCATCAAACTAATACGTCTATTTAGTTCAAGACGAAGCAATTACAGGGAAAGGTTTGCCAACGTACAGTCAAGATGTATTAGTAATGCAGTGAGTATTTTGGCCCGTGAAAAGGCATCTAGAGGAGTGAGAAACTATGTAGAGCTTTGATAAATTAATTAAACTCATTTTTATTTATTTATTTTTTTTTTTTTTATGACCTTCTGCCAGACCTCTGTTCAAGGTGAGGCGTCAGAACCAAGTGATTTTGAACAAACAAAAATTTTCGTTTTTGCCTTAAAAAAAAATTTATTTATATGAAAACATTGGGGAGAAGATAAAATTTGGTGATTGAAACTTTCTATATACGAGGTTTACTTTCGTAAACACGTGAAGTATCCCCATAGGAAAAAAATCACATGTGGTTAAGTCAAGAGAACATGGTGGACATAGAACATCAACAAATCTCAAAATGATGTGATTGGGAAAGAGCGGACGAAGAAAAGCCGTGGTTGTTCGGGGTTCGTGTGCCATGGCAACATCTTGCTGAAACCAAATCCGATTACAAACAAAACGCCTTCTTGTCAACTCGGAATGAAAGAAGTGTGCACGATCTTCTTCACAAAGAAATAAGGACCTATGACATCCAATTTTGACTGCACACCATACAGTTATCTTAGGGCTATGCAGTGGTTTTTCATAAAGCTGCCGTGTATTTTCTGCAGCCCAATACCTGCAGTTTTGTTTATTAACTGTTCCATTAAGATGAAAATCAGCTACATCACTCATTAGCACCAACATAACATCGCCACTGCATCGAATGAAAACAGACATCCCATGTCAGATTTAATTTTTCTAACTTAAGATTCTCAAATAGTATGTTCTCCGGAATGTTTTAATATATGTAAAAAAATTCATAAAGCAAAATTAACGTTGCTACGATTTTTTCAAAATCACACGGTTCCTGCACCTCAGCCTGTATATGATTAAAATAATTATTACTGCTATAGAATCAGTGAGAATTAATCCACAAATTTTCTGGACCTCCAATCAAAACATTAAAATAAATTTCTCTTACTCAGTAGAAAATTTGACTAAAAAATCTTAAGCAAAAGAAAAAACACGACATATAGTTTTTTTATGAAATTAAGACATGAAGTGAAGAGGACACAATAATTTCTAATAATATTAGATTAGAAAATAAAAGAGAATTTTTATTGGTTTTAGTTCTAATGAGGTAAAGAAATAAAACAGATTATAGCATGCCATAAATATATATATAAAATTTCTTCAAGTTATAAAACTCTACTAGAATACTACAGGTAACACAAATCATTCTTAATGAATGAAACACTGATAAATGCATTAAGTAATACATAATAATTAGAACACTATGCTCCTAAATAAATACCACTGAAGAGAAAAAGTTACCTTTTCGAGAGGATCGTTTCTTCGATCGATTGGTTCGACAACATTAGGCTTAATTTCCTCATATAAACACAATTCTGTGTCTGGGGGGAACCCAGCTCTTTCATTCAATATAGGAATAAGTTCACCTGAAAAATAAATTCTTTAAATTCCAATCATCTATGTAAGAAAATATATTTCTTTGTTTAGAAGACGATGGACATTGCAAAGGAGGAGATAGTCACGAGCCCCGATGAAGGCTTCAAAATCAAGCCGAAATGTTGCCATTTATAAAAACTTATTTTTATTATTATCTTAACTATCTCCACCTTGTAGATTTCTTTGTGTATATTGGACGAGTTGCTTCACTGGGGGCCATCGCTCTACTTCCTGTAAAACAGAAAAAAACAAACAAAAATATCCTACTTCATACAAAAGCAAAATATTTGACTAGCTGGCCTGTTTACCGGATGCTTTTGTTAAAGCCAATTTCATGACTTGAAATGCAAATGTCATGCCCATTAAAAAAAAATCACTTAAAGTTTGTCACATATCTAAGCATACCTAAGCAACTCAGAAGAAGGGTAGTGTGCAACGTATTCCTGAATAATTTGCTTAATATAGCCTATAAATATTTATATAAAAACATGAATAGTTTTGCTCTTTTATGTTTGTAATGAACAGCTGACTCAATGTACAGAAGAAGCTGGAAACAGCGTCCATGTTCAGTACTCCTAGTGGTAGAAGCAAGAACCAACGCATAAGCTGCTTAATTCAATTTGAACATAATACAGATTAAGTCGTATACTGTACTTTGTTACAGTAAATGAGAAAGAATGTTCGGTATGAGCAAATTAGTGATTTGGGTCCAGAGTAAACCCCCTCTCTGAACCGATTTATTTTATTTTTTCAACGTATTTTTCTCTTTAGTTGACCACTACGAATACCGAGTTTCGTTGCAACTTAACAAACATTACGACCGGTATGGACAAATCAGTACTATGGGCCCGGAGTAAACCGTCCCTCCCATAGGTCGTTAGGTGGTGATAGCAGACCTCAAGTGCAACAATATGTTCATATAGAGTATAGTTCACTTCCCAACGGAAACAGAGTAAATTCAAATTTCGTATTTTTTTTTTTTTTTTTTTTTATGTGGATCATGGTTTTTATGAATAACTAGTGATTACTAAAAAACCATTGATGGTAAATAAAATCTAATCAAACGATCATGAAGTTGATGAAATTTCCTTTGAGAAACCTAGGTTTGTAATGTTAGTATGTTTATTTTAAAGGGGTTCCAAGGCGGTTCCATAAACCAAATTCAGGTTATTCATCAAAATCTTTGTTTTTTGAGAATTTTTTACTCTGTCCCTGAAGGTTTCAAACTCCTCCACTTTCAGGAAAAATTATCCATTTAATAAGCTTTAATTACCTAATAAGGAAGTTGACTGTTGCTTGGTTATTAAGGGTAAAATGCCTCTTGATAATTGAAAAAATGTGAAGAAAAATAATTTTTCTTCCAAAACAAGTAAGTTATCATAGATAAAGCAAACATAACATTCAAAAAAAGAAAAAAATAACACATTCAAAATATACACATATTTAAAACTTACAGACTTTAGATGCAACTGGCATATAATGATGACCACAGTAATAAATTTTTTTTGTTTTAGGATCATACATTTTAAAAAAAAGTAATGCATCGGAATCTCTATCAAAAGGAGGTAAAGCACTCAATCCCGAATCAGGAGATAATACCTCGAGGAAAATACTCCAAGGATTTGCACACTCCGCAATGTCCTAAAGAAAATATCTAATTACTCATGTGATCATAAAGAAAAAAAAATATGTTCAAATAAAATAGTAAATTTTCATGATTAATAATAAATGTTTAACTAGTAACTTCCACGTCCAAGTCATCACAAACATTACGTTCTTTGGGTATTGACCATGTTATTGTCTTCTTCACCTACGTTTCGCTAGTTATGCTGCTAGCATTCTCAGAATCCTCTGACGTAACCCTGGGAAAGCTAGCAGTATCAGAGTAGTGAAACATCGGCAACGAAGATGTCACGGTCAATACTCGTAGAACATAATGTTTGTTATAATTAAATTACCCTTTACTCTGATCTGTAGCCTGTTTGAATAGATCGTCCAGTTCAATGCATGTATGAACTTTTGGGAGGAAAATATCCCGTATAGTTCCACCATTTGAAAATTTATATTGCAACAACAGCCCAAGTGATACACTAAAATCTGATTATGTCCCATTTAGGATCAAGGAAGTCTTTGGGTGGTCAGGCAAAGGAGATAGTGCTTAATTAGCATTAATTTTGGCAATAATTAGCCAAAGCTAAGACTGAAAACAATTTAAACTGGAATGAAAACTTCCAAGAGGTAAGGTTATAAAAGAGGGAATTTTTCTCGCAGACTTACTCCATGGGAGTACACGCCATGCCCCTTTCCCTTCAAAGTGCAAGATCTACTTGAAGAATCGTAGGAATTTTTGTAATATGCAGTAAGTCAATAATACATCAATTTACACTCGGCTAATTTATTTTATCTCTTGCCTACATGTTTTACCTTTTTGGTGCTTTTACATAGGAATAGGTTTAAAACAGCTCCCAGCTTCAACTTGAGAATGAGAACCTTCCACCAGTAGAGTCAGGTGTATTACAACTCGTTACCCCCTCAGCCTTGTCAAATTACCGTAAGTTCTTATATCTTTCTCCATCCCCAACAGCATTTTTAGTGAGTTATTGAGTATATATTTCACTTATTTATGTTATTCACAACATATAAGACAAATAGTAAAAATAAATACTTTTTTTTCAAGCATACAATATTACTTTTTATAATATAATTTTAAATAAAGTTACTCAACTTATAAATAATTCAAACTCAAAATTAATTAAAGATAAATAAAAATTATTAATGATAACAAATAAAAAAAAAACAGTTATATTAGAAGAATTTTAATTCGGCAAGGAGATCGCTCAAAGGCAAGGCGCTATGATTGAGAGTGGTTATAGTATTCCATTCAGGTGCCCGAGGCTGGTAGCAAGTATCTTATACATGAGAACCCTTCACCGTGTGTCTCTCTTGGTATGGAAAGGGTTAACAATGTATTCCTTGGAAGAGCCCCAAGAAGGTGTGAAACATGTAGGGAAATGACGTTAGCAGTCCGAGCACCTATAATATATCTATATATATAAAAATTAGTCTGTCTGTCTGTTTATCTGTTTGTTCCTTATAAAAATCCACAACGTAGTCAAACCAATTTTGACTAAACTTGGCACACTGGTAGGTCTTGATGCGGGGAGTGTCATAAGCTACGTCAAAAACGTCTACCAGCTGTCTGTAAGTTTGTTTCTTTACAAATCCACACTGGAATAGCATGTCACGCCGGGGAACAGCTAATAAATAAATAAAAACAAGCAATCTTCTGCCTATTTCTGGTAAATGTTTATTATATGTTAATTGAAAAATGATTACGAGATAATAGTGTGAGTTTACTCATATTGAGATACAATTTATTTTTCTTAGTCAAATAAGAAATAAAACTAACAAATTAGCCAAGCTTTTGCACAACTTACAAATATGTTCAAATTCGTGAGTCAGGGTGCTTTAAATTACTTAATATCAGTCTTCTTTAAATAGAATAGGGATTTCTTTAACAAAATAAGTGATGTTACTTGCTCTTCAAATTTCCTTTTTTTTTTGGAATATTTCATGCCAGAAAATATGAAGAAACTCAGTTCTATAAAACTAGAGGGTCGTCTTCGATCCAGTCTGTATCAGTCACTAGGAAAAACCCCTTTTCCTTCACTTTCAAAAGAATAATGTTTTCTATTGAACCAGGAGGATAAGAAAATGAAACTGATGTTTTTAGAGTATTTAATACGTAATTTGATTTAAAATATTACCTGCATTGCTCGGTGTAGTTCACCCTCAATATCTAACATTGTAGGACGATAAGTCATATTGGTCCTCGTACCCAGAGGCCAAGGCCTCATCTGCTCAACGGGATATTTCAGCGTGTCAGACAATTGTTCCATAAAATCTTGAAGATTTAGCTGCTTTTTCACTCGGAATACTCGATAGTGTGCCCTTTCTGGATCGTATAAATCATTTCCTTGATGGCCATCAAACGAATCTTCCAAAACTACTTGTACAGTCATATATAGATGAGCTTCTGCACGTTCCTTCCTACGAATCTGTTCCAGCCTTTTCTCTTCCTGCAGTCTTTCTATTAACTAGAAAAAAAAGAGAGAACCTTTTTTAATGCTACCTCAATAGGCACGCCCTTCACCAGGAGCATGGGATGTGTGGTTGTGCATTACAATAAGATGGTAGGGCGCTAACGACCTTGAGGTTTAGATAAACCTTTTTTAGAATAAATATTATATGGAATTAGAAGCCCCTCAAATTTCGAATAATGGTAGTAGAATTCAAAATTTCTAAAAATATTACCAACTAAATATATATTGTCAATGTAGATAATTTAGTAAATTAAAGTCTGCATGAACAACTCTGAATATGAATAAAGAGAAATACAAATATGCGTAAATAATGGATAATTTATGTGTTAATGCTACAACAAAGGAATCTAACAGGTGAGAGGATGGGGAGGCAGATAGAATTGAGTCACCGTACAAAAATGAGGACAATTACGAATGCGAAGAAGTCCTGAGATTATGTTAGACTCCTGTAAAACTGAAATTTTATGACATGGCTTCAAAATTCATGACTTTTTCGTGACTTTCGTGCCCTATTTTCAATTTCGTGACATTTTCATGATTTTCGTGTTGTAGACACCCTGATTAAACTGTAAGATACTAAGAAGATTCTTTTAATCCTTAAAAACTATGATATTTGCACACATTTTAAAGCGAACTTGTACTCGTATGTGTTATGCGGGTTTAGTATAATTTTTGCTGGGTCCTTAGAGACACTTCGCTGAGCTGAGGGGCATAATACCCATAGGGGATATATTGGAAACCGGAAATAACATTTATCATTAGCTAATCTAACATAACAGGTGTACTTAAGAGAGTAAACATAAACAACACTGCCGTTGCTGTATATTTTAGCAATAGTAAAATATGTAAAAAATAACTTATCCCAATTTAAAATTCATGGAGACGACCACTACTACTCTACACGCCAAAAAGGAAAAATCAAAATTCAAAAACATATGACGTTTTATAGGAAAGGAGTGGAGTTTTGTGCAATTTCCAGCCTGAGGAATTAAGAAACATCCAACCGACCAAAAGACTTATCCAGAAACTGAAAAGAATACTCCGACAAAGAACTTGTTATACAATTGAAGAATTTTTTGAAACAGATTTAGCATCCAGACTGGCATCTTGACTTAAATCTGCAAATGTAGTATTAAATGTATTATAATATTATTATATGACGTGTCCATATCTGGAAAACAAGTTTTTTGGAAATAAAGATTATTCTATTCTATTCTAAATGGGCATCATTTGTAATGCTAAATGTCTTTTAACAAAGCTATGGAATTTTGACCTATAAAGGGTTAAACACTATTAATGTTTATTTTTATAATTATTTTTTTTGTATTAAATATTAGCAATGTATATTCTATTCGATCTAGTAGGTAGAAATGATGAAGAAATATTTTAAAAATTCTTTCATAAGCCAGGGTGTCTACTACTTTTGTGATAGCCAATTTCAGAATTTTTTCGTGACATTTTCATAATTTGAAAAGCAAATGCCCATTAAAAAGAAAATAATTTCAATTGAAAAGACAAAGCCTTAACTATTAGCTTAAAATGATTTGAAACCTTACTTGGATTACCATGATATCTATTAACTTACTTTAGAAGGCCCAGTGGCCGTGAGTGTTAAGGCGTGAGCACTTAACACTCCTTGCCAAGGGCCAAGGGTTCAATTCCCACTATGGGGTGGTGGCTTTTCTTTAGAAAAAAGAAAAAGCATCAGTCATATCCTGGCTAGAAAAGGGTGGTAACCTAAAGATAATCTGTCCTAAAATTCTTAGTTAGTAATACTGGACATAAAAATTTAAATTACATTAAACTTAAAATTTTACATTCATTTAAAAAAATTATTAAAACTGAATAAAATATCATATGTTAAAGAGGATAGTTACATTCATTTTAAAGTGAAGAAATTATGATACTAAAATTTTTAGAATAACCATGGAATTTGCAGCCTCAAAAATATTGAACAATGATAGCAGAATTCAAAATTTCTAAAGATATGACTAAAGATATATTTATTGTCAATGTAAGTAATTTAGTAAAGTAATGTGTACAGAATTTCAATATTTAAGTCTGCAAACATATATGTAAATAATGGATAATTGATGTGTAAATGCTACAACAAAGGAATGCTATAATAAAGGAAGGGGTGGGAGAGGGAGATAAAATTGTGTCGCCATACAAAAAAAATCGTTAAGACTCCAGTAATACTGAAATTTTGTGACATGGTTTCAAAAACATGACTTTTTCGTGATTTTCACGCCCCATTTTCAATTTCATGATTTTCGTGACTTTTTTTGTCTAGTAGATAGCCTGTAAGCGCGACCTCAACAGCTGCATTCCTTTGGAAAAGGCTAAAAAATGTTTATAAGTCATATTTAGTTCACTTTTTTATAAAATAAAGATAGAATTCCCAACAGTGGTTATTCTTCAATTGCAGATACCAGCTTTGGATAGAAAGAACATTCTAGATTTGGAGAAAAAAAAAATATAACATTACAAATACTAACCTCTTGAGGTATGTCATCTTCAGTCACATCTTGCAAGACAGTAGATAATTCCGAATCTCTAATATATACAAGCATATAGGCATTTGTACAATGTTTCACTGTCATATTCATGTCATCATCGTGTCCTCCAAAATTGTTATCTATTGCCTCTTGTTTAGAGCAACGGGAAACAACATCATCATCAAACTTGCACCACTGAAACAGGAGAAACAAATTTTCTCACTCACTCACAAACTATTATCTACAATATATTTCTCAAATACCACTCACTGACCTATCATCGCCCAGCCTAAACCACATGACAGACAAATTTTGAAATTTTGCATGAACACTCCCTTTAGGACGTAAACACTCGCTAAGAAAGGATATTTTGATATTTAAATTTTTAATTATTTTTAGAGGGGTTTGAATTTTTAGGTGCTCAGAGCAGGCAAGCCTAGGCAGCAGATGTTGGTAGGACGATAACATGTCAGCTGTTACCGTACTGTATGTATTTCATATAATTTTTATTTGTGATTGATTTCAACTATGATGGCAGACGTTGAATTACTAGAAATAAACTGTGATTTTGTTCCTCATAGAGTTTACGCTATACCTGGTGATGATCTATCCGAGGTAATAATATCCCGAACCCCTGCACAGCCTCCTCACCCATCAGCATCCTAGTCAGAGTACTTCTGGGTAATACTAGCAAATATAATGGGTGTTTCCAAATGACATCTTGGAGACATAAATTTTAACATACATTTATTATTGACAACAAATTTTAACCTGTACTGGTTAAACTGCTGTTTCTGCCAACCTATAGATAACGGGTTATCTCTACGTCATCTGTTTCTTGACACTGGTCTGGAGCGCCCAAGTGTCAAGAAACATTATACTTTGATTACTTATCAATTGATGAATAACTTATAGTATTACAGGAACCGTGCTATAATAAACTGCACAAAATTATGTAGCAGCATTAATTTTGATGATACATTATTTAACGCAATAAAATAACAACTTATCTGCTGCGACAAAGCACGGGTATTCAGCTAGTTATTTTATAAGAATCATATGGTAAGGATCAGTAGGAGACAGAAGATTCAGGAAGACCAGGGTCCTTTGGAGAAAACCGGAAAATTTTATTTAGGTATGATTATGATCTTATTATCTAAACGAGGACGAGGTTAGCTCAGTGGTAGAGCACTCGACTAATATGCTCAAGGAACTGAGTTTAAAACTCGATCACACTAAAGCTTTTATCTTCTAGTGTCTTCGTTTATGAGTAGGATTTGGCCTGCCTGATCATTCCTAGGGCCACCCAGCCTTCAATGAATTTATTCATGGGTAACTGCAAAGGGGGAAATCAGGCGGCTCTAGAGCATAGTACTGACCACACTATCTCCGCTAGTGCGCCGTATAGTCGAGAATCATATACCTTACAGTGTCTGCACCTCTGGGCCCTCATGCCATGATTTAAGACTGATTTTTTTTTATTTGTTTGATATAAAAAGTTGAAATAACATAACGGAATCATAGATTAAATACTTTCTATAATAATATGAGACGAATATTAATTGTATTACCTTGCCATCTCCCTTAGGATTGATGAAGACTACATAATGGCCTCCATGATTATCACCACTATGAACAAGAACAGCATGAAGAGTGTACTCCGCTGGTGTAGACTCTGCCTTTTGTAAATATTGGGAAAGATCGATTTTTTCAGTGAATTCAAACCTAAATCATAACAAAACTATAAGCTTCTTACAAAATAAAAATATATTGAAAGTAATTAAATATTTTAAAAATTCCTCTTAGGTATATCTGTTTAGCCCGTTCCTTCCAGATAGGCCAATTTAGCTGGTTAACATGTTCAGGCCCAGCGTTGTGGCATATGCGTCCAAGAGATGTGTTCTGCAAGCCCCACTATTCCGAGCCTTGTCCTTTGTGGTTTTTTTTGGGTGTTTAACGGCGTATCAACAATTGGGCTATTAACGCCGGGCTATCTACAGGTTGCCACCCTTTTATAATGCCAACAGAGCGTGGCTGGTCACACCTTGGTATTTGATTTGGGGCCTCATTACTTTATTCCCGGTTAGGTTTGCGGGTCTGGTATCGTATGATACTGAATCTGCCCGAAAAATTCCTTCAGTGGGCTCCTGCTCTCATGGCATATTTGACATTTTACTAAATTGTAATTAATCGACTAAAAGTAGATCATTTTAAAAGTTTTTTAACTTATTTTATATATATATATATATATATATATATATATATATATATATATATATATATATATATATATATATATATATATGTTTGCCGAAATAACTATACAAAAGGAAGACTTGGGCCTATTGGAAATTTTGTTCGAAGCCATCGGTCCTGAAAGTGTTAATGGTCATAAAAACGTTTGTGTACCACCTCTACGAAAAGACAATGCCGTGTTGACTTTGGATGAGGAGAAATGCAATCTATTTGCAGATCACCTTGAAGACATATTCAATCCAAATGATGAATCAGAATATTTAAACCATGAAACACTGCCGAATAGTATGCCTATTAAATTTATTTCCCTAAATGAACTAAAAGCAGTTATTCAGAAACTTCCTCGCAAAAAAGCTCCAGGTGAAGACCGAATCCCTAATGTCGTCCTTAAAAATCTGCTTAAAAGCCCTGGCCTTCTTAGGACTATTCAATGCCGCTCTGCGTTTTGGCTATTTTCCAAGAAGATAGAAAAATGGAATCATCCTAATGTTTCAAAAACCAGGGAAGCCAAAGAATGAGCCCTTGAGCTACCAGCCAATTACTTTATTAAACACTAAATTTTTTAAAACTTTAATTAATAATCGACTCCAGACCCATATTTCTGAACATCACATATTACCAACTCATCAATTTGGCTTAAAAAATAATCACTCAACAGTTCACCAGGTCCATAGACTAACAGAAGCAATCACATGCGCATTCGAAGAAAAAAAGTATTGCTGCACGATTTCCTTGGACGTTGCAGCAGCATTTGACTCTGTAAGCCACAGCTCCCTAACCTTAAAGATGCAACAAATAGGCTTGCCACCATATTTACATGCGAGATTGACATCCTTCCTTCAAGACAGAACTTTTCAAGTACGTGTCAGCTCAACTCTCAGTACAAGAAGAAATTGCAAAGTCGGCGTACCTCAAGGTTCAGTGCTCAGCCCAACTTTATTTAATATATACTGCTACAACATACCGACTCCTTTGACTGCAGACATAGGTACATTTGCTGACGACACCTTACTGTATACTTCACACTCCGACTTACCAACGGCTATTAGAAACCTACAGACGTGATATTACAATGGTTCGACTCCTGGAAACTCAAAATTAACCCAGTGAAAACCAAAACTAAAATATTTTCTCTCCGCAAATTTCATACAGACTCAAGTATTGATATTAATAATCACATAATTCCTTGGAACACCAAAGACGAGCCATTGAAATATCTAGGACTTCTTCTTGACACTAAACTGACATGGAACACTCACATAAAAACTAAACTGGCACAGGCTTACCAAAGACTTGGACAGCTTTACCCTATGATCAACAGACATACTTCACTAAAACCACATACGACAATAATGCTCTACAAGTCTTTAATTCGACCCCTCATTACGTACGAAGCACCGGAATGGATGGGAGCCACGAAGACGCTGCTTGACAAGATCCAAAAGTTTCAAAATAAAATCTTAAGAATCGTGGTGTCAGCACCTTGGTTCATTAGGAACACACAACTGCATCGTGAACTGAATGTAGCCTACATCGCAGATTTCATGAGGGACAAGACAATGAAATATCTGACAACTCTTCCAGAAGAGATTCAACAATTAGGAATAGGACAAGTCACAGTAAATCGACGCATTAAAGCATGCTTGCCTCAAGACATCCTAAATCCTATACTATAGCGACAGCCATTTTATTTGCTGATTCAGTCCATAAAGTTAATATTTCATATATTGTTTAAAATGTTCATTTAATTTAACTTAATGTTATTATGTTTTGTTGTTAATTTTGTGTAAGGCTTACAATCAAGCCGACCCAATAAATGTGTTTTTCTTCTTCTTCTAAAACCGTTTGTTATAGAAATTTTATATATCAACTTCTGTGGCAAAAGAAAAAAATTGTTAACAGACACACATTCAAATTTTAACAGGGGTCACTTTCAGTGCCTAGTCTAGTAGGTTATACCAATGAAGATTTGAAACTATTTTTGAAAATCCTTTCATTAATACAAACTCAAGAACTACAATCCTTCGGAAAGGACTCGTATTATTGTCGGTCTTTATAAACTAAGATAATAATAATATTAAAATTAAAATATACTAACCTATCGTTAAATTTCACAGAACAATCAGTCATGGGGTCGTACTGGAAGCGCATTAGATGGAGATGGAGAACAGGAGGGAATTTAGAAAAAATAACTCCTTTCTCTGCATCTTGGAGGCCGTGTTCTCCAGCATCGTATTTATTATCGCCGTCTAAAACTTCTGCTGTAATGTAGTCGTTGAATGATTCCGTGACTAAAAACATTAAAAGTGGTTAAGCATTAAATTGGATACAAATAAAATTAAAAAAAAAATTGACTCACAACTTATAAAGGTGGATAGTCAGGGTTCGGTCATGAGAGTTAATAATATTCTAATTTTATAAAAAAAAAAAAAAAAATGAGTTGTTTGCCAAAATTTTGGCTCGTGTTTCAAGCCAACATGAGAGCTACCAGATGAGCTGATGAGAAAAGAAGTTGCTACATCTTGAGGAAGAAGTGATCCATAAAGATGGCCACACGTTCAGTTCAAGTCTCAAGGCAAAGACTGCACAGTTGGGTGTCAAGGTTTGGACTGTACGGGTCGAGCACACACACGTTCAGTTTAAGTCTCAAGGCAGAGACTGCACAGTTGAGTGTCAAGGTTTGGACTGTACGGGCGAGCACACACACGATAAGATAATAAACTTCAAGGCAGGGACTGCACAGTCCAGTTATTGTAGATCCACTGAATGTGAAGCAAATATCGTCTTGTCTACACACGTCAGGCCTGGCCTGCACAGTCCCAGACTCATTGGACTGTACAGTTAATCTATTGGGGTTTTAATTTTAATCCGAGGGACTGTACAGTTCAACTCTGGCCTCAAGGATGTCCCATTCATTGTGAGGAATATCTAATGGTTTGTACTGCAAAGTCAAAATCTGGAGATTTCCTCTCCGTTTATGGGGACCCTAAGGATTAGCTCTTCCTTACATCATAGGCCCTTGTTGAAAGCCAAATTGTAGATAAATATTGATCTTTTTGCAAAGACCACCTCCGGTTACTTCTCCAGTTACTTGTGAAGAATCTGTAGTGATTACAACAGTGATTCAGCGCTTGTGCATAACTCATTAGCATTTCTATTGGTTGATGTTGGTAGTTAAGTAACCTTCAACACTCCAGTCGATCCAACTCGTAAAAATTAATATAATTCTATTAATTTCAGCGAGTTGGATTGACTAGAGTTTTGATATCTTCTTGAGCAAGCGGAAACGCATAGCACATATGCCCATAATGCGAAATAAACATCAAATATAAATATGTTATAGAACCAACAAACAAAAAAAAAATCCGTGATTTTTTTATAATATTAACCTTTTTAATAATATATATTGCTTGCTGAAATATATTCTGCTTATTTTCATTTATGCTTTAAAAGCCTAAAAGTATTAACTTACAAATGAAGGTTATCTAAGGGTTAGTTAGAAACCATATTATTATATAAATATAGTAGTCAAAAAAAGTTACTTTTAGTAGTGATTGCAGTGATTTTAAGCACTTATCATTACTTAATTAATCCGTAAGTACCAAAATAACTGTATAATATCACGACAGATACTTCAAAATAACTGGATGTGGTCTTTGCAAAAAGATCCACAAATATAACTCTTTTAATATTAAAAAAATACAGGTTTACTAACTTTCATGACCTAATCTAAACAATCTCCTAAGTGAATGATATCTTCTCAAAAATAAACTTACTATTCTTCTTTCCTTTGATGTTGAGTTGAATGTCATAAAATGTTTCAATCCTAGTTGATTGGTAATCAATATTCTTGCACTTGATAAATGACTAAAAGAAAATTTAAATAAATGTAGTAAATAGAAAAAAAAAAAAAAAGGAACAAACAAATTATATGTAACCGATATTCAGAGATATCTTACCACCATTTTGCCTTCAAACAATTTTGGAACGGTTCCTTCCACACATGTCCTCTTCATTTTGCTTTCCAATTTATCAAGGAGCTAGATTAAAAAAATAAATAAATAAAGTGAATGCCTTAAAGAAATAAAACATACACACATCATATAAAATACAGAGACACAAATATTTATATCATATGTGGGCAAAAACCAGCCCAGGGGACTGATCCAGCCGCTGTAAGATTTGACCCGGCCCTTTGATGTTTTGAAACCCAATAAAAAAAAATAAAAATAAAATAACATCACACTCCTTACTCACACTCATTCCAAATGAGGAAGATCGAGTGAGATGGGGTTTGTCGCTTACTCCTGTGGAATCAAGTGAACGAGCAAGCTGAATGTCTCATTGGTTTTGTGTAGCTATTTAACTTTTGTAGTTTGTAATAATTCGAAATTTCACGATTTAATTATAATGTTGTACCTATTTTCCTAATTTCATTTTGTTATTTTAATAAATTGTATTACAATAACATTGCCAATTATTTCAAATCTGATATCACTAAAAATTATGAACACTTTAAAATCCGATGTTATTTTATTTTGAATCATCTACGTCGCCCGCGAACGTATTTGCACTGTAAAATTTGGCCCACAACAAGTCAAAGATTGCCCAAACCTGATTTAAGTAGATGTACCTTTAATGATTTTTAATATGATAAAAAAAAAGTCCGACTCGCAGGAACTGCATCATCTTAGCGCGGTTTCATTCTAATCCCTAGTCTAATTTGGAAAGATTAAAATAGAAACAGTTATTATTTTGGTTCCAATTTTCTTGAAAGGTCTTGATTTATGATCTTACCTGGATGGGTCGGCCAACCCCAGAAAGGCCCCCCCTTAAATCTATATTTCTAACAATAAATTGTTTTCTTATTTTACTTAACCTGTTTTATTGTCAAATACATTATCCAACAATAAGCAATTAAAAAATAACAAGGAATAAAAACAGATAAAAATAACCGTTCGAATAAACGAAATCAATTACTTTAAAGTTTTAAGCACTTATTTCTCTGATTGACATCGCCTAATCAAAACTTTCTTCAGAACCTTTTTTGTAGAGAATTTAGTAAGCTTTCGAATGGTAACCTTCCGCTTCCCAAGATTGTCAACCGTTTTCGGGATATTAACGAAAGTCGGCGCTAATGGCCAAGTTGTAGATGCGCCGTAAAAAAAAAAAAAAAAATAAAAATAAAAAAATAATAAAAAAATAAAATAAATAAAAATAAAAAAAATTAACGAAAGTATACAAAGTTACCAAAACTTTTCATGTCTGTTAATAAAATATTTTATTCTAACCCTTCCTAACTCCAAACGTAACCAAAATTTCAACATATTAGTTTTGATGAAATTCGAACAAGCAGAAAATGTTTCAACTGAATCCCATGATTCTAAGTACCCAAACCAAAAACGTTAATCAACAAATATTTTTCCAATTTTCTCAAAAACGGTTAAAGCTATCGCCTTAAAAATGGTTTCATTCGTTTTCTTATGTCAAGAAGCCTATAAAACAAATACTTGCAAGCATATGAAGAAAGCACAACTATTTTTTTTGGCGCAAATTTCGCTCCAAAAACCATGTTCCAGTGGACGGATTAGGCTGTTTAACGAACTTGACCTTTCAAATGAGGTGAAAGATTTTTGTACCAAATTTCATCAAAATCGGACCATTATTCGCTGACCTATGCCGCGAAAAGACAAATATATATATATATATATATATATATATATATATATATATATATATATATTTGTCTGTTTGCGGCATAGGTCAGCTAATAATGGTCTGATTTTGATGAAATTTGGTACAAAAATCTTTCGCCTAGTTTGAAAGGTCAAGTTCGTTAAACAGCAGAATCCGTCCATATTATATATATATATATATATATATATATATATTGTAATGATATATTACAGTCACGAAAATATTTTTAAATTCAAATAACCATCGATAGTTTGAAAAGCCCGCGCAAAACACAAACCATAAAATACAAATAACATCGTATTATATAGATTTTAAATTAATAATATTTTTGGACAATACTGATGTACAATATGCATATATTAAATGTACACTCAGGTGACAATAAATTAATTATTTAGTATTGCAAAGATATAATTATTATTTTTATATATAAACTGGCAAGAATGCGGAAGTTGGAAAAAAAGGACGCCAACTTTCCCGCTAGCAAGGAATCAGTCTATTGATAGCAGTCTTGGAGTGAAGAGCTAAAGCTATCCTCCGAGGAGTACGGAGTCAAGTCAAGTCAGTCCATAGCTATCCTCCGAGGAGTACGGAGTCAAGTCAGTCCATAGCTATCCTCCGAGGAGTACGGAGTCAAGTCAGTCCATAGCTATCCTCCGAGGAGTACGGAGTCAAGTCAAGTCTGTCGATAGCCACCGAATAGTGCGGAGCTAGAGTCTATCGCTAGCCATAGAGAATACAGAGTGCAGTCTATTGTTATTTATCATAGAAGACGGAGTGAGAAGACAACAGAATCCAGAATTTCAAGATATCCATTCTATGCACGAGACCTGGCAAGAAAGCGTATCACCTTGAAGAAGGAATTACTGAAGCGCAGTATATTGAAGTTTTATTGGAAGTAAATTAATTCAGAGGTAAAATTATTTTTTTGTAATTGTTAATTCTTTTATTATCATTTGAATTTATTTTAATATTGGTGTTTGTATCTCAAGATTGTCTAAAAATAAATATTATATTCTTCATTCACTCGGAACTTTTATCCCTGAGATTAAATCAATTTAATAAAATAAAACTTATTAAAGTAATTAAAATCGTTTTCATTTTAAATAATAAATAATCATAACAATATATATACAAATTTGAACCACCCTCATTTTCGGTCTCTAGAGGTTCTGAAATGCAAAATTTTCTAGTCGGCACTTCCGGATTGTGTCATGAGATCAACCTTATAAGCAGGGTTCCTCCCTATGGAGGGAGGGAGGAAGCGCGCTAAAAAAATAATAAATAAAATATCTCAGGTGAGGTTAAATATACTACTTACCCTCAATCACTACAAAACTTAACAAGACTTTAATCATATATTTGGGACACGCTCATACTGTAAAAGTCTGACTCGCCGGAAATGCGACGTCTTGGCACTTTTTTGTTCTTATCCCTAGGGCTAAGCGCTATTTTTGAAGCTTAGACTAGAAAATGTATTATCTTAATCTTTTTTGAAAAATGTAAATACATTTAAAAATGTCAAATGAAATCTCAAAGCGATGTGAGATCTTAGGTGCCACAAAAGGAAACTGATAGTATCGTAAGCGGAAATTACTCCATATAAGCACCAGTTTCTACAAAAGAAATTGCTTTATCAAAAATTAAGAACTGTATTCTCAAGAAATATAATACGCTTTTACATCGTACATTTAATACGATCTCCAACCCGGTTTTGATATATAAGAATATCCCAAGAAAAATTTAGTTTTTTCAATTTCATTGCGTTCCCAAAAGAACCAAATTTGTATAAAGAGAAATACAAAAAAATAAATAAAGAGAAAGGAAGAATGAAAATAAACACACAAACAGTAGCAAGGTAAACACATAAAAAATTGAAGAAAGTGCTTTCACATTTTCAGTATTCTTTAATCAGTTATTTTTTTTTTTGTTGGAGACCCGATGTCCGTGAGGGTTAAGGCGTGAGCACTTAACACTCCGTGCCAGAGGTCGTGGGTTCGATTCCCACTGGGTGTGGTGGCTTTTCTTTCGAAAAAAGAAAAGGCATCACCTCTATCCTGGCTAGAAAAGGGTGGTAACCTATAGATAACCCGTCCTAAAATATAAATAATAATAATTTTTTTTTTAAAAAAACATAATAGTCAAGGAAGAAACATCCTTCTACTGATGGAAGAAGACAAAAAAACACTACTAGTAAATTCAAATTAACATTACATAAATTAATAAGTTCAAGAAAAAAAATATAACTTACTACTCGAAGAAATTCTTGGACATCGTGTTGCATAAAAGAATCCAACGTTTCCCATCCAAATGACTTAGTCAGTTTCTTAGTTCCTACGGGTTTATCACTAAATTGAAGTTCATGAAAGACTCGTTGAAGAGCCAGTGCTACGCTTTTGCTCGAATCGTCACTCTCTGTTGGCATCTTATATACAGCCTGCAATCAGAAATATCAAGATTATTAGGATAATGTTAGGAAAACAACAAGATAACTAACGGCTGTCACACAGGAGCTGCATAACTATGCTTATTCCGCAGCAGGTTGGTTAGTTCACCCCAAATTTATAAGGAATGTGCTACAACTAACAACAAAATCTATATATATATATATATATTAAAATCACGTGTCTGTCTTTTAGAGTTTCTTATACAAATCCACACCGTTTGACTGATTTTGACCAAACTTGGAACACAGGTAGGCCTTGATCCGGGAAGTCTCGTAGGCTAGGTCAATAACATCTACCAGCTGTCTGTCTGTATGTTTGTTCCTCATACAAATCCACACCGTTTGACCGATTTTGGCAAAACGTGGCACACAGGCAGTTCTTGATACAATGAGTGTCATAGGCTAAGTCCAAAACGTCTACCAGCTGTCTGTTTGTATATTTGTTCCTTATAGAAATCCACAACGTTCGTCCGATTTTGACCTAACTTGGTACACAGATAGATCTTGATCCGGGGAGTGTCGTAGGCTAAGTCGAAAATGTCTACCAGCTGTCTGTCTGTATGTTTGTTCCTTAAACAAATCCACACAGTTCGACTGATTTTGATTAAATTTGGCACACATGTAGATCTTGATTCGGGGAGAGTCAATACTTTTACTTAATATTTTTGAATACTTCAGGGTTATACTAAATGATGGACCCAATTTTAAACTTTGTATTAATTAAAGTACAAATCCAAAATGAACAATATTTATATCAATAGAAAGAGAAAGTTTCAAAAAATTGTTTAATGCATTATAAATTTATTCCATCTATGCGGTACCCAAAATCGTCCCACACACAAGAAATTGTATCTACTGTTAGTAAGTGCACAGCAACAGTAATACGGTTCCGCAGATCGTTCAGAGTTATTTGTAGAGGTGGGACGAAAATAGCTTCCTTAACATAATTCCATAAGAAATAGCCGCATAACCTGTATATTGCTTATTTTATTGAAAAACAACATTTTTTTTTTATGGTGCTTCAAAATCTAGGCCATTAGCACCGTATATTTGATATTAACACCTAATTCAACTGTAAACAAAACATTGTTTCCACAGTAAGACCCCAATCTTAACCCCTAGAGTGCTGTGAATTTTTCAAAAATTCTTTCATGAGTCCAAAAAGTGTCAGCATTTGGATGTTAACAAACGTACTTGCTACACAAAAAAGTAAGTACTTTCTTGGGGGAAATATCACTTAAATGCAAATGATTAAACACAGTTTTAAATAAAAACTACATGATTACGAACCTTTCTAAGTTCATTAGTAAAATACAAGGTTTGGAGAAGCGAGTTCATGTAGCAAGTAGCTCCCTGATTCTTAAGACCTACATAGCCAGTGTGTTTCTTCGAATCCCAGCTCACACCGTGAGGAGCATCAGCAGTCACGTGGACCTGGCAAAATAAAGTATTTTATTCAGAAATACATTAAATAAAATAAAATTGTGCTTATTAACAAAGCACGAAAAAAAAAAAAAAAATTGAAGAGTTCATTCATAACAAGGGCTTAAAAAATGTGGTAGAATTTTAAAATAAATTATTAAATTCAGGAGCTCATAATAAAAAGTTCAAATAACGAGAAATAAAAGCAATTTTATATTATGAATATATTTATATATAAGTTTTATCAAGGATAATTTAAGGGGTAATGCTAACTTATTTTTTTTAATTCTTTTTTTTTTTTTTTTTAATGGCGCATCGACTTCTCAGCCATTAGCACCGATATCCTAGTGCAGCGAGGAATTTCTCAACGAGCCCTGAGTTGGAGACCCTTACTACCTTACTATCTTTTTAACATAAATATGATTTAGCGATGACTTAACTGAAAAAAAAAAAACGTTACAGAAAAGTGTCTGCTGGCGTTCGTGCTGCCCATATACGAAAAAGAAGACTGTATGTTATACATTATATTACATAGGTTTTGTAGGGTGGAGCTAAAGCATATTTGTGTTCCTGAATTTGAGCAGAAGGCTCTAAACGTTTTTTTTTTTTTTTTAATACCATTTTCTTTTTTATAAGCTTAAATGCTTCCTTAATTAAGTGTTCATGTGGCAGAACAGTTTTTATAAGTGCCAAAAATTTGATTTTTTAACTTAAGCCCAGATACAGTTCAAAATTAAAAACCATTTTTTTATCTTTATTACAAGAAATTATGAAAAAAAAAAAAAAAATTAGAAAGAAATAAAAATGAACATTTCAGTACATTAGACTTTAAAGTAAATTTTTTGAAAACTATGTTTTTCAAATCGGGCGATACGCTAGTGCCTTCAATTTTCACTCGATCAACCTCAAAAATTAACTGCAGCTTATTAATGAAATTTGCTAGTAAAGTACATGGGATTTTCACTATAATTTACATTTGATCATCACCTCAGCAATTTTTATTTATCAGCTAATTACGTGTTTTAACTTGACGTTTCGGCCTCATCCTCATAAAACTTAAAAAAAAAACAACACATTACATGCATTAAATTACATTAAAAATTACCCCCTTTAATCATACAATGTAAAATTTCTTAAAATTATCCTTAACTAATATTACCTTCATTCATATGTCCACATATTATAAACCCTATTTCAACAAGGGCTTGTAATCACTTTTAATCTTGAAACTGAAAACCTTTAAATTTTAGTTACATTTAACATAGCCCATTTGACTTAGTTTGTCACTTCTTTTATAACTAAAATTTTTTACATTTTTCTAACACTTAAGCTACACCAGACAATGTGGCCACAACATGGGGTTTTTCATTTAATTATAATGACCAATTATTGACGGTTTTATTAATATAAAATGAAGAATTGTTCACCATTTTCAAAAAAAAATTATGATTCCTACATAAGTAATAACGAATTTATCAACAAAGTAAAAATAAAAGTCTATTGTTTTGAAAAAAAGTCATTTTCATGGGCAAGATTTTTTCTTTATTTTTCAGGTGAGTTGGTAAAGTGTTAGGAGGAATTCCAAAGTCCTTGGCAATTTCAGATTTTTTTCTTTATTCCTTTTTCAACTTCTTTAATCGCAACTATTTTCTCTGACAATGTTAAAGTTTTATGACTTCTAGGCTTCGACAGCTTAAATCAACAACTCACTGAACTGCACTGTACACCAGAAATTCAAGGCACATACAATTCAACAGATCTAGGCGCTGACTGACTTATAAATGAATAAGAAATGAAGATGGGAGGGATGGTGGGAGGGAATTCTAGGATAAAACAGGATGGTGTATGTAAATACAACCCCTAGAAGGGAGGAAGCGCGACCCACCACTTTGCAGAGCTCCTAGAGTCCAAGAACTAGACTATGAGACTGCCTCGCTTCTTGACCTGGAACCCCTACATCCGTATCTTACTATCCTTCTTACCGGAGGGGAGAAAATTTTTACAAGATTTAAGATCGACCATCTCTCTGTCCACTTCCCATTGGGGGCAATGACTCGTAAAAAATTCGAATTATCCAAAATTGTATTCGAATTAAAGAAAATTTTTTTACATTGTTTATGCACTAAATTCTAGGGGCCGAGAGAAATATTCGAATTAAAGACGATTTCGAATTATCCATGTTCCACTGTATATAAGAACTACCACTCTGAATCTATCAGCAAAAATTTAATACACTTTTAACCCTATAGAGACGGCAGCAGTGGTATGAGCGAGGGTACCCGGTGACGGGACCCTCCCGATACCTGCCTGTCCCTCCTGATGGCTACTAGCTAGCTACCTCTCATGCCCGCTCGACTTTTTTTTTTTAGATTTGTATTCTCCTATTAGTAATATGTATATATTCTTTAATTAGTGCAGAAACCTTTCCAGTTAACACCTTTGTACTACTGATAGAAAACTGGGATGCTTGCTCAGCAAATTATATTGTTTAGGCTTCTGAAAAATCGTCTTTGTCCAAGTCCTAGAATGCTCTTCAATATTACTTCCTGGAGCTGAGGAAGGACTGGGCTGCGATTTATCATCTTCCGAGAAGTCTCAAACACATCTACTAAGAAATCTGACTAATATTCTAAAAGAACTAGAGAAGTGACCCTCCTTATTTATTTTTAATTTAATTTTTGAGCATTGCAAGGATGGAGATTTGCTCCGTTTTTATACCATTTAGAGTGAGGTGGCTTCTACAGAAGCCCACCATCAGCCAGTCACTGCTTTCTGCTGGCTTCTACAGAAGCCCACCTCAGCCAGTCACAGCTTTCTGCTGGCTGCTGGAGAAGCCCACCGTCCAGAAAGGGTTAATGTGTGTTAGGATTCAGGTAAGTGGTGGAAGTGATTAACAATAAAAATGTCAATTGATAATTACATGTTTAATTCATTTAATTTGTTCAATACAATTGCTTGAAGCAATGGACAACACAGGTGTTAAGTAGCTTTAGTAGCATATATAATTCTTTGAATCATAGATGTGCAATATTGTCACTACATAAAATTGTGAAAAATACCCTTTTTTGTATTATTTAATAAAAAAACAACACTGAGAAGATAAAAATGTATTTTCGAATAAAATGGTATTTCATTAACATCAATATACTCCCAGGAAATGTAATTAAACCTTTATTATATAAATTAATTGGTATATTGCTCCAATGAAGATATTATTTTAAAAAAATACAACTAAAAAAATACTCACCTCAAGAATAATTGAATCATCCTTTATGTAACCTTTATCTGGGTCCAAAACTTCATTCCATGCCATAAAATGACTGAATCCCCAATCATTTTCTTTACTATAAAATAAATGTTGAATTTCTGAAAAATAAAAATACATTATTGGTTCCTTAAGTTTTTTTATTACCTAAGGACATAAAATAAAATATCATAAGAACAATATATGTATATACACCCGTAACAAATAACAATTCGTCTTTTATAATTTTGATTCTTGTTTTGTTTACTATAATTATTTGAGTTTGAATTATTTTCAAGTTGAATATCTTTTTAAAAAAGGTAAGGTATCAAAAAGGTATATATTATGCATATTAAAATAAAATAAAAAAAAATCTGTGTACCATTTTTCCTATATATTATGAATAATGAACAAATGAAATGTATACTAAAAACTACGGGAAATACGTTTCCCATCCACCTATATGATACGTGACTTTGGACACAACATTGACAGAGTTAAAACCTTCTTCTTTTTATATACACCTGAATAGCTCGCACGGCCTAAAACTTTATTCAAATACCCTCTAGTGATAGGAAGGATTACTAGAAGTATACTACGGTAACGCTAGATAGCTCTAAAGTCGAAAAACGAGAAGAGAAAGAATGGAGATATGAGGAGCTCTCGACTGCTGGACAAGTCAACGGTACACAGGGCCCAGCAGCTCTCAACTGCCGGAGCAGTCAACAGTAGAGAAAAGAGTTAATAAAACTATATTCATAAAAATGAGTTTCAAGCCATCATCAGTGCAATGAGGAGAGGAAGAACTGATTCATAAGGAAATCACTACTCTACATCACTCCACACCAAAAAAATTGGAACTCATTGTTATAAAAACAAAAAGGAGTTTTACTAACTGCCATGACTAAGCTCTGACAACCTACAGGATATAAATAAGTTTATTATTGAAATACTTGTGGTTTGATATCCCTAAAAAACTTACTTCGGCTAAAAGGTTCACCGCCTTCTCTTTGTGAAAGTAACCTAAGTTCTGCAGACGCATAACAGCTCCAAGTTGTAGTTTCAGACTCTCCATTACACTGCAAAAAAAAAGTAATATAAATAAAATTTTATCACAATCAAAAATTGGTTTTTACAAATTTCTACTCAAGACAGGAAGATGTAAATAAACCATATTAATTTAATTTGCTGATTAAACAACACTTGTGAGGAGGCTTATTAGTCCCTCTCTTTATAATTACAGCCGGTTTTAGATAATGTTTTAAAAAATTAAGCTTTTATTCCAATCAAGTAATACTTAAAGAAAACAATATCAGAGTTTAAAGAACTCTTGACCAATTTCTTATTAAACACAGCTGTTGCTGCTAAAATATATGCTGTGTATACACATACAAACATATTTATGCGCAAAAGACAGAGACAAATGGAACTGGTTGTTTGAAGAGCTTGCTCTTCATGGCTATAGCACATATCAATGAGTGAATGAAAATGTGCGTATATATATATATGTGTGTGTGTGAGGCCTTCAGAGTTAAGCAGAAGTGCATATTTTTAGAGCCAAAATGTTTTTAGTATCATTATGCCATACTCATTGCCTAAACTGTATTACAAACAAATTCCTGTCTCATAAGTTGGTCAATTATAGTAAATTCTGGTTTAAAACTGGATTGTTACTTCGAATTCGATGTAATATTTAAATTCTGGGATTTTCGTGACAGGGCCATTTCTTCACTTCAGGACTGAAAGCCACCACTGTGGCAGCTTTTTGTGATATTTAGCGGTAAGTTTTGTAAGCTCTAATCACTCTTGTATTTGCTGCATATTGATGTAACTTCAAATGTTGCCTAATATTAAAGTTTGCCTCCATACGACTTCAATTAACCTTTTCGATGTAACGTGGGCTAGCTGCCTATTCCCTCCATAGGCGGACCAAACTCCCTCTCTCTCCTAGAGCGGCCATATGCACCCGTATTTTTTTTTTTTTTTTACTTAGGCACTTGTGTACTAATCATCATTTTCATGTTTATCTTGCGTGATCGACGTCGCATATTATTTACTACAATTTAGGTACACAGCAAACCTACAATAGCCATTTAATACAAAGTTTACTTACTTTTCTTCCCTATGTTTCTCTTTCTACTTCATTCCAAAACCACTGGTTGTTTTTAGACGTGATTTTTAAATGTAGCAATGCAATTTTTTAATATTTATTATTATAATAAGCTACTCCTTTATTATTTACAGTTTCACTAAAAAAATACACTAAGAACATTTTTACCGTAAACACGTCTTACAGACGCATGTTACTTCAAATGACTCATGTTCAAAATTTGTATGTTACCAGTAATAGTTTAAACCAGAAATATCCCCCATTCCTGCTACTCTGTACACGCTCAAGGCTAAAGAGGGCTCGCAATCAAGAGATACAGCTGTGGCGAGAATCCTCGGGCGTCGCCTCTGAGGAACATCTTTCTCCGGCAAGTGTTCTCAGGTGTCGCATCAAAAGGGTTAAAACCAAATTAATTTCTAAATAACTTTAAGATTCAATTGATGTTAACCCGGGACTGATAGCCACTTTTGTGACAACTGGCTTGCATGCCCAGTGGCCTGCATGTCTCGTGGACTAATAGCCACTTTTGTGACAGGGCCATTTCTACAATTCCGGACTGAAAGCCACCGATGAGAAAGCCCAGAATGAGAAAATGATGTAGGAAAACTTTTTAAAGAAAGGAATAACAAAAGTGTATTAGGAGAAATGAGAAGAGGCGGGCGCAGGAGGCTCAGCTATTTTAATACCGTCCTGTAGAACCAGGAGAGTGAAACGGGCTTTGCTCCTCGGGCATCTAAGGTCGCGTGGATTGTAGTCTTTTATGGGTTAATAAACTTTAATGCTTATTTTGGAGTAAATTTATGATTCTAATCCAATAATTCCTTCAGAGCCAACAGTATAAATACATATTTAAGTTTTTACTTTATATGAAACCCCATTCTTTATTTATTTAAAAAAAAAAAAAAAAAAAAAAAAAAAAAAAAAAAAAAAAAAAAAAAAAAATCCGCCCCATAACAGATACCGTAGAGGTATCTGATTGTTGACCATACTGCACACTAGGGAGATAGTGTGGTCAGTACTATGCTCCGGCCATCTGATTTTTCCCTTTGCAGGTACCCATTAACTAATTAAAGGCTGGGTGAGCCTAGGGATGATCTGGGACCCCAAATCCAACCCTCGAACGACGATACTAGAAGATAAAATCTTTAGTGCGTGCTCTGGTTTTGATCCTGGTACCTCCAGTTCATTAGTCGAGTGCTCTACCGCCCCATTATTTATTTATAATAGTAAAAAATGTTTTAATAGAATACCCGTTTGATAATGGTAATAAAAATATAATACCTGAAGAAAAAATCCCAGACTTCGGGTCTGCTGTCTATCCTGAGTCTGGGAATTTCGAGGCATTACCATAATCTTCCATGGTAAATTCCGAACTATACATGGAACAGATAACTGAGAATCTTTTAATTTACTAAAGTTATAGACTGTGTGACGAAAAGTAGCTTCAGACCTGGCATCATCTAGAAAAAAAAAAAAAAAAAAAAAATGCATAAGTAATAGTTTTATATTTAAGAAGATATAAATTTAAGCAAAGATTTACATTAAAAATCGCAGAGTTTGCTTTAATAACGCTTACCTTCATTAGGGAAAAATAAACATTCACAGAAATGTTTGTTTTGTTTTTATTTTATTAAAATTGATTTTAGCAACATCCTCTGAGTTTTTATTGCCATTTATAAACATAAAATCATATGTGGAACATGATATTGGTGGATTTCTTTTAAAATACCAGAACCAACATTCATACTTAGAACTAGTTCTAAAATTAATGCACCATATACATTACAAATAAACCAATGCACTTGCACAATCACACTTATGATCCTCACACTCATTATATAATTATTTTCATTACGATACATTCATTCGTTTTAATCTCACTATTAATATTATGAGTATTTAAAAAATAAAAACAATCCTATTTATAATTTGTAATGAATAATATTACACTTATTGATTTCCATGAGCGTTTCGATGAACTTAAGATTCTGTATTATTTACAATTCCGTGAATCATTCGGAAGATGCCAACATTTTTTTTTAACAGTTTGCAAGCGGAAGCAAAGACGGGGGGGCAGAGACGGCTTAAGCTGCCGTTAGGTCAAAAATTTGTTCGCGGCGCTGATACTAATAGCTTGTTGCTATAATTGATATCCTGGGACTGTTAAAACTATTTACAACCCTTCCAGCCCCTTTCTACCCCTTGGCAGCCCACATAACGATACTTTGTCGTCTTACGGCACCTAGCGTACCCAAACTCGCCTCACCCTCTGAAGCGTTATCAGTGATTTCCTTCCACAGAAGCACACCTACCTTCAACAATGTACGTCAAAAATTTGTATATCTATATAAAATACTATTGCTTGTTATTTTATCTTTCTAGAATATGTCGCTAGGATGTTATTGATAATTGTTTAGACGAAAGTATGGGTTTTTTCCATTAAATATGGATATTTACACCAGAAAGAGCTAGAAACCACATCCTAATTTAGGCCTAGGAGAACGGATTGTTTTTATCACAGTTTATTTATTTCCTTACTGTTTTATGTAATTATGAATGTTTCAAAGAGTAAAAATATTTCTTGGCAAATTTTAATTTGAGTAAACAGGCTAATGATCTGATTTAATAAAAATTCAGAAAATAAGTAAGCAAAGAATCCAGAGGACAAGGCTCCCATGGCCGCAACATGGGTAATGCCTAGACCTGTGTCATGCGGGTTTGCATTCAAGTACATATTACATAGACCCTTAAAGCGCATAAACGGCTCAGGCCGTTTAAAAAAGAAAATGAAAAAGTTTGATTTTGCAATAAATAGGCTATGGGCTGTGTTTTAGCAACCACAAGGAGAAATTTTTTTTGCATGATTTGATTTTTAATTTGTTTTCCCATGATTGCGCCTTAAAGGGTTAAAGAGGACCTACACCCACCCCCTGTAGATATATCTCGGTTTTCCCGGAGAGGTACTTACAACTTCATTTTTGGTGTGATAAAAGAGAAGCTACAACTACCAAGGTGTAGTTATAACTTCATTTTTTTTTAAGTCTGAGGAGGAGCAGACTCCAATTTTGCCAGCCATTCTTCAAGATCAGGATTATTACTATATTTACTATTACTTTGGTTTAGGGGCGTATGTAGGAAATAATTTCGGACTAATGGAAGGTTTAGGGGGTACCCCCTAGATGGAGGAGAGGTCCAGGAAAATTTTAAATATTTTAGTTTTAGTTTTGAGGTCCTCTGGCACCTAGTAAACCAAGGTAAATGTGTTGAAGACATTACAAAAACAGCAAAACGAACTTTTACACCCCAAAAAATTTATTTTTTCTAGACTAAGTGATATTATTTAATTTATTATTGAGGTTTTTAAGAAACACGTTTACTGATTAAATCAAAATTTCAGGGGGGGGGGCTGTAGCCCTCCTTTAAATACGCATTATTACATTTTATAATTTGTATTAATGTATTATATTACAATTTGTGCATTTCATTGATATTTTATTGGATGATTAAATGTACTATCACCATTTCTATTAATATATTATCAGTATAATGTATTTATGTACACAATTTGTGTAATTTATTTTGTAATATCACAATATGATTCATTGGTATAGAGTAAATCAGCAAAAGTTACAAAACTCAATAAATAAATGATTTCATTTATGGACGGAAAAAGGATTCCAAAGGAAATCATAAGGTTGTAAAAGTACAATAATCTTGAGTTTGTCTTTCGATTTCTTCACAAATTTTATTTAATTTTTTTAATTTAATTTCAATTTCCTTTGCATTTCACCAATAAAAAAAGATTTTCTGCCACCAAATTCCCAAATTAATCTCTGTCAAAAGATTTATTCCCAACTATCCTTTTATTATCAGATGATACTGCTCAACATAATTCTAGAATTGATATGTGCTTAGCAGGAGGAAAGTTAGAGGAACGTTGGAAGTGTATAAGTGTTGGGGGGGGGGGATGTTGAAAAGTAGCCAAAAGTTTGTCCTGATTGAATAAACAGTTATTAAAATACAACAATTTCTCTCGTTACTTATTGAATGAGCTTTGTACATAAATTAATGAATCTTGTAAGCTGTTCCAGATTACCTCATCGAATCGATGTGATTAGCATGGATCCTGTCTATAGAAAGGGCAGAAAGACACCAGAAGGGAAGAAAGAAGAGATGATACACATCTATAATCCGCACGCAAACAAAAGAACCAGAAGGGGCGTGGCCGGAAAGGAGCTAGGCCTACCCTCACATGGGCTAGAGGCAGCACGTGTGCACTATCTGGTTCTTTTGCTTGCGGGCAGACAATAAATCTTCAAAGAAGAATGGCTATTCCTTAGCAATTCTCCCATTTCCTTACATTAAATCTTGAGGGATAACTAAATTCTAAGATTATTGCAATAACATACCTTCTTCCATATCAGCATCGAGAAGAATTTGATCATGCATTTCACCATTAATTGTTCCAGTCTCAGTAACGTCACCACCACCGCCATCTACAAGTGTTTCCATGGCCTCAACTGAAAAATAAATTTGTCAATAAATAATCTATTAATAATATTTTGGTGAAGAGGGTGTAAACAGATCTTTTACGGTCAGAATTTGCTTTACCGTGATTCAAACGTTTTAGTTTTAACCATTAAATATAAAGTGATTTTATATTTCATGGTTTTAACGCAGAAAAAAAAAATTAAAATTTAAAGATATCACTAGAAATATTTGCTCTCAATTTATCAAATATTTTCACAGCTTAGAGGTCTGGTTATTGCTAATCACCTCAGGAGTCAATGCATCAAAAGAAAATGGGCAGTTTACAAAAAGTAACAAAAAATGTAGGGGGAATAAAGACACATTACTTAAAATATTTCAATATTTAAGTTTCAAATAGGGAAAATGTGGATATAATAGTAACACTTGAGGAATAATACATCCGCCTCAAATAGCTACTAGGCATCGGAAAGAAAGTCAGCCCATTGCTCTGACAGATGAATGTTATTCAAAAGAGATTGTTCACTGTGGACATTAACAAAAGTGGAGATAGTCAGGTTCTTTTCATAATGGATAAACTATATTTAAAATGAAAATAATGAGTGGTGTGATTAAAACGGAGTTGATGCTACCACTTCAATATATTGAAGTTGTAACTACATTTAGTGTGATTAAACCGGACCTACAACTAGCCCCTGTAGATATATCTCGGTTTTCCCGGAGAGGTAGTTGTAACTACGGAGTGGTAGCCTTTCTTAATCACATCCATCTGAGTTGAAGCTAAAACTACACCGTAGTCTCTACAAGTAAGACACTTCTTTTTTATCACACCACCCATTGATTTATTACAAACTTTTTGAGCTTTTTTTAGGGCTATAAACAAACATGGACAGTATAAGAACGAATAAAAATATCAAAACACATAACAATAACAAATGATTATAAATGATAAACAAGATTACAAAAATTACACAATTGACAACAAAATTATATCATTAAGTGGGGTTAATACTGTGCCTTAAATCATATGGAGTACATAGTAACATAATAATGAAGCTAACAAGAATATTTTAAAGAGATGGGTATAAAAATCTATATATATAAAAATCATGTGTCTGTCTGTTTGTCCGTTTGTTCCTTATACAAATCTACACCCTTTGACCGATTTTGACCAAACTTGGCACACAGGTAGGTCTTGATACGGGAAATCTCCTAGGCTAGGTCAAAATAGTAAAATTTCAAAATTTGATCAAAAGTTTTGTTCAAGAATAATTGGCTACACTGAATCATTCAGATTTTGACGGACATTTTGAATCGACAGCCATTTTGAATAATGTCTCAAATTTATTTGTTGATGTTCCTGATAATTAGAATAACTCGAACTCATTGATGACTTTACATCATTATATAATCATGTAATGCAGTTTATTTCAATTTTACATCAACAGTCACTGTCTACCTAAGGAGCGTTGGCCTTTCATTGATAAGAGCTATCTACTCGCAGGCTGTGGTGCTCAGGCTGTGGTATACAGGTAGATCTTGATATGGGGAGAGTCGTAGGCAGAAAGTAGGTGTAGCATGGCACACTGGGTAACAGCTTGTAAATTATAAAATACGTGTAAGGTTACGCTGTATTTTCTATCCCCTCTCTAAGCACTTGCTTTTTAGCAACCAACCACATGGACAGAAGTATTTCATTTCAAATTTTTCAAGCACCCATATATTTGGTTACTACTCAACATATCGTTTGTATTTAAAGCTTATGTTTTAAGTCAAGGATACTAAGAAATACTAAAAAACAAATATCAAAAGGTCCATCATTAGCTAGAAAACCTAAAAGTAAACAATAATTTTATTAATATTTTAAGGTCTTCTGAATTTGACAGTGTTTAATTGGTAATAACCGACGTTTCATTATAAACCCTGAGGAAGCCTGCAGAATGTCTGGCAAAACATCGGCTATTACCAATTCAATACGGTCAAATTCAGAAGACCTTAAAACATTAAATAACATGGACCATGGAAGTCTACAAAAATTATTAGCAAGAATTCTTGTAGACTTCCATGTTACTTAACACTTTCAGGACCATGGCTTTGAAAAAAATGTCCATCAGAGCCCAAGTCTTCCTCTAGTATAATTATTTTGGCAACATATAAAAAAAAAAATAATAATAATAAGAGAAGAAAATTTTGAAATGATGAACTTTTAGTGGATTACTACAATTTAGTTAAATGTCAAATAAACCACGACAGCGGGCCCGCTGAAGGAATTTTTCAGGCGGATTCAGTATCATACGAAACCAGACGCCCAAACCTAACCGTAAATAATGTAATGAGGTCCCAAACCAAATACGAAGGGTATAGGACAAGGTCCGGAGTAGTGGGGATGAAAAAACAGCCAAGCTATCTGCTGACGCAACGCCACGACGCTGGGCTGACAGAACACATCTTTTGGGCGCATATGCCAGGACTCTGGGCTCGCAAAACACATCTCTCGGACGCACACTACAACGCTGGGACTCAACGTGTTAATGTTTTTATGTCTTCTGGATATGACCATGTCATTGTGATAATAACAAACGTTTCGTCAGACCATGAAGATTGTTTGGAGTCCGGGTCATATTTACACCTCAGTACTTATAACGATGGTTATTATCACAGTAACATGGTCATATCCAGAAGACCATAAAACATTAATTAATAAAATTTCATTGGACTTCCAGATGGAGATATTTTTTTAAAGGGAGGCATTGTTGATGAATGAAACAGAAAGATATCATGAAATGGATTTATTTTTTGGAATGGACCGAAAAAAACTTTTTGTTTATTTATAAAGAAAAATCTTGTAAATTGAAATCTATAAATTTGAAGAAATAAGAAAACTGTAGTGGATTGTAGTGACAAGGGAATAAGCCTTAGCCAATAAGTCTGCTAATTAATGAACTCTTTCTCAAATAGTATCAAGATATCAGATCATGAAAAACAAAATTAATAAATAATTTTTGTTTTAAGTTAAATAAGAAGAAATGTGATTGCTATTCTTTTCATCAATGCACTAACATCCATAATGCAGATGGGAATTTTCTTAACAGACCCTGAAATGAGAGAAATCCCAGCTGCAGGTGGGACTCGATTCCTTATCTCCTGCATGAGGTTCCAAGGTGTTTGCCACTAGACCATGCCAAGATCGTGTTCATAAAGTAAAATAAAATTATATCAAAATTACAAGTTGTGCATATTTTCAACCAGAGAAGTTGCAAGTGGCATTCCCATAGCCATAATGATAATGCAAAGGTGAGCATTTTTCATAATTTGAAATCAATATATTTGATTCCTAGATTATTTAATATAAACAAATTTAGTAAAACAATGATCAATACAAAAACTTTTCAAATATTTTTTTTGTCTGAGTGTTTTTGAAGTTAACAACATATTGTTCTCAAAAGTGATTTGTATGTATAGATCTATCACTTATCTTTACTGGTTAACCTTTTTCTGTTAATTTCTCCGAAATGTAGCCTCCGCAAAATGGGACAGTTCTCCCTCTTCTCTATAGCCCTGAAGAAGGCTATTACTGTGATAATATCAAGCCGAAATGTTGGCGTTAATAAATACATTTTACTATAAAATGTAGTTTCTTTTTTCTGTTCATTAATTCAGTATTTTCTTGCTTTTGTCTTTTAGCTGACGAAGGCTACCAAAGAGTAGCCGAAACGTCCTTAATACAGATTTTTACAAAAATTGTATTGATGTTTTCTTAGCTGAATCCCAACTATTTCCTGATTGCTTATTAACTCTTTTAAATCTTCATTACATGCGTCCAAAATATTAATAATCATTTCTTAATCTGTTTCTTTGGGTCCCTGTCTCCATATGTAGTATGGGAATTTTGGCGTCTTTCTGCAGCTTTTTTTTTGTTCCATCTAAACATTATTGATGGGATCCGGCCTCAGGTTCTTTAAGTACACAGCCTGCGTTAGACTAAATCCATCTTCTGGACTTCGTGACCAGGCTAATGGGAAGGCGTGCCTTCATTAGTTCCTCTTGCCTCCCGAAAACATCTTAGAGAGTGAACCCATATTTAAGAGAAGATTCTAGATTGTATTCGAGGCTGTGATCTAGTGACTAACACCTCGGATTGCCCGTTGAGAAGATTCTCTACTGTATTGTACCATGGAAGAATATCTTAACAGTGGAACACTCCTTTGCCACAAGTGAAGGTTATAAGAGTCAAGAATTTACTGACATTAAACACATAGAAGATATGTACTTTTAAAAGCAATTTGTAAGGATGATTACAATATGCATGGGCAAAGGTACAGCTTCAGCACTCCAAGCTCAGCCAAGACTCAGTCTGGGAATCACGGCTAAAATAGCGTAAAATGAGGCCAAGATAAAGCTTCAACCAATAAACCTATACAACTTTAGCACTCGGAACTCAACCAACACTCAGGTTGAGGCTCAACCTGGAAAGATGAGGCAAGTTAAAGATTCAACCAAAAAATCTATAAAGCTTTAGCACTCAGAGCTCAGCCAAGACTCAGGTGGAGGCTCAACCTGGAAAGCTGTGTCGAGAAAAAGATTCAACTAAAAAATCTATGAAGCTTAAGCACTCAGAACTCAGCCAAGACTCAGGTGGAGGCTTGATCTGGAAAGCTGTGTCAAGATAAAGATTCAAGCAAAAAATCTATAAAGCTTTAGCTATCAGAACTCAGCCAAGACTCAGGTGGAGGCTCGATCTGGAAAGCTGTGTCAGGATAAAGATTCAACCAAAAATCTATACAGCTTTAGCACTCAGAACTCAGCCAAGACTCAGGTGGAGGCTCGATCTGGAAAGCTGTGTCAAGATAAAGATTCAACCAAAAATCTATACAGCTTTAGCACTCAGAACTCAGCCAAGACTCAGGTGGAGGCTCGATTTGGAAAGCTGTGTCAAGATAAAGATTCAACCAAAAATCTATACAGCTTTAGCACTCAGAACTCAGCCAAGACTCAGGTGGAGGCTCGATCTGGAAAGCTGTGTCAAGATAAAGATTCAACCAAAAAATCTATACAGCTTTAGCACTCAGAACTCAGCCAAGACTCAGGTGGAAGCTCGATCTGGAAAGCTGTGTCAAGATAAAAAATCTATAAAGCTTTAGCACTCAGAACTCAGCCAAGACTCAGGTGGAGGCTTGATATGGAAAGCTGTGTCAAGATAAAGATTCAAGCAAAAAATCTATAAAGCTTTAGCACTCAAAGCTCAGCCAAGACTCAGGTGGAGGCTCGATCTGGAAAGATGCGCCAAGATAAAGATTCAAGCAAAAAATCTATAAAGCTTTAGCACTCAGAACTCAGCCAAGACTCAGGTGGAGGCTTGATCTGGAAAGCTGCGTCAAGATAAAGGTTCAACCAAAAAATCTATAAAGCTTTAGCACTCAGAACTCAGCCAAGACTCAGGTGGAGGCTTGATCTGGAAAGCTGCGTCAAGATAAAGGTTCAACCAAAAAATCTATAAAGCTTTAGCATTCAGAACTCAGCCAAGACTCAGGTGGAGGCTTGATCTGGAAAGCTGAGTAAAGATAAAGATTCAACTAAAAAATCTATAAAGCTTTAGCACTCAGAGCTCAGCCAAGACTCAGTCTGGAATACTGTGTAAGGATAAAACTTCAACCATGAAAGCTGTACTGCTTTAGCACTCAGAACTCAGCCAAGACTCAGTTGGAGGCTGTATTAGGAAAGTTGTATCAAGATAAAGCGTCAACCATGAAGGCTTTACAGCATTAGCACTCAGAGCTCAAACAAGACTGAGTTGGAGGCTCGATATGGAAAGCTGGGCCAAGTTAAAGCTTCAATCACGAAAGTTATATAGCTTTAACCATGAAGGCTATACAGCTTTAGCACTCAGAGCTTTGCCAAGACTGAGTTGGAGGCTCGATATGGAAAGCTGGGCGAAGATAAAGCTTTAACCATGAAGCCTATACAGCTTTAGCACTCAGAGCTCTGCCAAGACTCAGTCGGAAAGCTGGGCCAAGATAAAGCTTCAACCATGAAGGCTATACAGCTTTAGCACTCAGAACTCTGCCAAGACTCAGTCGGAAAGCTGGGCCAAGATAAAGCTTCAACCATGAAGGCTATACAGCTTTAGCACTCAAGAGCTCTGCCAAAACTCAGTCTGGAAAGCAGGGCCATGATAAAGCTTCAACCACAAAGGCTATACAGCTTTAGCACTCAGAGCTCAGCCAAGACTGGGTCTGGAAAGCTTGGCGAAGATAAAGCTTAGCTTAAACCATCGAGGCTTAACAGCTTTAGAACTCAGCCAGAATTCAGGTGAAGTCTTTGGCCACACAATATAATGGTTATTCAATGTAATATTAAAGTACACCTATGGTTTTCATCTGATACGTAATGAGCCCATCGTCAGTTCGAAGGTGTTCTTTAGTCGGACTGATACCAGGTTTAGTTAGACTCAATGACTCGAGCATATAATATCAAATCATTATAATGTTCAATAAAACCATTGGAGTTGTTTAATAGTTTATTTGATACATAATCAATTCGTCCAAACAGTAAGAAGTTGAGCTTCTGCAATGCTTATTTCAGGACAAATTTATGGAAAATGGTTATTATTTAAACTTTAATATCCATTTTTAAATAATAAGATTTGAAGAAAAAGTTATCTACAGATAAAAACCCTTTTCTAGCGAGGATAGAGACGATGCTATTCCTTGTTTTTGTTTTAAAGAAAACCCACCACCTCTAGTGGGAATCAAGCCCACAACCCTGTGAACTGTCATGGCTCAATGCTCACAGCCATTGAGAGTCCAACTATCATTTACTAAACAGCCTTGACAGATTTGTAGGCTATCTTTCAGAGAGAATTGTTAATTTATAAGTCAAGAAATCAAGACAACACGTGAGAAGCGTTCATGGGCAACTTCTAATAAAGAATTCAAAATCAATATTAAAAATTCATATTTAAGATTGCTCGTCCACAATAAGAACAGTAACCAATTGACTTATACATAAATTAACAGTTATAATTAAATGATTAAATTATAATGTAATCTTATAATTATGCATACTTTTCTAATATATTAATATAACTGAGATAAACTGTTTCAAGTTTATGCACTTGATTTTAAATATTATTAAAGCCCAAATAATACACTATTTTAAAAAGTGAATGCATTTCATTTTGAATCATGCACTTCATGATCACATGTACCGGTTATGTCTATAAAACCAACAGGTTTAATATTGATGAAACAAAGTGAGAGAAATGATTAAGTATTGACCTAGACTACCTTTCCTACTAAATAATTAACCTAAGCAGAGAACTAAACTACAGAATTTACTAAACAAACTTCTTGAAGAAATAGATTCAGTAATTAAGAACTGTCATTATTTCCTAGCATTTTTCTTTGTTAGGGTAGTTTTAATGCTGTGAATTTTCTTTCCTTGAAAAGACCCATTATTTATTTAAATCTAAAAAATATAAGAAGAAATCTAATTGTCTTAGTTACATAAATAATACTCACACAATGAATGTGAAAGAAAGACTGGCATTTTTGTCCACGGACTCACAGAATAATTCAAAGCAACTAGCTCCCTTATATATTGTTAATTGCTTGTAAAAAAAATATTTCTTGGCAGTATTTAATCAATTGTTTGAGAAAACCGATCTATACACAGGCGTGATATTGAAGTAAGAATGAAAACAAAAATAAAGTTACAGATACTAAATCTTCTTGTCTTGGCCACAATTATTATTAATAACAATTATTGTGGTGTAGACAAGAAGTTTTTGTACCTGCAATAGGCAGTACCACCATCAACCGACTGAATCTATGTCCGAAAAAACTAAGGTTATTTCTGTTTGTTAACATTTTTCCTCTTTGTTGCCCTTTGTTTCTCCAATATTTTAGAGCATATTGACGATAGGGTGTCCATATAATGTGTTTATGGCATTCACTTGATCTCAAAAGTTAGAAAGAAAAAAATGGAGGCATCTGATTACAGAACTCATTCATTCAATTAATGAAAGCATTTTATCATTATTCAAGCACACTTTGAGAAGAAATGTTCTCTACTTTTAAATTCCAGGGAAAGTAACTGTGAGGGAATACATGTGAGTAATGGTTATAATTAGCACAGATATGACAGTATAGAAATATAAAAAAACACTTATTTTTATATTTTACACCTCCTGAATGGTTTTCATAGTCGAATGGCTTGTATACAGACACAAATTAGTTCATTGACCTGCATCTGAGAATAGACAACCATTACAAAATACTGCATTCCAAAAATAAATAATATTACAAATAGATGCTTCAATATAAAAATTACACATCACAAGTTTTTCTGTAAAGGTTAATATTTTAACAAACTCACAAAGGAAATTGAGAACGCAAACATACCGCTTGTCAGAGAATTAATACAGAACAATTGTCAAATACATTAACAAAATATACATCTATTCATTTCTGAAATTAATTCACATAATTAAAAATTTAAAAAACATTTCAAATCTGTTCAAAGGAGATTTTTTTTTTGTTGGAAGTACAAAGATTATGAAAACAATAAGAGATTTATTTCATATTTACTTCTAAATACAGTAAATAATAAGGCATACGTTTCTTGAAAGTTAAGAGAAGAAAAGTTTGAAACAACAACCTAAACTAAAAATACACACAAAATCGACAAAATGTAGGTCTTTAGGAACTATGCACACAAACAATGCAACAGAAATAGATGAAAATAAAAGTTTTTCTCACGAGTTCAATCCAACCAATTGGTCCTGTAAGTCATAGCCTCAACTTCAAAAAGAAAATTAATAAATGATGGGAGTACAATCTCAAAATTAGTGAATGAAAGGTTATAGAAAAATATTTTTACATGGAGTGACACAAGATGTGTAAAGTTATTTTACTAGACCCCTTACCCTTAATTGAATAAGGTTAAGCCAGTTCTTAACAGATAGGTGGCACTAAGAATTAATCAATAAATAATTGATATTAGACACAATGCATTATTGGAGAGAGTGTTCTCTTGAAATAGATTTCAACCTAAATTGCTCAGAAAAAATATACTGAAAAAGTAACGAGTTGGAAACACAAAAATTGCCGAATTATACAGCAACCTTACCTTCTTGTGTGTCCATTTCTTCCATAATATCATCTTTAATGGCCTGAGGTGTTCGATATTGAAGATGATTCATATTTCCAATAGGAGCCGGCGTATATTCAAGTTTGGATTTCTTTAAAGTCACACGTTCAGTTGAATGGTAGTTTTTACCCGACACGGTATGTTTGACGGGTTTACTTGAAATGCGCCCAATGTCTGCAGATTTCTTCACCCCCTGTTACCAGGGGAAACAACGCAACCATATATATCACAAAATATATATATAACTACGGACTGTCAATGTGTGAGACCATGAATTTCTGAAGTCTCTGTCTACCCTCGAAAATAAACAAAATGGCTTCCCAATATGTTTTGATGATGCGCACAATATAATGCGCAAGCCCGCAATAGTCTTAAGCAATAGAAATTTTATTATCAAAATATATTTTAAAAAATTTATAAGCTGAAATTAATGGCAATAAGTGGGAGAAAAAAATCTATTCTAACAACTATTATCAGCTGAAAATGCCATTTTCTTTATGAGAACAATGCATCAATGCTTACTGTATACTTCACTGCCAACAATAAAAATGATTTAACACATAAGTTAAGTAAAATAACTCAAAAGTGCTTTAACCCAATAAACTAAAAACGCAACATTTACAGGCGTCAGAAAGGGGTGAAATTTACTCACCATTTTGGAAACACCCTTTTCAGCCTGGTTGTTGCATTCCTGATTCTGTTTTGTTGGCATTTTTGACTAGATTACCAAAAGTATACTCTTAAATTTTCGTCACTAGCTTTCATTTTGAAAACACCTGGGAAAAAAATCAGTCAATGAGTTTTATTTTTTCAGCCTATTAAAATCCAAGAAATAGTATGAATGTAATAATTTTTATGCGCCATGAAGGGTATATTTTGTATTAGTTATGTTATAGAAATACCTTTCTATGATATTTATATTATAGAAGTACTAGTAATTGTGGACTCTTTAGTTATCTAAAATTTTGTCAGTTTTATATATCCAGGAAGTTTCGTGCATACTTTTAGACCTCTTCAAGGGTTCTTATCTTCTTTTAGACTACCGTTTATCACGGCTTCCTAAGTAAACCTAAAATTTTAGCGTAACTTAGTTTGCTCGAAACATGTCGGGCGTTCTAGAGATTGTAAAGAGGGACATATAGACACTCAATGTAGGAAATAGACTTCCAATTGAATATCTAGTCCAAAGGTGAATATTTAGGCTGAAAAAACACTGGACAAAAATAATTTTGCCTTCCAATAAATTCAATTTTAAGGGGATAGGAGTTGTTGGACACAATTTGTCCTAAATTTGTCCAATTAATTTGAATCAGATACTTTTAGCGTGTTTTATCCCTCCCTCCATAGGAAGGAAACCCTCCAAAATGAGGGGGCACCCTCTGTAGCTACCCCAAAAATCCTCCGGTTTTGATGGAATTTAGTACAAAAATCCTTCTTCTAATTTGAAAGGCTAGAGTTTTATACAGAATAATCCGTCCACCTGAATATGGTTATTGGGGCAAAATTCACACGAAAAAAATCATATCTCTTACGTTTTCGCGTTAATATGTTAGCAGGTACACTTTTTAAACTTTTCTAAAGCGATATCTGTAACCGTTTACAACAAAAGTTGATAAAAAAGATTGATTCAGCTGAAAATTGTTCCAGACGTTTGTCGTTCATCCAAACTAGGATATTGAAATTTCGGTTACGTTTGGAGTTAAGGAAATATTAGAAAAAAAAAATTCATTAACAGAGATGAAAAGTTTTGGGATCTTCGTATACTTCCTTAACTATCTCGAAAACGGTTGGCGAATCGTGGTAAGTGGAAAGTGACCGTTTGCAAGCTTACTAAATTGTCTTAACAAAAGGTTGAGAAGCAATTTTTTATGGGGAGATCTCAATCGGAGAAATAAGTGCTTAAAACTTCGAAAGTGCCAGATTTTTTCTTTTAAACGGGGTTTTATCTCTGCTTGCCAGATTCTTTCTTTTAAACGGGGTTTTATCTCTGCTTGCCAGAGACCAGTTAGCCAGTTTTTAATTGGTTGATTTTTTTCATTGTATTGAACATTGAAATGAGTATTTTAGTGAGAAAATAAATCCCTTATGAGCCGCGAGGTATTTATTCAAAAGGTCGACGCATAAAATACGCCAATTAAAAAAAAAAATGGTGTATTAATTCCAGCTCAACTAGTTTCGCACGTTTTTTTCCCACATCAGGAGCTAAAATTAAAAATATTCACAGCCACAGTAAGCAAGGGAAGCTTCCATTATCCTAGCCATGTCATGAATGAAGCTAAGAACAATGGCGACAACCAATCAGCTGATTCTAAACGATAATGACCATTCGCTAATCATGGATAATCAAAACAACTATTATTAATTTGATATCAATAAGCCCATCATTAATTATTGTCAATTAAATTAAAAAAGATTTCGTTCAGATATTTTATACTTTTTTTTATTCAATTCTTTCTTCCTATTTTTTATGTTATTTATATTTTCTTTGATCTTGACCTTAACTATATTATTTTCTTTGTCTATAATTCTAACCTCGTAGAAATCAAATTTGTGCTTATATTTACTTGCTTGATATGCCAAAGCTGTTTTATTGTCGCCTTCCTATACATTTTTTCAGGAATCGAAACAGTTATTTTTTTATCGAAAAGTTAAAATTTAACTGTTAAAAACAAACTTTTATTTTATAAGTTAAAAAATAACAGTTAAAAAAAACTCTCATTTAAAAGTTTTAAGAGTAAAAGTTATTTAGGAACTTCTAAAATTAGGTACATGAAAATAAAAGTTAATGCATTACTTTTATTTTTTTCAATGTGAAATAAACAATTTAAGTATTTTAATCAAGAATTTTAGGGTCGAAGAAGATAAAAATCAGTGAAATTATTAGTTAAAACAATTATTTTTGTTTTTTTACTGAAATATATTTGTTGACACAAACTAATAAAAAAAAACAAAACATTAGTATCTTTAATTTATTCCTTTAAACCTTTTCCTATTAAGTATTTTAATAACAATTACTTTAAACATTTTATTTTTTAAGTTGAAAAATAACAGTTTAAAAAAGGTTTAAACCCAAAACGTTATTTTATAATTTTACTTTTTCGAAATAAAAATAAAGTAGGTAAAAGTTTAATAAATACTTTTTTAAAATAAAAGTTTATCCTCCTCTTGAGTAATTAGGGACGAGGTTAGCTCAGTGGTAGAGCACTGGACTAATAAGCTGGAGGACCTGAGTTCAAATCCCCACCAAGCATTAAAGAGTTTTTCTTCTACTGTCTTCGTTCATGGGTTGAATTCGGCCTCCCTGACCGTCCCTAGGCCAACCCAGCCTTTAATTAATTTATTAATGGGTACCTTGGGTGCTAATGACTCTAGCAGTCGACGCAGACAAGGGAAAAATCAGGCGGCCGGAGCATAGTACTGACCACACTATCTCCCTAGTGTGCCGTTTGGTCATAAATCAGATAGCTCTATAGTATTTGCCCCTTTGGGCCCTCTTGGCCTGTTACGGGACTGATTTTTTTTTCTTGAGTAATTGCTACTAATCTCTAATATATTTTTTATTAAACGAATTACATTAACTTCCTATACCTATATGTTACCGGCAAAGTATAGAATCCAGGCATTATTGCCGGTAACATAATGTTACCTACCTTCCCCTAATAATATATATTATACAATATTAGGGGAACGTAGGATTTGTCACGGTTCGGTCGGTATTTCTTAATAAAAGAACATTTTAGAAGTGAAAATGGTTTTATTGTTTGCCAGCTTTTCGGCTTGAAATTCAAGCCTTCATAAGGGCGATGAGAAGACTGAGAACTATGCCTCACGGATGCGGGATCATTTCTGAAATATCATCATCATCATATCCAGCGAAGCCTTCCAATTTTAATGAATTTGGCAGCATCCATATAACCGATACAACTCTGCATTCTTCCGTCTCTTCCACGCATCTCCATCTCTAACGGGACCAAAGATACTTCTAAGTATAGTCCTTTCAAAAGTCGAAATTCTTGATTCGTCTGCTTTAGTTGTGGCCCAAGCTTCCGACCCATAAGTTAAGACTGGCCGGACCAACGTTTTATACAGATTGATCCTGGTCCCGTTAGAGAGATATCGGCTTCTAAAGTGTCTGGAGAGCCCAAAGAAGCATCGGTTTGCCGCCACAATTCTTCTGCTGATCTCCTGGGTGATGTCATTCACTGTATTAATCAAATATTAATTAAATTATGATAATCTCCTAAGACTCTTGGATAGTGTAACGAAGTCCCTAACTGACAGCCTTCATAGTTCCTGACTTATAAAGATGTGGGTTCCTTGGCACCTCGTAAGATAGAGAGTTTTCTTTGTTAAAGAGCTGTCCTGAAAAGTTTAGATTTGAACTTACCATGTTTCAGATTGTGTAAGATTTCTAACGTAGGAAATGAATAAAACCATTTTTAGGGTACTCGCATAGTGAAGAGGTAGAGGTAGAGATAGAGGTAGATGTACCTCTATGTATCTCAAACACATTGTTTGTAATGGGGGCTCGCATAGTGAAGAGGTAGAGGTAGAGGTAGAGGTAGAGATAGAGGTAGAGGTAGAGGTAGAGGTAGATGTACCTCTATGTATCACAAACACATTGTTTGTAATGGGGGCTCGCATAGTGAAGGGGTAGAGGTAGAGGGAAGAGGTAGAGGTAGAGGTAGAGGTAGAGGTAGAGGTAGAGGTAGATGTACCTCTATGTAACACAAACACATTGTTTGTAATGGGGGCTCGCATAGTGAAGGGGTAGAGGTAGAGGGAAGAGGTACAGGTAGAGGTAGAGGTAGAGGTAGAGGTAGAGGTAGAGGTAGAGGTAGAGGTAGAGGTACCTCTATGTAACACAAACACATTGTTTGTAATGGGCACTCGCATAGTGAAGAGGTAGAGGTAGAGGTGAACCGCGCGGGCCTCCTTGAGGTCCCGCTGGACCGCTTTTAAAGACAAAATTGTTTGTCTTTTCGAGCGGTCTAAAGCGCGGTCTATGACGTGGCTTCTCCGTGATTGGTCCTTTCAAGTCCTCTACTCTCCCATTCCACCCTCTGCTGCACGTGTGGTCCCTTGTGTAGTATTTTCACTCTAGAAAATTTGAGATTAGTGTTTTGGGATTGTGAATAACTATTAACGGTAGTGAAATTTAATTATCGCGGTGCAGATTCGTCCAGCACTGTCGGACCAAAGGCATAAAAACCACCACAACCTTCATTTGTCTGAGAAAGACTGGAAGGCTGTAGCAGCAGAACTGCATAGTACTGGTAAGCTTATGGTGATATGTTGTCGCAAATGTATGAAATTGTTTCAGGAGTCATCGTCATGTATTCCTGAAATTTGTCTGGGTATTCTTTAAGTTGCAAAAAAATATGGTGATGTTCTCCCAAATCATGTCGCACTTGATTTATGGGATGAGCACTAAAATCTCGATTTCTTAAGGTGCCAATTATCCACCATTTACGCGCTGTCGACATGTCATCACTATCTTCACTACTGTCACTTAATATTGTAAAAAAATAAACTATCCTAACAACCTCTCTTCTTGCAACACAGTTGAAGACTCACCCTCAAAATTATGTGAAACTGGGTATCCCTCTTCACTATGCGACCCTCCCTCTATCAAAACCTCTACCTCTACCTCTTCCCTCTACCTCTTCACCATGCGACTACCCTTAAGGTGATATCTGTAACCGTTTTCGATAAAAGCGGATAAAAATAGTATTCCTAAGTAATTTAGATGCTCAGAATATACCCCTGGTTAAAATTTATATGTACAATTGTGTATATATATATATATATATATATATATATATATATATATATATATATATACATATGTACATATAAATTTTAACCACGGGTATATTCTGTACATTTCTCATCAGCCCCTCCAGATTGATACGGTTGGCGTGTTAACCTTATAGGGGTTGTCCTTAGGGCCTCCCTTAACCCCCCCCCCCCCCCCCCCTTCACCATAAACATTACTAAAAACTACTTAAAACTGACATTTCTCTGAAAACAACATTAAATACATTTGTTAATGAACGGAGTGGGGCATTTACCTATTGTCTAAGGTACATTGGCACTTTCTGGGGCTACAAATTTACCTATTATCTAAGGTACATTGGCACTTTCTGGGGCTACAAATATACCTATTGTCTGAGGTACATTGGCACTTTCTGGGGCTACAAATTTACCTATTGTCTGAGGTACATTGGCACTTTCTGGGGCTACAAATTTACCTATTGTCTAAGGTACATTGGCACTTTCTGGGGCTACAAATTTACCTATTGTTTAAGGTACATTGGCACTTTCTGGGGTTACAAATTTACCTATTGTCTAAGGTGCATTGGCACTTTCTGGGGCTACAAATTTTTGGACTGACAATATTTAAAAGCTAGTTTATATATTAGGAATATAGAATTTAGAAAGTTGTGCTCAATAATAATTATGTGAACTATTCTTAGGCATTTTAGCACTTTCCTCCGAAGGAAAGTAGCTATTGAGGTTGCACTCATGACGGAATTTTTGAAAAACGTCTTCGAATCTTTATCGATCCTACCTAGTAGACACCGAAAATGACCCCAGTTAAAATTTATATATATATATATATATATATATATATATATATATATATATATATATATATATATATATATATATATAGTTATATATGTGTCCGTTAACACGATACCGGCCAGAGTTTTTGTTTTTTCCCCACGAAACTTGGTATGTAGTATTCCCCCATCAAACGATTGAACGAGTTCGTTAACCAACAAAATCGGTCTATCCGGAGGGGGGTTTTACTCCGGATCCAAAGTAGTTATTTGCCAATACCAGTCGTAAGTTTTGTTATATTTTAACGAAACTCTGTTTTCGTTCTGGTCAACCAAAGAGAATAATGTCTTGTAAACATAAACTAAATCGGTTCATTAGGAGGTGGGGGGGGGGGGGGGGTTACTCCGGACCCAAATTACTAATTTGCTCATACCGGTCGTAATTTCTGCTGTATTGTAACGAAACGCGATTTACGTCCTGGGTATCTAATAAGGAAGAAGTGTTGTAAAAATGAACTAAATCGGTCTATCGGAAGGGGGGGATATACTTTGTACTATGTTTGAATTGAATTGACACAGGTGTTATTTATGTTGTTATTTTATTTATCTAAATAGGTTATTTTAAGAAAATTATTTAGGAATGCACTCGACACTACCCAATTCTGAGGAAAGTGCTTAGTTATGCAGCTCCTGCGTGACAGACTTTTATTTTGTTATTTCAAATTATAATGAGGGTTAAGAAATAACGCCGTGCCTCCCTGAGACCGCGGGCCCCAGGCCGATGGTCCACCGTGCCCCACCCCCTCTAACGGAGGCCCCGGTTGACCCGGAGGAATGAAGGAAGCGCGGTAAAAAGCCAAGTACACTGAGATAGGTTATATTCATGATCTCAGACATCAGAAATCTTTAAGATAACCATATCTAAGCAGGCACCACATCTAGCAGACCCGGGAGAATGACCTTTCACATTCAGGGAGAAGAACTAGCATTTCACAGCAAAGCTGAAAATATCTACACATAAATAGATTCCGCTGTTTTTGTTGTTTTTAAACTATTAATATGTAGGCACTAAGGAATAATAAATTACTAATTATTTTAACTAGCAGATACAATATTCAAATAATCCAAATCAACAAAACAATTTATTGCTCATTTATATAAGAACGTCGGTCACGCAGGAGCTGCGTAACCTTCCTCAGAAAAGTAAATAATCTACGCCACAAATATGAAGAATTTTCTAAAAATAACCTGTATGGACCAATCCATTAGGAAAAAAGGCCGTCACGCAGGAGCTGCATAACTAAGCACTTTCCTCAGAATTTGGTAGTGTCGAGGGCATTCCTGAATAATTTGTTTAAAATAACCTATATAGATAAATAAAATAAAAACATAAATAACACCTGTTTCAATTCAAACATAGTACAAAGTAAATCCCCCCCCCTTCCGATAGACCGATTAAGTTCATTTTTACAACACTTCTTCCTTATTAGATACACAGAACGTATACCTCGTTTCGTTACAATACAGCAGAAATTACGACCGGTATGATTAGTAATTTGGGTCCGGAGTAAACCCCCCCCCCCCCTCCTAATGAACCGATTTAGTTTATTTTTACAACACATGTGTCTCTTCAGTTGACCAGAACGAATACCGAGTTTCGTTGAATTATAACAAAAATTACGACTGGTATTGGCAAATAACTACTTTAACTCCGGAGTAAACCCCCCCCTCCGGATGGACTGATTTTGTTGGTTAACGAACTCGATCGTTTGATTGGGGAATATTACATACCAAGTTTCGTAGGGAAGAAACAAAAACTCTGGCCGGTATCGTGTTAACGGACACATATATAACTATATATATATATATATATATATATATATATATATATATATATATTTATATATATATTTTTTTTAACTATATATATATATATATATATATATATATATATATATATATAAATTTTAACTGGGGTCATTTTAGGATCATCGATCCTATCGATCCTAAATGATCGATTTAGGATCGATAAAGATTTGAAGAAATTTTCCAAAAATTCCGTCATGACTGCAACCTCAATAGCTACTTTCCTTCGGAGGAAAGTGCTAAAATAGAATAATAAAATAGTAAAGGAATTTGGTGTATCTGACTATCTTGTAAAATTAACTATAGAGTTGATCCAACTCATTAGACATTTTCTTCCTAATATGTAGTTAAATGTTTCTAAATATTTAATTTATAATATAATTGATAATAGCAAATATTTAATTTATAATATAATTGATAATAGCAAATATTTAATTTATAATATAATTGATAATAGCAAATATTTAATTTATAATATAATTGATAATAGCAAATATTTAATTTATAATATAATTGATAATAGCAAATATTTAATTTATAATATAATTGATAATAGCAAATATTTAATTTATAATATAATTGATAATAGCAAATATTTAATTTATAATATAATTGATAATAGCAAATATTTAATTTATAATATAATTGATAATAGCAAATATTTAATTTATAATATAATTGATAATAGCAAATATTACTGATAGCATTATTAACAGTTTGTTCCTTTTAAATACTAGGTAAGTCCATTTATACTATTAATAGTCATTAAATGTTATGAGTGTATAATGTAATTTTACAAGGTAGGGATTGTCGGGGTTCGGTCACTGCTACTTAATAAAACTACATTTTATCATAAAAATGGTTTTATTGTGCCGACGTTTCGGCTTGAACTTCAAGCCTTCATCAGGGCTGTAAAAAACAAGTAGGACGGATGTAATACTGAAATATACATATATATATATATATATATATATATATATATATATATATATATATATATATATATATATATATATATATATTGGTATGCTCAACGATTATTTCGTTGGAAACGACCAACTTAATACAGAAATGATCTTGTAGAAGTATGATCTTAAAAAAACTTTTTATATATATATATATATATATATATATATATATGCCTACATACACAAATACACATACATATATACATACATATATATATGGAAAAAGACAAAACATAAAATACTAGAACATAATATATAGAACAACAATGTGCTCTAGAAGTGTTTGGATTATTAGGAAAACAGATATAAGAATAACAGATTACATATTAGATTAGATATAAGAATAACAATATGGGCTTACCGATGGGAAGATAGAGAACTATTCCTCACAAATGCGGGATCATTTCTGACAGTTAATACAGGGAAACATAGGAAGAAAGGAGGTGGTGAGGGGGGGGGGGGGTTCTGGACCACCCAATGGACAGAGAATATAGAAGATGAAAGAAAGAGCGGCGAAAGCGGCGAAGTACAGTAAGGGGTCATAAAGTCATAAAATGTTGTGTTAATGGAAAGGGAGGCAGGTATAAAGGGCTATATTGCAGGCGGTATAGGGGATTAGGATGGAGTTTTTAATAAATGGAAGATGTTGGAGTAGGTAGAGGAGATGACTTCTTTGCCAATTTTGTCATTAACTGGGTTATTTTCTAGGTGGATAAAAATTGATTCGGAAAGGAGGCGTTTGTCTTCGTTGGATTCAGTGGAAAGGATGGAGTATAGGTCAAAACCAAAGTCATGTCCGTCTGTGATGGCATGTCTAGTTAAAGCTGTCTTTATGTCTTTGTTCCGGACATCGTTTTTGTGGTTGTTGATACGTGGGCACAATAAAACCATTTTTATGATAAAATGTAGTTTTATTAAGTAGCAGTGACCGAACCCCGACAATCCCTACCTTGCATCATCTACGGTCAACCATCTCCTCTCAATAATGTAATTTTAGCCCCACTTTGATGCAGTATAACTCTAGAATTAGTTGAGTCTGAGTCACCAAATGTATATCATTTGTTTATGTCATAAAGAGATGTAATCAGTGTAGATTTGATAATTTTCGACTACTACTTACGCCCTTTTGAGATATTGTACTTTAAAAATTGCGAAAAATACGATTATGGCAAACTTTGAAAAATTATATAAAAAAAGGAAAAAGTTCGCAAGCTTGAAACTTCTTCAGCAAGAAGTCCTATAATACGCCTAAGAAATGGGAAAACACTTGAAGGTGAGTCTTTCTCTCTTATAATAATTTTGCAGCACTAAAACTCCCGTTTTAAGATAAATTTCATTCAATTTTCGTGAGTTTTATTCTTCATTTTTCACACTATTTAGAAAACACAAGACCAGAACAAAAATCAAGTGCTTATCGCTCTGATAATTTTAGTGTTTATTTAGATATATTTACGTATAAGTTGTTTTCGGCAAAAAAAAAGTATTTAAAATGCAAATTTAAAATTGCCGGCAAAAAAAACTATGAGCATGGGGCATAACTGGTGAAAAAAATTAGAAAAATCAAAAATATTGAGCATCACATTTTATGCCATTTGGGTGTTAGTTTGGATAATTGTCATACGTCTTGAACATATAAACTTCTAGTTTTTATAAAAACAAAATCTAAATGGTTGTAGATATGGGCTAGAAAATGATTCCCTTCGATTCCGCAAGTCAAACTGTATTTTTTTCGCGCGAATTTGGCAAAAAAAGCCTCCCTGGCCTCCAAAGGGTTTCCTCCCTATGGATGGAGAAAGGAACCGCTCTAATCCTAGTTTGAGTAATATAAGTCGGACAGATAGATGAGGAGCCTCGTCCTAGAGTCCTATCTCTGGTAGATTTGGCGCCCAACCAAGCCATCCTCATAGAGAGATTTATGCCCGAGTCCAGTTATCTCTCTGGGCGCCACCTTTAGACAATGTCACTGCAACTCATGAGAGACTATGTGTCATATTCCGTTGTGGAGTTATCTTAGGGGAAATTGTTGTTTTTCTTATCTACATGTCTTGCAAGTGTTCTCAAGCCTTTTACAAATGAACTGAACATAATTACTCCAAGAACGTCATCTTAATAGTTCATTTTGTTTAAACTTTTAAGAAGAAATAATCATGGGTTGACGCTACCAAATTTCATAAACGTCGGACCATTTTTCAGCCTATGAGAGAGCGAAGAGACAAATATATATATATATATATATATATATATATATATATATATATATATATATGTATATATACACACACATATATGGCAGGGCTGCCACATGGGGGAGGGACTGCCGGGTACAGTTGTCCCCGGGCCGGGCCTCGCTAATTGGAAAAAATGTATAGGTTATGAGCTTGTAAAAAAGAATGAGGTTTAGAAATATAGACAGGCCTAACCTATATTTATTGGAATGGGATCTATATTTTTTTAATGTACATAAACGACAAAACAAGTCGTTTATGTACATAAACTATGAACAGAATAGTATATTTCATTAGGAGTCGTAATAAAACTACAAGTACCGAAAGTGACCTTTGCTGCACCGATTGTCGGCTTTTATTCTCATTTCGCTCAAAACTCAAGATGAAAATAATTTTAAAATGTCCAAAGTCCTTTAGCAAAGTACTAGAATTTTCAGTCCGGCTCTGAGAAGTGGGGGCCCGTGATCTGGTCCTGGGCACGGCTCTGAGATGTGGCGGACCTGATATACATATGTATGTATGTATATACAGTAGACTATCTGGCGTTCTCTTCTCCGTCGCTCTCTCTAACCCGGCGGTCTCCGAGGGGAAAGAGTGACCGATCTCGGAACTCGCCGGAGCTAGACCGGTTTCGTGGTATTTCATTGAATGGAAGTCAAAGAAGGCTTAAATGTTTCTTTTTAGAGGCAGGGAAATGTGTTTATACTAAGAAAATAAATGTTTCCACAAAGGAACGCCTGATTTTTCATGTAAATAGATTTTGATATTGTCCCTTGGCGATATAATTGAGGCGGTCAGATTCTTTGAATTTTTTTCTTCTTGGAATGACTAATGGAATAAAGAGGAAATTAATGCTACCAAAATTAAATTCTGAATTTAAAAATTTAATGTCAAAATTATTAATTTTATTGGCCCAAAATCATTACCGTCCACTGTCCCTGAACACATTTATTACACTTTATTATTTTTAGGGGGGAAGGATATTATATTATTTGCTCATGTGATGTTTAATTTTAAAATAATAATATTTAAGGTGAATTCATATAAATTTTAAAAAAAATCTAACTTCGTAATAGTGCCTTTAAAGTTGTCCCTCAGTTTTGACATCATTACCGTCCGAATTAACAAGAAAACCTATCAGGATAGAGCAGGTTGTTTCCAAATAGATGTTGGAGCAGCTCTCTCAAACTGATTTTTGTTGTCCAGAAGGTACGGAAGAGAAATTTCGTACGTATCAGTTTTTTCGATGTGTTTTATCTGGTAAATCACAGTTGGAATATTTTGCTGGTCATTACCGTCTCCCATTTTATTATTCAAAACATCCATGAAATTTTTTTTTTCGTCTAACAATTAAATAGTGCTTCATAAAATACGCATTTTACAATTTTTTTTATTAATATAATTATTTTAGAAAAAAAAATTAAAAATATTTTTGTAACAAATATCATTACCGTCCGCATCATTACCGTCCACATCATTACCGTCCTACTCTACATTGGATGGTTATCAGAGTTGGGCATAATTTTATTTAGAAATAAAAATAAGAATTTATTTGTACCTCATTTATTTGTAAATAAAAAAATATAAATAATTTCTTATTCATAAGTTTGAATAGGAATTTATTTGTATTCACGTATGTCATATAAATATATATAAATACAAATAAAACTGTATTCACAAATTTTCCTGTAAATAAAATTTAATTTACAGGAAAAATTCTAAATATACACAAACATTTTGAATATTCACAAATTTTATGAGAATTCACAAAAAATCGAGTGATTACAGAAACATTCACATTTAAATATAAGGAATTCAAATAAATTCACATTAAAATTTGTGAATAAAAACTTATACACAAAAACATTCACAAAATAAATTATCTATTTGTGCGTATAAACAAAAAAGTCCGTCTCGCAGGACTGCATCATCTTAGCGCGGTTCCGTTCATATCCCTAGTCTAATTTGGAAAGATTAAAATAGAAGCAGTTATTATTTTGGTTCCACCCGTCTTTTTTTTTTAAATTAATTATTATAATGGCGTGTCAACCCTTAAGGTCACTATCGACATTCCTGTGAGTAGTAAAGTCTTGAAAGGTCATGATTTACAATCTTACCTGGAAGGGTCCGCTACACTAGAAACAGACCCGCTAGTGACAAGGTCTTGGAATCTTGGAAATCTATATTTCTAACAATAAATTGTTTTAGTTATTTTACTTAACAAGTTTTATTTTCAAATACATTATCCAACAATAAGCAATTAAAAAATAACAAGGAATAAAAAAGCAGACAAAAAGAACAGTTCGAATAAGCGAAATCAATTACTTTAAAGTTTTAAGCTCTTATTTCTCATCGCCTAATCAAAACTTTCATTAGAACCTTTTTTTTAGAGCATTTAATAATCTTTCTAATGGTATTCTTCCGTTTACCAAGATTTTTAACCTTTTTCGAGATATTAAGGAAAGTAAACAAAGTTACTAAAACTTTTTATGTCTGTTAATAAATTATTTTATTCTAACCCTTCCTTAACTCCAAACGTAACCAAAATTTCAACATATTAGTTTTGATGAAAGTAGAACATGCAGAAAATGTTTCAACTGAATCCCATGATTCTAAGTACCCAAACCAAAAACGGTATTCAAAATATATTTTTCCAATTTTCTCGAAAATGGTTAAAGCTATCGCCTTGAAAATGGTTTCATTCGTTTTCCTAGCCCAGGAATCATATAAAACGAGTACTTAGAAGCTTATGAACTCAAAAACGTAAGCGTTACGATTTTTTTTGCGCGAATTTCGCCCCAAACGCCATCTTCCAGTAGGCGGATTTTGCTGGTTAACGAACTTGACCTTTCAAATTGGACGAAGGATTTTTGTACCAAATTTCATCAAACTCGGGCCATTCGTCTTCTATCTAGAGAGCGAACAGACAAATATATATATATATATATATATATATATATATATATATATACAAATTTGAACCACCGTTATTTTCGGTCTCTAGGGGTTCTGAAACGCGAAATTTTCTAGTCGGCACTTCCGGATTGTTTCATTGTATCAACCCTATAAGCGGGGTTCCTCCCTATGGGGGAGGGAGGAACCGCGCTAAAAGGTGATATTCGGAAGATTATTGAAGGCAGCTTTTTGCTGGATATTGAAGCTAGTATTAGGAAGGATATCGAAGATGGTATTTGGAAGAGTATTGAAGAAGGTATTAGGAAGGGTATAGAAGGTGGTATTAGGAAGGGCTTTGAAGGTGGTATTAGGAAGGATATTGAAGGTGGTATTATGTCACTTGAAATGTTTCCAGAAAGGCTTGCACCTGATGTTGCTCCAGTAGGGACTCGGTATAATGACGACATGGATTGACGATATTTGGGATTGCGTGCATAATTTTTAAATATTCAGAAAAAAACTAGATATAAATATTCAATATTCTTCATGCGATTCAAAAAAAAAAAACAGTTGTGGGTGCATGACCAACTGTCGTCAAAAATTAACCATCACATGTATGTTCAATTGGTACAAAAACAGTTGATTAATTTTCAAGTTGATTTCTGTAAAATTTGAGAACCAAAAAGTAAAATCTATCTGAAAAATGCTCATAAGCATACATATGTTCGTGATTTAGTTAGTAATTAAATATTTTTTTTTTAGTTTAACTGTCTACATGTGTTTTTCCTTGAAACTTTTACATGCATATGCACTTGTAAATAGTACACGAGGAAGGATTTACATATTTTGAATTTATTTTATAATTCGGTATCTAAATTTTATTAAAATATAAATAATTAAAAATTATACAGATTTATTATATCCTCAAATAATTAGGGTTTTCAAATACATAAATGTCCGCTTCTAACTGAATTCTCTAATCCGCCGTTTTCTCTAATCCGACTGTACCCCGGTCCAGGGCCGCCACATCTCAGAGCCGGGCCCGGGACCAGAGCCGGGCCCGGGACCAGATCACGGGCCCCCACTTCTCAGAGCCAGAATGAAAATTCTAGTACTTTGCTATAGGACTTTGGGCATTTTAAAGTTATTTTCATCTTCAGTTTTGAGCAAAATGAGAATAAAAGCTGACGATAGGTGCTGCAAAGGTCACTTTCGGTACTTTTTTCCAATTAGCGAGGATCGGCCCGGGGCCCCACGGTGCCCGTGCCCGGGACGATTGTACCGGGTTGTCCACCCCATGTGGCGGCCCTGCCCCGGTCCCGAAGTCGCCGGATTAGGGAGAGTCTACTGTACATATATATTTATATATACACACAGTGTGAATATGTCTTGTCCACTCCACCAATTTTTGATTCTTACCCGGATTTAATGTTTTACTGTCAAATTTCAAAATTTATGGACTTTAATATCAAATTATCAAAATTATAATAGATCTTAACATGACTGATTTAGGATGCCTGAAGATAAACCTAAACAGGTTCGAAACGTCGCAATTATAACTTAATGTTTTAAACAATTTTGGTGAGCAACTGACTTCATATCGTCCTTACCATATCAAACTATCGAATATGCAAATCGGAGCAAAATAGGAACGAACTTATTCTATCCATTGACGAAGTAATATATTGAAAAATAGGCAATAGGCCGCCACATCTCAGAGCCGGGCCCGGGACCAGATCACAGGCCCCCCACTTCTCAGAGCCAGAATGAAAATTCTAGTACTTTTTTATAGGACTTTGGGCATTTTAAAATTATTTTCATCTTGAATTTTGAGCAAAATGAGAATAAAAGCCGACAATCGGTGCTGCAAAGGTCACTTTCGGTACTTTTTTTCCAAATAGCGAGGATCGGCCCGGGGCCCCTCGGTGCCCGGGCCCGGGACAACTGTACCCGGTTGTCCCCCCCCATGTGGCGACCCTGCTTTACTTAAGTCATTAAAGGCTATTCTAAAGGGGTTAGAGATGTGACAATTTGCGACAGGCCGTATCGTCCACAATCCAAGAGAAAAGTCCCGAATCTAAAAAGTGGTTTTGCATATTCGATAGTTTGACATGGTAGGGACGATATATAGTCCTATGTTATTATAAAAAAATTGCATTTTTTATCTAAAAATGTAACAATAACGCTAATTATTCTTCTGTAATTTTATTGGTACGCCCACGGTTACGCATTCGCTCTTAAGGGGCCCTCACATTAGCAAAAAAATATTCTCAAAATGTTGAGCACAAATTTCGAGCTTATTTTTGTACAAAATATTGAATGGCCTTGGAACCCTCACACTGCACGAAAATATTGCACAAATTTTTATAATTGTATAACGGCCGTTATTTTTTTTAAGGCGGTTCAACCACTTGGGTCATTGTTTCCTATGAATATGTATATGTGCAAATGAAAATGCATTGACTTAAAAATGCAGAAGAATGTATTATTTGAATCAAAATATTCAATCAAATCAATATATTTTTAATAGACCGGATACAATAAAGATGAAAAAATTATATAAAATACTTAAAAATGTATATTAAACGCACAAACGCTAAATGACACTCAAACAATTGCACCATATTTTGTTAGCCCCCTCTCACAGCACTCTCATGGCACAAAATATTGACAGGTCCTCAAAAATTTTCCAAACTTTCAGAAAACTTTTCAACTTTCAGGAAACAAAATATTGAATACCCCTTTTTTTGCACAAAATTTCTTCTCACACTCGCAATATTTTTGCACAAAACCGACTTCTTCAAAATTTTAAGCAATATTTTTGCCAGTGTGAGGGCCCCTTTATAGTCGGAGAGCTGGTAACGCACTTTTCATGAAGTGTTTTATGCACCTTGGAATTTTGATATAATGTACCTCTTGGGTAGATGAGAAGGTAAGCATATGTTTCCTGGACATACCTTGGAACACCAGGTACTGCGCATAGGGTAAAGGTGCAAAACAATATTGCCTAAAACTAGTGCTTTATTCAGAAGCGAACTATCAATAATGTAAACAAATTGCAAATTAAGGCAATTTTACAATGAATAATAAATAAGGCAGACAATTTTAAAGGGGTTAAAATGTAATTTTTTTTTCTTTTCATGTTTATTTATAATCTGTACAATTATAAGTACAATAATTAATTGTGCTGGCCTAAGTATACATGTCAATGAACAGTATATGGAAGGAACCAAACATTATCGGCACTTCCTAATATATCTAAACAATTTGTGCTGTTTTTAACTGCTGTTATGGTAGCTGGTCATGGGGCCAAAGTCTCTTAAGCCTCCTGGGAAGGTCTTTAGGGTGGGTCTGAGTGGAAAGGGATTGACCTCTAGGATTTGGGTGGGATGACAATTTGGAATGAAACGTCAGGAAGCGGGATTTGGCGAGGTCGTTTACGAAAGGAATATTAAGGTCGTTGTGTCGGGTTTTGTTGGAGACATAAAAGGGAGCATTGACTATTCTACGAAGGACTTTGGATTGGAATGCTTGTATTCGTTGTATGTTTGAGTGTTTTGCTGTTCCCCATAATTCGAGTCCGTAAGTCCAGATAGGTCTGATTATAGTTTTGTAAATAGTAAGTTTGTTTTGTGTCGTAAGCTTTGAAGTAGGTCCAAGTAGTCGTCGTAGGAGTCCATATCTCCTCTTCAGCTCTAGTCTTTTCAGTCGTGTGTGTGGGTTCCATGTGAGTCTGCTGTCTAGTAGAAGTCCCAGGTAACGTACTTCATTCGATGCAGGGAGTTGACGTCTGCAAATGAATACAGTACGGCAGGCGCTCCTATTACGAGTGAATGTAACTTGAAAGCATTTTTCGGGGTTCACTTTAATTTTCCACAAGTTGCACCATTTCTCGACAGACTCAAGGTGCTCCTGTAGTTGCTGGGAAGCTGTAGAGGGATCAGGGGAAGAGGAAAATATGGCTGTATCATCGGCGTAGGTCGTAATGTGGGTAGTCGGATGAGTGGGGATATCTGCCGTGTACAGGAGGTAAAGGACAGGACCTAGGATGCTGCCTTGTGGGACGCCTGAGGATATGGGTCGAGAGGAGGACAAGGTTGTACCAGACCTTGCTTGAAAGGAACGATTCGAGAGGTAGGATTGAAGGATGAGGTAGTATGTGTGAGGTAAAATACGCTTTACTTTGTATAACAACCCCGGGTGCCAAACCCGATCGAACGCTTTGGCGACGTCGAGGAAGGCACTCGTGCAGTAGTTTTTACATTCAAGCGCGTAGGATATTGTGTCAACAACGCTAAAGCATTGTTGGATGGTGGAGTGCCAAGAGCGGAAACCGAACTGGTGGTCAGGAATGGAATTGGAGGATGTAACGATGGGAAGGATTCTCTTCAGGAAAAGTTTTTCAAAAATTTTGGACATGATTGGGAGTAAGCTTATAGGGCGATAGGAGGATGCTGTATTTGGAGGTTTTGGGATAAGAATTATTATTGAGTGTTTCCATGGTTTGGGGAAATGAGTAGTTCTTAGGATTGAATTGAAGATGTAGGTATGGAAGATTATGGCTTTCTGGGGTAGGTTTTTTAGGATGAGGGATGTAATCAGGTCGTACCCAGGGGATTTTCTTGGGAGATGCTTAATGATGTATTTTACATCTGCAGGATGAAAAGCTTTGGGAGGAGGGGAGAGGGGAAGAGGGCGGTCAAGGTAATCGCGAACCAGCTGGTCGTGGATAGAATTAGTATTTGGGTGCGGAGAAAAAGTGGATTCAAGATGTGCGGCAAAAACTTCGGCCTTATCTTCATCGCTCCTTGCCCAGCTGCCGTCACTGCGTTGGAGAGGATGAGGAACGGTAAAATTTTAGGATTTTACGGGTAGCAGTCCAAAGGGAATTATCTTTTGTGGATAGGGTTTGAAGATAATCATTGAAGGATTTTGATCGATATTCGGAAAGGGCCTGTTTTAAAATTCGACAGAGTTTGTTGAAGGAGGTACGGTGAGAGGGATAGCGGGTTCTCTGCCAGAGAGCTCTTGCTCGGCGCTTGGCGGTTAGAAGGTCCTGGATGTGGTCTGGAAGCTGAGGTTTGGGATGGAAAGGGATGTGTGATCTTAGTCTACATGATTTTGTGACACTGTCCTGGATGGCTTTAGTGAACATAAGAACGGCAGTGTCGACATCTGATGGGGTTTTGAGGGGGACAGTGAGGTCAATGGAAGCGGTAAGGATTTCTTGAAATAATTCCCAGTTGATAGGACCTTGGATGAGAATAGGATACTCGGCACGACGTTGAGGGACGGTATCTAGCTTAAGGAGAATGGCTGAGTGATCGGAGGATAGATCAAGCAGTGACTGCACTGAGTAGGATATACTTCCTAGGCAAGAAGAGATGAAGAAATCGACCAAGTCTGGAGTTCGAGGGGGATCTGTTGGCCAGTAGGTGGGAGTGTTTGTGGAAATGGAAAATGTAAATAAAAAAAGAAACCAAAGTACCTAGATTTAATTTTTAATATTAAATTAAGTGCTTTATTCACGCTGCAATTTAAACGGCGTATTCAATAAACATATTGGAAAATAATTGCAAAAGGGCAGACACTTTTGTGGGGTTTAATTATCAGGAATCATAAAAATAAATGTGGCCTATGATAGACTGCAATAAACTGCGTGTAACCGTAGTGAGAGTGTGTAACCGTGTAACAGAGTGTGTAACCGTGTAACAGAGTGAATGAAAGCACCGCGCAGTTGTGGTTGTTCTCTGCGCTCTCGTTGGTTCATGCTCACATGATATTGTGCAGCTTTCCCAGTTTAAATGACAGCGTGAATAAAACTTTCATTTAATATTAGAATAAAAACAATTATTTTTTTTTTACCCCTTATGTTATACCCCTTAAAAGTGCCTGCCTTATTTATTATTCATTGTAAAATTGTCTTAATTTTACATTAAAGTTAGTTGGCTTCTGAATAAAACTCTATTTTTGGGTAATATTATTTTGCACCTTTCCCCCATGCGCAGTGCCTGGTGTTCCACGGTAAGTCTAGCCAACGCATATATACCATCTTATCCATCCAAGAGGTACATTATAGCAAAATTTCAAGGTGCATGAAACACTTCATGAAACGTGCGGTTACTGGCTCTCGGACTATTACTAAACTGAAGAACTTTCGCAAAACCTGAGTTCCTTTGCTCCTGATATGTTATCAGACCTTACTATCGATTCTACTACCCTCGATAGATTCGATGTCTAGCATCTTCCAGATCGATAGTACTTCATTGACTGGCAAAGAGGGGAGACCTTCTCCACCCTTCCCCCCACTACCAGTAGCAAGCAGTAGGGTGTTCTCTCCCCACCCATCCTCTCTATGATTGGCTATTCCTGTCCTGTATCCGGCTATCAAAACCTCCCCTTGCTGCGCCCACCCTCTCCAAGCTCTTAGCATTTAGTTGTTGTCAACACTCCAGTCGTGTAGAATGTTAATTCAGTTTGTTTAGTTTGTTAGATTTATGACAAACATAACGTCCTTTGCTGTGTGAAAGTTTCTACTAATCTTGGTTATCTGTCAAAATGTAACGATACTTATTAACTACCTGGTTGTCAGGTGGTTTGTATTTTTTTCTTCTTGAAGTGTACGGAAATATTGTTATTAATGTGTGAGTAGACTTTACATTTTTATTTTAATGTTTAAATATTGGCATTAAGAGCCCAAAATGAAGCTATTTGCTCTTTGTATTATGAATGTTACCTTCTTAAAAATCATTGGGCCTTTCAAGTCTTTGATGACATTTAAATTAGGCACAAACCAATATGTTAGGTTTTATTGTTTACATATACACATCTGCACATGTAAGCAGATATTTGTACATTAACACACCTTATCGTATAAATAAAGAACAATTAATTTCAGATTGCGGAAATGATTATGACTATGAATACATGTATTTTAGCATAAATATTTGTGTTTTTAAATGTCGGATTATATTGTCAACTTATTTATGGATGCCTTAATTCCTAGCTTGTGGTATATGTTAATCTGGCATTCTGTAAATATGTATTTTATTGTCAATGTCATATTACAAATTTTCCTGAGTGATTTGTCCCGTCCGGACATTACTTTAGTATACAACTTCATAAATGTACAGTAACATTTAACATTATTTTGTTAATGTTCATAGTTATAATTTTTATTTATTGTATTTTGCTTGTATAGCAACCGACAAGGGAAGGTCCAAGAAGAAGGCTGCTTCGAAGCAAACGAAGACGCCAGTGATGCAGGACAGTTCTCCGGACTTGAGCCTCAAGCTTCGAAGGGGTTCTAGTGACAGTCGCGATAGCTTCTATATGGACTTTGCTCAAGGCATTGATTCGGACATCGAAGAAGTTACTGCTACGACCTCGGGCTTCATTCATCAGGAAATAGCTGATGATGCATCAACGCCTACTGCTCCTACCGTCAAGGACGATGCAATTTGGTATGTAATCTTCAAATTTCTTTAAATTGATTCTAGGCATTGGTTAGATTGTGATTTATACCCACTTTAATTCCTTTTTAATTCTGCCTGTAACTCATTTAGCACAAAAGTATTTGTTAATGATTAACTATAATCCCAAAGAAAAAAAAATTGGAATCAGCGAATGGATATTAACTTCTAAGAGTAAAATATTTTTGCTTTATTTCAAAAGTACTCCTTTGTCTTAACAGCTTTAGATTTCTACAAATGTTCTTTTACTACACATAATATTTACAAAATAGTTAACTCCATTAAAATAAAAACGTACAATATTTTAATTCCCCTTAGAATAAAATAAAATACAAAATATATACAATCTTTATTCAAGCATTGATGTGTTACTTCCTTGTTACATAGAACTAATTTTGGACTTGTAAACAAAAACCATTTGGTGCCTGTGTTTACTTTCAACTCACCTATAAAATCTCTTTTTATCTTGGAAGATCTTCTCCAAGGTTAGAAGAAAACTAAATAATTTAATTTTCTTCACTGGCAACTGTGTGCTGATTTATCATATTTTTTAATATCCAAAAGATTAAAATACACCTCTTAATTTTTATATTAATCAATGTTTATTTGAATCAAAACATAAACATAATTTATTAATTAATTTATCTAAAAGAGAAGCAACATAATAAAATAATATATTTATCATTTCTTTATGTATCTTTCATTAATTTTATTTGTTGTAAAATTAACTATTCTGATTCCTGATAGAATTGTTTTAGCTCTAGACGCACAATTTATGTGTGTGTACATATATATATATATACATACAGTAGAACTTGGATAATTCGAACCCCTAGGGACCGATAAAAAAGTTCGAATTATCCAAAATTCGAATTACAAAAGTTTTTGAAAATAAAGGGGTAAAAAATCGAATTTCATATTTTCACATCTTTTAATTTCAAAAAATACGTATATTTTATTTAAACAATAACAAATGTATCATAAATTGATGATTATGTACATAAGTAATAAATAATTTATCAAAAAACTAAAAATAAAAGTCTAATTGTTTTGAATGGGCAAGAATTTTTTTTTTTATTTTTCAGGTAAGTTGATAAACTGTTAGGAGGAATACCAAAGTCCTTGGCAATTTCAGATTTTTTCTTTATTCCTTTTTCAGCTTCTTTAATAGCAGCTATTTTCTCTGACAACGTTAAAGTTCTATAACTTCTAGGCTTCGACATCTTAAATCAACAACTCACTGAACTGCGATGTACCAGAAATTCAAGGCACGAACAATACAACAGATCTAGGCGCTGACTGACATAACTGAATAAGAAATGAAGATGGGAGGGATGGTGGGAGGGAATTCTAAGCTAAAACGACAGGGTGGTGTATGTACCTGAAACTATAACAACCCCTGGAAGGGAGGAAGCGCGACCCACCACTTCGCAGAACTCCTAGAGTCTAGAGTCCAAGAACTAGACTATGAGACCGCCGCGCTTCTTGTCCCGGAACCCCTACATCTGTATCTTACTATCCTTCTTACCCGAGTGGAGAATACTTTCCCAAGATTTGAGATCGAACACCTCCCATTGGAGGCACAGACTCGAAATTCAAATTATCCAAAATTTTATTCGAATTAACCACGATTTTTTTACATTGTTTATGTCCTAAATTCTAGGGACCGAGAGATATATTCGAATTAACCACGATTTCGAATTATCGAAGTTCGAATTATCCACGTTCCACTGTATATATATATATATATATATATATATATATATATATATATATATATATATATATATAAAGCAACGACCTCTTCCACATATATGTTTCCTCTTCTTTTAATAAAGGTCTTATAGGTCACAAAAATCCTTCAAAACTTCATTTAAACCATTTTATTTATGTCGACTAGTTTCTGGCAAACTTGGCCTCTCTTCACAGACAAACTTTTCTTATACATAGTAGTCGCCATCTAATAACTTAGTCCAAAACAAACAAAAAACAATTTAAAAGTTTTTTTTTTTTTAATCCAAAAGAACAATCACCATCCACTGTAGAGAGACCTGCCATGGCTGGTGATTGTTCCTTTTAGATTTAAAAAAAAAAAAAAACTTTTAATTTCTTTTTTGTTTGTTTTGGACTAAGTTATTAAATGACGACTACTACATATGTATAAGAAAAATTTGTCAGTGAATAGAGGTGAAGTTTGCCAGAAACTAGTCGACATAAATAAAATGTTTTAAATGAAGTTTTGAAACATTTTTGTGACCTATAAGGCCTTTATTAAAAGAAGAGACAATTTTTATTTATAGAAAATACTGTGATATAAATGAAAATGTGCAAAATAAATAGAAATGTGTTCTTCCATTCTGTTGTTTGTGTTTTTTAAATATTCTTGAGTTTTGTTGTTTCCATGAAGAATAGTTATCATATTTTAACTATTTTTTTTTAAAGAAAATTCACACCTTTCTAGCTTGATATTTATTTTTATGTGGATACGTTTTTACTTTTTAAGATGTAATTATTGTTTTGAAGAAAATAATGCTTAAAAACAAAAATTGAACAAAAAATTAATTTCGTTTAGAACCTGCTGCTCAAATTCAGGAACTTAAATATGCTTTAGGCCCTCCACTCGACAACTTCTTTTTCGTACATGGCCATCACACATGCGCAAATGCCAGCGGACACATTTTTGTAATGTTTTTTCTCAGTTTAGTCATCCCTATAGCATATTTATGCTAAAATATTATTTTAATTTGCTTAAAATTGAATAAAATGCACGCTTTAATGTAGATTAAGTGTCTTTGTACGTGCTAATAGTTGGGGTAGTGATTACGTACTTGGTAAATTGGTGCAATTTGCCCTGATTGAAGAGAGGGGTGGTTAACGGACTCTATTGAGTTGCATCTATTCACGCTTGGAGCTATGGAGCTTTTCATAGATTTAAACAGTTCTTTACTCTTATTTAAATACTTACCCACGGCCTTTTAATCTATATTCTATTCTAAACTAAACTTTAATTTCTCTATTTTATGCTGGATTAAGTTTAAAATGCACTGGCAATAGACGAATAAAACTCAATAAAAATGCACATAGAGGAAGTTGACTTTCAGCTGTAAGTAAAGAAAAATATTCACATTGATATGGAAAAAGATTGAATTTTATTTATATCTTTAAATTTTACCGCCCATTATTATTAACTAAGAATTTTAGGACGTGTTATCTATAGATTACCACCCTTTTCTAGCCAGGATAGGGCTGATGCCTTTTCTTTTTTCTAAAGACAAGCCACTACTCCATAGTGGGAATCGAACCCACGAACCTTGGCACGAATTGTTAAGTGCTCACGCATTAACACTCCACCGGGCCTCCAACTGCATTTTATGATATAATTTTATTCAAGTTATATCCAGACTATTTAATTTCTCCTAATAGACTCTGCTTTAATTGTTACCTTAGCAATTTCGATCTATGCCTACCTAATAATTCATGGCTAAAATTGTATTACCATTATTTAGTTGTTTTGCTGGACTGCATTATAGGTGATTTGCCAATAATGAATAAGTAATATTAATCATACATAACGAAAATAAATATAATTTTGGAAAAATGAGTAGTAAAAAATAAATTTAAATAAAAACATCAGAAAAAGAAAACTAACAAATAATAGAAGATTAATTAAAAAAAAAAAAAAAAATGCATTTTTGTTAAATGTTTTGACATATTTGTATAATATGTAAATACAGTGGAGTCTCACTTATACGAATGTGAGGGGAACGGAAAATGTTTCGTATAAGTGAATATTTCGTATAACTGGATAGTACTATGTTTCATGGCTATTTTATAATAAAATAAATTTTTCATAAAAAAGTCACAATTTTATTGTTTCTAAATATTTTGTTGATAGATAACATTGTACATTATTATATTTTCAAGTTTCATATCACAAAATTCTCCTCGATTTCTTTCCTCTTACCGATAATAGTCACAAGGGTTGACAAAGGTAATTTCAACCGTTTAGCTATGTCTATTTTTGTTTCGTTGGGGTTGCCATCAACTTCTTTTAGCATTTTTATTTTTTCTTCAAGCGTAAGTTTTTTTTCTTGTTTTTTTTTTTTTTTAATAATTTAAAAGATGAAAGGACAATAGAACACGACTACTGTATAGAGAACTGAAAAACGAGAGAGTGGAGGGGGGATGAAGTAAACCACACAAGATAGAGTGCAAGGAACACTAGATTACTAGAGTGCAAGGATTACTAGAATCACAAGGAAGAACTGGAATGAATAAGAGAGAGATTGGTAGGGGTAAGTCACTGGTTAGTCTATAAACATTTCGTGGAAAAGCTGTTGTCTCTTCGTATAAATGAATAGTATTTACACCAGGAGGACAAATTATCTTTCGTATAAGTGAATATTTTGTATAACTGAATATCGCACAAGTGAATAATTCAATATACAGGGTTAAATAGAGTTTTGCCAGAGGACAAAAAATTCTTCGTATAACTGAATGTATTGTATAAGTGAGACTTCACTGTATTTACATATCACATCCAAGTAATAACTACCATCGGCCAAAAGTTATGAAAGGTCTGTGGGCACGTGTGATCGTCCTCATCCCCAGCATTCTGCTAGTGTATGTCTTATAGTTAGGGAAGGTGTAGATAGTCGGGGTTCGGCTGTATGGTAAATACATCTACTTTTATAACAAAAATGAATTGTATTGTTACCAATGTTTTGGCTCGACATTCAAGCCTGCTTCTAGGAGGAGAGAGAGAAGAGTTCCGTGTCTTAGAGGCTATCTCTGCAAGATGTAGGAACTAAGAATAACAGATTAAACCAGCCATACTCCAACAAATTATGATCATTAATTTCTGGGTGGAAGGCTATGGTTTAGGTATATGTTTTTCATTTCTATCCAACCCACTCTCCAGATCTCCTGTGGTTATTGTTTAACAAACAATATGCAGGATACCAAAATGATTAAATGTTCTTTCAAACGGAATGCATCAAATTATTGTTTGTGCACAGATAAGCTAGGCTCTAACAAAAAAAAAGTCCGACTCGCAGGAACTGCATCATCTTAGCGCGGTTCCATTCATATCCCTAGTGTCATTTTGTATACTTAGAATAGAAACAGTTATTACTAGGAATCGGATTCTTAGGTTTTCGCGAATATTTTTTTCCTTTCTCCTAAACATGATAAAGGTCGATTTTTTATATGATTCGCGTCTTGTTGTATCATTCATGCAAATTTGGAAGAACATAAAAAAATCTATTCTGGATGATATCACCTAAAACCCGATGGAATGACCTAGACGGACCAGTGACAAAGGGCCAGCAGAGTACCCTTATACCTGGAACACCCTAGAGCCTGGCTTGGCCAGGCTCCACTGCTACAGACATGAAATTTTTATTTCATTGTTGAATATATTCAAAACTATCAAAATGTTTATAATTTCTAAATGCTTCATAAAATAAATACAATTTAAAACAAACAATTAAAAAGTGAGCTAAACAACTACGAAAAACCCGTTCAAAAGAACACATTCAAAGTTTTCATCACCGTTTTCTCCGATTGACATTGACTAATCGAAAATCTTCTCAGAATATTAATTATAGAGAATTTAGTAAGCTTTTGAATAGTTTCTATCCACTTATGACGATTTCCCAACTGTTTTCAAGATATTAAGGAAAATATGCGAAGTTCCCAAAACTTTTCATGTCTCTTAATAAAATATTTTATTCTAATTCTTCCTTACCTCCAAACGTAACCAAAATTTACACATCTTTGTATGTACGGAATTTAAACATGCAGAAAATATTTTTACCAAATCCCATGATTCTAAGTACCCAAACCAAAAACTTGATTTAACAACTATTTTCCGATTTTCTCGGAAACGGTTAAAGCGGTTAAGTGGTTTCATTCATTTTACTAGCCCAAGAAGCCTATAAAAGCATATGAACTCAAAAACGTAAGCGTTACGATTTTTTTTGCACGAATTTCGCCCCACACGCCATCTCCCAGTAGGCGGATTTGGCTGGTTAACGAACTTGACCTTTCAAAATAGACAAAAGATTTTTGTACCAAATTTAATCAAAATCGGACCATTCGTCTGGGAGCTACAGAGCGAACAGACAAATATATATATATATATATATATATATATATATATATATATATATATATATATATATATACAAATTTGAACACCGTTATTTTCTGTCTCTAGGGGTTCTGAAACGCGAAATTTTCTAGTCGGCACTTCCGGATTGTTTCATTGTATCAACCTTATAAGCGGGGTTCCTCCCTATGGGGGAGGGAGGAACCGCGCTAACATGATTTATGCATTCAAGTGGCCTAGCCGAAGATGTTTTCTGTGGAATGTCAGTTATTGATTTATCTGCCTTGAACTGTTTGTCAGACTCTTGACCAAGACAATGTTTTAACCTTTAGGCTGCATCATACTAGTAGGGCTAGATGGTAGCGTGGTGCGGGATAGCCTAGCGCCTGGAGTGCGCCGTGTGCTGAATAATTTCCTTACACGATGTTTTGTCGGAAGATGAATAGGTCTTATAGGCTTTGGAGCGGTTTATCCTGACACCTGTTTCTAATTACGTATTTATTGTCTTTAACAGAATGTTTTTCTTTCTACAAATGCAATGAAAGTTGGTCACATGTTGCTTCTCAAAATCATAAAATCAGTCAATAAATATTAAAGCATTAATTTCTGCACTGGCTAAACATGCAATAAAGCATTGTTGTTTGTTATATCGTGAGATCAAGTAAGAAAGAACCACTTTCTCAAGTAAAACACTGGAAGCTTGAGATGGCCGTAGACCAGTGGCTGGCACTGACTTTTATAAACAATGAACTTGTAAAAAAAATTTCTTGATCAACAGTCGATGTTTACTAAGGGTAGAAACCTGTAGATAGCCCATATTTAATGGCCTAGAAGTGGATGCGCTATAAAAAAAAATAAAATAATAATGTTAAAATTATTCTAACACCAAGATCAGAATTTAATTTAAATTTTAACGTCCATTTAAATTTTAACGTAATAACTACAAATTTTAGGACGGGCTATCTATAGGTTAGCACCCTTTTCTAGCCAGGATTGGGCTGATGCCTTTTCATTTTTTTAAAGATAAGCCACCATCCCATAGTGGGAATCGAACCCACAACCTTTGGCACAGAGTGTTAAGTGCTCACGCCTTAATGCTCATGGCCACCGGGCCTCCCCAAGATCAGAAATAAATGTTCATTTCATGTTGTAAAAAAGGAAAATAGTTCTTCGGGAATATTATATTATATATAGAATATTATTGTTTCTTTGGAATATTATAAAAGATTGTTTATAGGAAGCCATTCAAAATTTCCTTATTGTTCTATAGATAAATTCAGAATTTTCTGAAAGATGCTAAATATTGAAAAAATATCTGATACTCTTGTGTTATGCGTAGTTTACACGAGTTTAGTACTTATCAATCATGTTTGTCACTGCACTTATATCTACGTGTAAACAGGCTCTTTTTTAATAACAAATGTTAGTAAATACTGCACGTCTTCTTCTTCTTCTTTCTTGGCGCTACAACCCTAGACGGGTCTTGGACTCCTCTATGAGCTTCCAACCATCTCTATCCACTGCCTCCGCCTTCCAGTTCTGTGTATTGAGAAGGACCCTTGCTTCAGCTGCCACACCATCCACCCATCTTAGCCTGGGTCTCCCTCTCCTCCCAGTTCGGTGTATTGAGAAGGATCCTTGCTTCAGCTGCCACACCATCCACCCATCTTAGCCTGGGTCTCCCTCTCCTCCTAGTTCGGTGAATTGAGAAGGATCCTTGCTTCAGCTGCCACACCATCCACCCATCTTAGCCTGGGTCTCCCTCTCCTCCTAGTTCGGTGTATTGAGAAGGATCCTTGCTTCAGCTGCCACACCATCCACCCATCTTAGCCTGGGTCTCCCTCTCCTCCTAGTTCGGTGTATTGAGAAGGATCCTTGCATCAGCTGCCACACCATCCACCCATCTTAGCCTGGGTCTCCCTCTCCTCCTAGTTCGGTGTATTGAGAAGGATCCTTGCTTCAGCTGCCACACCATCCACCCATCTTAGCCTGGGTCTCCCTCTCCTCCCAGTTCGGTGTATTGAGAAGGATCCTTGCTTCAGCTGCCACACCATCCACCCATCTTAGCCTGGGTCTCCCTCTCCTCCTAGTTCGGTGTATTGAGAAGGATCCTTGCATCAGCTGCCACACCATCCACCCATCTTAGCCTGGGTCTCCCTCTCCTCCTAGTTCGGTGTATTGAGAAGGATCCTTGCATCAGCTGCCACACCATCCACCCATCTTAGCCTGGGTCTCCCTCTCCTCCTAGTTCGGTGTATTGAGAAGGATCCTTGCTTCAGCTGCCACACCATCCACCCATCTTAGCCTGGGTCTCCCTCTCCTCCCAGTTCGGTGTATTGAGAAGGATCCTTGCTTCAGCTGCCACACCATCCACCCATCTTAGCCTGGGTCTCCCTCTCCTCCTAGTTCGGTGTATTGAGAAGGATCCTTGCTTCAGCTGCCACACCATCCACCCATCTTAGCCTGGGTCTCCCTCTCCTCCTAGTTCAATGTATTGAGAAGGATCCTTGCTTCAGCTGCCACACCATCCACCCATCTTAGCCTGGGTCTCCCTCTCCTCCCAGTTCGGTGTATTGAGAAGGATCCTTGCTTCAGCTGCCACACCATCCACCCATCTTAGCCTGGGTCTCCCTCTCCTCCTAGTTCGGTGTATTGAGACGGATCCTTGCTTCAGCTGCCACACCATCCACCCATCTTAGCCTGGGTCTCCCTCTCCTCCTAGTTCGGGTTATTGAGAAGGATCCTTGCTTCAGCTGCCACACCATCCACCCATCTTAGCCTGGGTCTCCCTCTCCTCCTAGTTCGGTGTATTGAGAAGGATCCTTGCTTCAGCTGCCACACCATCCACCCATCTTAGCCTGGGTCTCCCTCTCCTCCTAGTTCGGTGTATTGAGAAGGATCCTTGCTTCAGCTGCCACACCATCCACCCATCTTAGCCTGGGTCTCCCTCTCCTCCTAGTTCGGTGTATTGAGAAGGATCCTTGCATCAGCTGCCACACCATCCACCCATCTTAGCCTGGGTCTCCCTCTCCTCCTAGTTCGGTGTATTGAGAAGGATCCTTGCATCAGCTGCCACACCATCCACCCATCTTAGCCTGGGTCTCCCTCTCCTCCTAGTTCGGTGTATTGAGAAGGATCCTTGCTTCAGCTGCCACACCATCCACCCATCTTAGCCTGGGTCTCCCTCTCCTCCCAGTTCGGTGTATTGAGAAGGATCCTTGCTTCAGCTGCCACACCATCCACCCATCTTAGCCTGGGTCTCCCTCTCCTCCTAGTTCGGTGTATTGAGAAGGATCCTTGCTTCAGCTGCCACACCATCCACCCATCTTAGCCTGGGTCTCCCTCTCCTCCTAGTTCGGTGTATTGAGAAGGATCCTTGCTTCAGCTGCCACACCATCCAACCCATCTTAGCCTGGGTCTCCCTCTCCTCCTAGTTCGGTGTATTGAGAAGGATCCTTGCTTCAGCTGCCACACCATCCACCCATCTTAGCCTGGGTCTCCCTCTCCTCCCAGTTCGGTGTATTGAGAAGGATCCTTGCTTCAGCTGCCACACCATCCACCCATCTTAGCCTGGGTCTCCCTCTCCTCCTAGTTCGGTGTATTGAGAAGGATCCTTGCTTCAGCTGCCACACCATCCACCCATCTTAGCCTGGGTCTCCCTCTCCTCCCAGTTCGGTGTATTGAGAAGGATCCTTGCTTCAGCTGCCACACCATCCACCCATCTTAGCCTGGGTCTCCCTCTCCTCCCAGTTCGGTGTATTGAGAAGGATCCTTGCTTCAGCTGCCACACCATCCACCCATCTTAGCCTGGGTCTCCCTCTCCTCCTAGTTCGGTGTATTGAGAACAGAGATGGGCATAATTTTCTTTATAAATAAAAATACGAATTTATTCGTACTTCATATATTTGTGAATACGAATATAAATAAATTCATACTTCATATATTTGTGAATACGAATATGAATAAATTCGTATTCATAAGTGTGAATATGAATTTATTTTTATTCACATATATTAAATATAAAAATACAAATAAAATTTTATTCGCAAATTTTTCTGCGAATACAAATAAATTCACAGAAAAAATTGTAAATAATCACAAAAAATGTGAATATTTACAAAAAATCAAGTGATTACAAAAAAAAATCACATTCAAATATACGAATAAAAATTTATTCACATTATAATTTGTGAATAAAAATTTATTCACAATAAAATTCGCAAATAAATTATGAATTTATTCGTATTAAGATGATATTACGAAAGTTATTTAAGATTTTTTTTTTTTTTTTTTTTTTTTTTTTTTTTTTTTTTTTTTTTTTTTTTTTTTTTTTTTTTTTTATGGTGTTTAATGTCTAGGTTATTAGCGCCTAGATTTTTTGTTTACCCCGAGTCAGTTTGTTATCTGTACCTTCATAAAAAAAAAAAAAAAAAAAAAAAAAAAAAATCATCTTCAATAACTTTCGTAATATCATCTTAATACGAATAAATTCATAATTTATTTGCGAATTTTATTGTGAATAAATTTTTATTCACAAATTATAATGCGAATAAATTTTTATTCGTATATTTTAATGTGATTTTTTTTGTAGTCACTTAATTTTTTGTAAATATTCACATTTTTTGTGATTATTTACAATTTTTTCTGTGAATTTATTTGTATTCGCAGAAAAATTTGCCAATAAAATTTTATTTGTATTTTTATATCTAATATATGTGAATAAAAATAAATTCGTATTCACACTTATGAATACGAATTTATTTATATTCGTATTCACAAATATATATATAAGTACAAATATATATATAAGTATAAATATATATAAGTACGAATAAATTCGTATTTTTATTTATAAATAAAATTATGCCCATCTCTGATCGAGAAGGACCCTTGCTTCAGCTGCCACACCATCCACCCATCTTAGCCTGGGTCTCCCTCTCCTCCTAGTTCGTTCCATCCTGGCTTCGAGGACCTTCCTTGGTATCTCTCCTTCCCCCATTCGTATGACGTGCCCGGCCTAACCTAACCGTCCAAGCTTTATGAAGTTGACACCGTTCAAGTCGTTATATAAACTACAAAGCTCTCGGTTTTTACGTCTCCTCCAAATTCGACCTTCCTTCACAGGGCCATAAATGCGTCTTAAGATTTTTCTTTCAAAAATCAGCAAATACTGCACGTACAAGTGAATATGATTTGATTCTATTTACTAATCGACAAGTTAGCTCCTGCACCACGATTCTACTACACAGTTGTCCCTTGTCACATTGTGTAAAAATCCCAACACGTGTTTACTGTCAAGTTTGTTACTGGGCAGACTGTACTGAAAACACTTGTCCACTATGTGTGAACGAGTACATGCCACTTGCCTCTAATCCAGCTTAATGAGAGTGGCAAGTACGGACAGACTGTACTAAGGCACTTGTCCACCAATGTGCAAATGATTATATATGTATAGTATAGTATATGTATAGTCAATTCCGTTTATAAAGATTCTGCCTGATTTAATGATGGACTCCTCCACTGTCAGGAAAACTTGTCCATTTAATAACCTTTAATAAACTAATAAGGAAGTTAACGGTTGCTTGGTTATTAAGGGTGAAATGCCTCTTGATAATTGAAAAAAAAAATATATTAAGAAAAAAAATTTTTCTAATAGAGCAGTATGATAAACAATTTACTTATTCGCTAACTAATGTTAAGATTGAAGTTAGTTCTAAAAATGTTGGACGCCATTCAGAGATGAATCTCAAGAGCATCCTTCCATTAAATTAATTTAGATTTATTTGTCTTGTAGTTAAGTATTGTATATTTATTGTGATAGGGAATGAGTAGATGTGGTGTGACAGGGCTGACTAGATATCGTCCAATGAGTTCCAATAAAGATCTAGCCAGCCCCAGCGTCCAGCGAGACCTTGAAGCTGACCGGCAGTCTCACACTAATCATTTGAATTGGAAAAGGTGTCTCGTCCCGTGTTAGCCCTCGGCTAACCACTCTCTCCTCTCATGTGCTCTTTAAGTATTTCAAAATGAGGCAAATTGTTTCTTTTGCCAGATGCCAATCTTGTGAGTTAGGAAATGGAGCACTTGACGAATACATTAGACAAGGATTTACAATACAGATTAATAACAGGTTCAGTTATTTTTTGTAACATTTATGTATTTTTAAGCAACAAGAATACTATAAAAATTATATTTTCATGTCAATAAAAACAACATAAACAGCGTTTTTGATAACATTTAAAGAAATTTATAGATATTTGACCTATAGGGTCTTTACAAAGAAAAAATAGTTAGAGGAAAGAACATTTCTGTACCCTCGAGGTAAAGTACACCATGTCACATATTTGTAATTTTTCAGTAGAGCCAATTTACCACAACTTTGAACTATTAAAATTTGTTTCTTCGTTACTTATAGAAACAGTTTAAAGACTATTTTTCACTTGGTTATTGGCATTGATAAGTAATTGGAAGCATTAGTCATAGTCAAACAAAACCAAGTCCTCCACATGGTGTCTTTTACCTCTAATGAAAACGGACATGATTTTATTTTTCACTGTCTTATCTTCGTTATTTATGGGAACAGGACTTAGTGCCCTGTACCTTTATATGGATCGAAAAATCTACATTAAGAACATGTTGTTGAATCAATTTAATAAAAAAATGGATATGGTGTCCTTTACCTCCGGGGTACAGATTTTATAATAATAAGTATATAGATACACATAAATGTTAACACGAGATATTTTCTATATCTTTTTGATAGAATTTATAAAGACTTGAAGTAATTTTTCAAAAAATCTGTCATGGTTGTGACCTCAATAGCTAGTAAATCTCCAGAACAGAAGCGCGAAAACCGCATCTGTCATCAAATCAATCGTCACCACATACAGTCTGAATGTTATTCCCAACTTGGCTCAATTTTTTCCTCTTGTTTTAAAAATAAAAATAAAATAAAAGCATAATCTGCATAAAATGGACTTTATTGTTGCTCTCGTTTGGTTAGCAGAAACTAGGCATACCGACCGTTGATAAAGACAAATTATGAATTTGAACACTGTTAATACATGAAAGATTAAAGGTATTTAAAAAAAAAAAAAATAGTATTTGTTTTCATTATAAGTTGAACAAATTAAGTTAAAACCTTATTTTCAAAATCTCTACAAACTTTTCAGACAAATCAATAAATGTATGCAAGTTAAAATTGAATTAGGCGGATACCACTATGTTGCCAGGTTGAGTATGTACAAAGTTTTTGAAAGAAAAGTTGTCTTCTGTGAAGTTATATTCTTCTCCAAAATTTGATCTGAAAAAAAAAAAAAAAAATCAGTCCTGTAATAGGCCACAAGGGCCCAGAGGGGCAGATACTATAGAGGTATCTGATTCTTGACCGTACTGACACTAGGGAGATAGTGTGGTCAGTACAATGCTCCGGCCTCCTGATTTTCCTCTTTGCAGGTATCCATTAATTAATTAAATGCGGCCCCTACACGGTCAGTAATAATGACATTACCTTATCAAAATGACAGTAATAATGATAGTGTAAGGTGGACAAAGTTGGAATGACGAACAGTAATGATGTGAATCTGGATTTTCTGATCTCGGCTTCATCATTACCGAAAATGGAGGGTGTAGTAGTAATGATGGTGTAGGGAGCGCTACATCATAAATGCGTCATTACTCAGTCTATCTCGAGCTGTAACTAGGTGAAAGAGACGTAAAGGTGTAACTAGATTGAGTAGAAAGGGCAAAAAAAGAGTCAGGGCAAGAAATAAGATGAATTGAAATGTATGACTCTACCTTGGTAACATTATAGTTATGAAATAGTTTTAAAAATAATATATATACCTATATATATATATATATATATATATATATATATATATATATATATATATATATACTTTTTTTCCACAATTTTTGAAATTTAAAAATGAAACTTGGTGGCTCTTAACGTGGTTAAAATTTTTATATTAATTTAGTCTGTAAAGGTGCAACTAGATTGAGTAGGGTTTCAAACGTAGCATCATTCATACGAAAATAGTTTTTGTAATCATCTGGATCAGAGTCTCGAATTTCAGTCAACAACAAAACGTGAGAATACTGTTCACGTTTTTTCAGCCACTCCTTCATCCACCTTGAACGTTTCACACGTTTTTTTTTGTGGCTAGTGTGAAGAAATGTAATGACATTAAAAATGATCTGTGAAATGACGGTGTAAGGTGTACATTGTAATGATGATATGGAATGACGAGAGTTTGAATAATAATGAAATTACTGATAATTTCATTATTACTGACCGTGTAGGGGCCGCTAAAGGCTTGGTGAGCCTGGGACCCCAAATCCAACCCTCGAACGATGACACTAGAAGATAAAAATCTTTAGTGTGAGCTCGGGTTTTGATCTCGGGTCCTCCAGTTAATTAGTCGAGTGCTCTACCACTCAGCTAACCTCACCCCCTAAAATTTGATCTGAGAATGCTAAAATTGGCCGTTTTAACAAACTGACCACAAATTGTTAGAAGTTATTGAAATTTATTTAATCCAGTAATACATTTTTAGTTTCTTTTGAGTATTCTGGGCAATTTTTTTTTTTTTTTTTTTTTTTTTTTTTTTTTTTTTTTTTTTTTACGGCGCATCAACATCTAGGCCATTAGCGCCGAATGGGTTATTATACTTATATTGTTTATATATTTATATATATATATATTGTATATATATATACTTATATTGTATATATTATACTTATATTGTATTGTTCTATAAAGACTTCCAAAATCAAGGCACCAGTAGTGTTGGTACAAGGCAACACAGCAGGCCTCTGCAGGTACCAGTGCAAAACTGGTATAATTCTCTGTATATGTACTCTTCCCCATAATTGTGCTTATTTGAGTTAATCCTTTATATCCTTGACCTCAATATAATAAATAAAAAACCTGGAACTTTAAACATTATTGCTTTTTAGAGGGAATTGATGTCCTTCAGCCAAAGTAATAAAATATTGAAAATCTGTTCCAGCTGGGTGCCTGGTGCTCCTGAGCCAGTTCTGCTTCCGTCGCCTGCTAGTCCATCTGCTGTTATTGTCAGCCCTGAAACCCTCTCGCATCATTCTTCTCCGATTAGGATTCCACGGAGTACTTCACGAGCCACAACCTCCTCGGCACGGCCTCATGTTCTTTCAGCCTCTTACTCAGGGTATTACATTTTTTTTTTTTTTTTTTTTTTTTTTTTTGTGAAAGAATGACATTTCAATGGTTAGTGTCCCATAAAAACACATATATAGTTACATTCATTCCTAACCTATTAAAACAAATTAAACTCATAAATCGTATTTTATACATTTTTGGTTAACCATTTTTGTATTTTTAAGATTGCCGCAACCGGGATCACAAATGATTCCCACTACTATTATATATCCGAACATATCCATGATGAAACGACCATCAAGAATTGACATTCTTCAAATTACTTGGAGAAAAATGGGAGCGTAAGTATAAGAATTTTAATAATTGCTTTAACCGAGGATGTTGGTTAAATCCATAATCTTTTCAAAGTTTAGGGAGGACTTTGCCTATTTCTAAAATTGCTCCATTTTAGCGCGTCTTACACCTCTCTCCATAGGGAGGAAACCCGCTTACAATCACATGACAAAATCTGGAAATTCCGGCTAGAAAATTTCATGTTTCAGAACCCATAGATCACAAAAAAAAACCGAGGTTCAAATTTGTATAAATATATATATTTATTTGTCTGTTTGCTCTTTCACAGTCTGAAAAATCGTCCAATTTGTATGAAATTTGGTACAAAAATCTTTTCTTTTAATTTCAAAGGTCAAGTTTGTTAACCATCCGAATCCATCCGCCCGAAATTTTGAAATTCATCTAAACTAAGATGTTTAAATTTTGGTTACATTTGGAGTTAAGGAAGTTAAAAAAAAAAAAAAAATAATATTAATAGACATGAAATGTTTTGGGATTTTTGTTTATTTTCCTTAATATCTCGAAAACAGTTGAGAAATCATGGTAAATGCAAAATAACAATTCAAAAGCTTACTAAATTCTCTACAAAAAAGCGTCTGAAGCAATTTTTGATGGGACTACATCAGTCGGAGAAATAAGTGCTTAAAACCTCAAAAGTGTTAGTTTTGTTCTTTCAAACGTGTTTTTGTCCACTGTTTACCTCACTTTTTGCTAGTTTTTTTTTTTTTTTTTTTTTTTTTTTTTTTTTTTTTTTTTTTTTTTTTTTATAGCACATTTAACTCTGAAATGAGTAGTAAAGGTCAGAAAATAAGAGACATATTGGTAATAGTGTTTTCCAAGAGCGAACGTTGAGAAGAAGGGGGAGTCATTTCCGCTTAGGATACTGTCAGTTTCCTGTTGTGGCTCCTTAAATCTTATCTTGAGATTTTATATTATTAACAAACGATCAAACCCTACCAATAACTGCTTCTATTCCTTTACAAGTGGCACTAGGGATATGAATGGAACCGCAATAAGATAAAGTTGTTCCTGCGATTCGGACTTTCATAAGATTGGCAGAATATTTTTAATAAAGTTATGTTTAGCCAACATCCCACTACTTTTTTAACTGAATTCTGTTAAATGCCTAATTATATATTGTTTACTTGTTCTAGCCAAGCGTTAGCGACAACTTTATCAGCTTTGTATGGGAAGTTACTTGTGGTGATGGGCATAGCTTTTCCTATGGCTGAAGTCATATCTACGCATATTCCTCCTTCTTTTTACGAGGTGCTTTTTTTTTTATTTTAACCATAAAAAATGCTGTCATTTTTTAATGCATCAATCTTAAAGACTATTACCTTTCTGATAAATTAATTTGTGGAGCTATTTATATTGAAAAAAGGAAATGCCCTCTGCTTGGTCAAATGAAAGAATTTTGTTTGTTCTACTCCAAACAAAATAATGTTTTCTATTTCAAATTAGAAAATATTTGCTGTAAATTATTCCTAAATACTCACAAGATGGAAAGATTTGAGACTTTAAAAATGAGGAACAATTTAATATTTTGAAATACTCTACTTTCTTTTGGGGAATTGGTAAATTGGACACATGAATATAATAAGTAAGTTTAATTAAATATTAACTTTTCGTACATGGGACTCGATCCAATTTTATCCTGATATTGCTTAACTTATCAACCAAAATTGATTGGTTAACAAAATAATATTTCTATTAGGGCCTTAACTTCAGGTAAGGCAGCAAATTTCAATTAAGAAAATATGTTTATTTATACTGAGTTGTATTGTGTCTATTATTCTCAAGCTATTTTGATTTTGCAAATACCTTACTTCTACAAAAGTAAAAGCTGTGTTAAGGCATTAAAGACATGCCTTTAGGATTGAGGGTTTGATTCCCTCTTGGTGTGTTATACAGGAGCGGTATTTCCTCAAGGTTCGGCCTGAACAGTCTAATCCTTGAGGAAATCCCCACCGTTTGTGGTGGTGTCCTCGAGGCCATGCTGGGTGCGAGAGACCCAGAAATCCCGAACAAAATTCCATTGTTTTCAGCCTTGAGAAGAAGCAGGCTGGACTTTCTCACTTACTGAGAAAGTTGGCTGCTTGTTGACATTACACCTTGAGGGAATCCTCTCCGTGTGTGGACGAGGGTTTGGCGGAGAAAATCTTGAAGGTTTTTTCCTTGAGGATTTCCTGGACGTTTATGGCAGCCTTTAGATTTTCTTTCCAAAGAAAGAAGAGCATCACCTTTACCCTGGCGTGAAGAATGCTTTCTTTATTGATAAACCATCTCAACAAATTAGAGGCACTAATAAAGGGATGTAAAAATTAAAATAATTTTTACAAATTTAATTTGTCATGATATTTTTTTTTTTTTTTTTTTATTTCAGGGGTTTTATTTGTATCTTTACTTTGGAAGTATGACATTCCTTTTCTACATGTACGCTATGCTACTTCAAGACAACTCTCCTAAGAAATCTCCTCCTCCCAGCGAGACTCATGGTATGTTTATCATAAGATGGATTAGTTATCAAATCTCTTCTAGAATATAAGGAATGTCTTTAGGGTATGTTTACATTTGATAGTTATTGCAGGATATTTTTGTCAGACATAAATTTTAACTAATGTAAACTGCAAACAATTTATGTCTGAGATATATATTTTTGTGATGTATGCAGCGTTATTTGTGGAGTTCTCGATTTCGTAGAAGGTAGAAAATAATGTCTCTCCACTGTTTTGAAAAACAGTGGAGAGACATTATTTTCTACCTTCTACGATATATATTTTTATCACGAGCTATAAGCGTGCGTTTGTATCGGACTCTTTTCACAGGAAATATATCTCAGGTGTCGCATAGAAAATTATGATAATTCTCTATCCGACACCTGAGATATATTACCAGCTGCGTTGTAAATTAAGTAGGAAAGAAATAGATTGTAAAAACCTTCTACTAGGGCAAATTAGCGATCCAAAAATAACTTTAATTTTAGAAACATGTTTAAAATTGTATTCTGAAAGAATTCAAAATTATAATAAGGAAATTTATAAAAACAAAATTCAAAAGTCCTTCCAAATTTCAGGAAATAAACAAAATAACCTAAATTTAGAACATATTTTTAATAATGAATGGGTGGTTAATTTAACGGATTCTATTATTCCAGAAGAAATATTAAACTTTTTATCACTTAGTGACAATTTTAATATTTTTAAGTCTTTAAAGGAAAACGACATAATAAATTATGTAAGTAATATGGAATACATGCTTGAAAACATTGAGGTTGACGAGGATACTAAAAATAAAATTAGAGGAAGGTTTTCAAATTTACTTAGTAAAGGTAACAATAGCAAAAATTATAAATGCATATCAGATGATATTAATATAAAACTGGCTGAAAAATTAAGAGTATTAGAAACAAAGACACAAAACTTTTTCCGTCAAAACTCTAACTTATACATTATTAGAGCTGATAAGACCAACAAAACTGTTATTATTGACAAGGAAAATTACATTGAAAAAATGAATAACGTATTTGCGGACAGCTCAGTTTTCAAAGAAATTGATTACGATCCTACTAATGGGTTAACAAATAAAGTTATTAAATTTGTGGACAATTTGGTAAAGAAAAAGTTCATAAACAAAACAGATAGACTAAAATATATCAATCATAATAGCTGCATTCCACTTGCGTATGGCTTGATCAAATTACACAGAGACAATCATCCATTGCGACCGATCATAAGTGCTACCGATTCTCCTACTCATAAATTAGCAAAACAATTTGATAAAGAACTGAAACCATTTGTTACAAATAATCCTTTTGATGTAGAGAACGGGGTGGAACTAATTAGATTACTTGAAAATGTTACAATAAAACCTGGATATAAATTAGTTTCATTTGATGTAATAAATATGTTCCCAAATATATCCATGGATACTGCTATCAGAATCATTAACAATAAATGGGATGAAATAGTTGCTAATACAAAAATTAAGGATAAGAATTTATTTATTGAGGGTATAAAGCTGTGCACTAAAGATGGATATTTTAGATTTAATAACAAAATTTACAAAGAGAGATTTGGCGTTCAAATGGGGAATCACATATTGGTGTCAATTAGTGGCTTGGTGATGAATTCCTTGCTGGTTGAAATTATTAAAGAATACAATATACATATACAGTTCTTGTACAAATATGTTGATGATTTATTGCTATGTGTTCATCAGGACGATATTGAAAGGTTATTTACAATTTTTAACGGTAAAAGTAATCTAGGCTTTACTAAAGAAGTAGAAATTGACAATAGGATTTTATTTCTTGACGTTGAAATCATAAGGACAATGGAAAATACTCTTGAATTCAAATGGCAACAGAAAAAGACAAATTCGGGAAGAATGATTAATTTTTATTCCTGTCATCCCTTAACATTTAAAAGAAACCTTGTTTACAATAGAACTCTAACTGCCTTGCTCAGAACAAGTCCAAAATATTTTCCAGAAATTAAAAATATATTAAGGTCTACATTCAGAAAAAATTGTTATCCTAGTGAGATAATAGAGAATGAAATTAAACGAGCAGAGAAAAAGGTATCATATGGAAGGAATACGCACAGGGTTGATAGCAGCAAAGATAATTCTAAATTTGACACACAGGTTTTTAAATTTTCAGATGAATTCTTTTTGGAGGATAAGAAAAATGTTTTAAAGAGGAAAAGGGATGATGATGAACAAATAGCACGGAAATGCATAAAATTAGAAAATATATCTACTACTGAAAGTCCAAATTTGAATGGTGGCAATAGTTTAAAAAGAAAAAGAGAATCAAGTGGTGGATCGGAGGAAATAACTAATTACATAAGAAGAACTAAAATAAAGCAAGCAAAAATTGATGATTTTTTCAGCAAGGGAATTCGAACGGAGAAGGACAAAGATATATTGAGAGAAAGCACAACGCCATATAATAATCATATTTATGAACAATTAGGCAGAAAAAGATGTAAGGTTTTAAAAGATCAGGATACAGAACCATGCCGTTATTTTGGCTTCAATTATAACCCAATAATTTCCAACAAAATAAGACATATATGTAAAGATATAGGCAGGATATCTTGGAAATATGACAACAGAATAAAAAATAGCTTTAGTCATATTAAAGATAAATTAAAATTAAAAGAAACTAAATACAATATCTACAAAATTAACTGCAATAGTTGCAATAAATCATATACAGGGGAATCGGAACAGTTACTTAGAAAACGAATTAAACAGCATGCGCAAAGTATTGATAAAGGAAAGAATAAAACAGCGTTGGCTTATCATGCTATAAAATATAAACATAGTTTTGATTTTGAAAATATTAGCACATTAGGTAAAGAAAGAAATAGATTGAAAAGAAGAATAAAGGAAAATATCCATATCATAAAAAATAGGAAAAAAGTGGTAAATAAAAAAACGGAAATACTACATTTAAATACTATTTTTATTAACTTATTTGACAAAAAGTAAAGGTATGTTTTTATGTTGAAGGTGGGAAGATGGTTTTAATTGTTAGGACTATATTTCTTCTGGAAATTCATTTTTAAACATTTTTAAAGGTATGACATATCGATTATCGATCAGCTGTTTATTTTTCGCCATATTGAATTCTTTCAGACCATGATCATTCTAGACGTGGCCGTACTGGTGGAAGGTTATCCTCCTCAGGTGTAGGCTGTAAGTTTTATTTTTGTATTTTTGTATTTTTTTCCCCTGAAGAGGCACCAATAAAGGTGTGAAACATGTAGGGATGAAATAAAGTTGGTGATACTGAGTGTTGAAGATTTTATTTGTTGACCTTCCGCCGTCCACGAAGATAAGAATATTGAGAAAAGGGTCAGTTGAAGAATAATTATAAGGAATGTATGTTAGGGTATGTTTACATTTGATAGTTATTGCAGGATATTTTTGTCAGACATAAATTTTAACTAATGTAAACTGCAAACAATTTATGTCTGAGATATATATTTTTATCACAAGCTATAAGCGTGCGTTTGTATCGGACTCTTTTCACAGGAAATATATCTCAGGTGTCGCATAGAAAATTATGATAATTCTCTATCCGACACCTGAGATATATCTCCTGCCAGAAGTGTCAGATGTAAACGTACCCTAGCTGTTATAACGGCAAGTAATTTTTCAAATTTAGAACTGAAATTTCACTTTATATCCTTTTACATTCACTTCTTGGAGGATATATCTGAACTGTAATCTTCAATGAAATGGATGATTTCCAATTTTTGCCCATTCCAAATTGTATACGTTTACTTTTAACCTTATCTAATACGAGGGATAATTTAACCTTATCTAATTCTAACCTTATCTAAAATAAAATTGCTGTATTTAAAAAGGAAAAAAAGTAATATAATTTCAACTAAAATTTTAGTAGAAGAATCTTTTGCCTGCCAAAAAAATAAAGAAAGAGTGAAAAACCCATAAATTTTATTTTTTCCTGTGAAAGTGAATATCCTCTAGAATAATAATAAAAAAATACTTTTGTGATTATATTTTTCCCTTTTGATGATATTTCACTTTGTGTGGAACGCCATATTTCAATAAAATCATTTTTATTTTAACACTTTAGGATTTTTTTCAGACCACATGTAATTACTTTTCGGTTATATTATTTTTCTTCTGGCTTCCTTATCTATTTAAGTAATTTTAAAAAAAAGGTCATCAATATTGGTTGATAAATAATGAAGGTATGATTTATTTTCTATGCAAGAACAAATTGCATTTGCTTTCTCCAATCGATGAAAACTGCAAAATTTTAAGAATTTTAACAGGGCGTAAAACATAAACCGTTTGCGACAGTGCAAAACTGTTTTATATTCTTACTTATATCCATGAAAGGAACAAACATGCCAAGTTTCATTAAAATCTGAGATTATGGGTGTCATGGTTAGGTTGAACTGACGTCGAATCACCCTTAAGTATTATAACTAATACTATTTTTTTAAAACAAAAACATTAGAAAGTGTATTTAATGTGTATGTAAGTTACAGATCGGCCTCCAAGAGAAGCACTGACTTCTAGTGAAAGTGATGAATGCGAAAGTGGCCACGGTACGAACAGCTATGCAACAGAAAGGGATTCGAATCGAGGCATGAAGATACCACAAGTACCTTTCCAGCATTATGGGAGCTTCTATCTTCGAATGGGTGCTGTCGGTACGTATCATCTCATCCATAGTCCTTTTAAGTCAGTTATAATTGTAACTAATTTAAACATTAAGAAGTGACCGTATTAAATCCACTTGTTATATAGCAGGCAATTAACCACCACTCTATTAGTTTAGTAAAGAAAGAAAAAACACTTTATTAAAAATTAAAGTGAGACTGCCCAAATTAATGGGGTTGCTAAACCGCACAGCTCATGAATCAGTCTTCGGATAAATGTCTTTATGAATTATTTTGGCTTATTTTTAACACTAGTATTATCTTCTTCTGAAATTTAATTAATTTCACTTGACGAAGAAAATGATTAATTTTTTTTTTTTTTTTTTTTTTTTTTTTTTTTTTTTTTTTTTTCTTTTATACAACTCAAATGATATCAAGAAACATATTTTAAATGCGAAGAAATATTTCGTATCTATTTATGATCTTGTAATATCTAAAAAGTTCAAATTAATTTATGGGTGTCCTGTGATAATGCAAGGGATTTTAATAATAAATTAGAAAAAAAGTCTTAGCCAAATTAAAGACAAAATAGATAAACCAAATTCCAAATGTGATGACAAAATTAACTATAAAGATTGCTAGGATTATTACTTTGGAGGAACAAACATGTAAGGGGGCACCTACATTGGCCCCGATCCGATCAGATCCAAATGGCGCCAAAGCAATGCATTTTTTTGAAAGTTAATAAAATTTAGAACAACTTTTTCAATTCACATTTTTGTTTCCCTTGTTTATTAAATTATGTGGAATGATGTTTATACCCTTCTAGCTACCTTTCTTATTTTATAATTTTAAAATATGAATACTAATGCTTCTATGATCGTAGTGTAACTGTTAAAAAGTAACTTGTACACTAAGATTTATTTTTTCGGGACTGATATACTTCCGGAAGTTTGATTGGTCTCTCCTCCTTCATACCTCCAACATTCAACCTAATCGAAAGGTTTCTATGCTTATTAGGTGATATTTCTTAAATTAAGCATAGACGAGAATGAAAACTCACAGATTTGGTGTTTGCACAATGCAGACTAAACACTCATTTGACTTCAATAATCTTCAAATACTTGATAAGAAAAACGTATCATAGAAAGAAAAATTAAAGGAAAACCTCCACATTATGAAAAATAATACAAGAAAAAAAAACATTAACAGATATTAAATAATTACATCTAATATTTCTGAGAAATACATGGGACAAATAATCGATTTTTACATATGATGAGATCAGCTATTACCTGTTCTATTATTTTAGTTCGTGGAGTTCTGAAATATTCCTGAGGGTTCTGCTGTTTGTAGTACCATTTCAATGGACACATTGTTGAAACTCAATAAAAACTAATTCGTTTAGGAGCAGCGAAGGAGATTAGTATTTATTAATTGATGCATGTGATTATTTTTTTGGCCTTCTGCCTGCTTTATAATTACTTAATTTAAAAAGGTTGCCTTTTATACGAGCACTGATATTTATTTACATCATGTAGCCGAACTAACTTTGTTTCTTTTTAATAAATCACAACATTTTTTATCTTTCAGCATTTGGAATTGGGAGCATGATATACTCAGGCCTCGAATTCGGACAATACTTTGAATTAGAGACAAATACAAAATGCCATAACGTTCTCTTAGCTTTAACTCCAGCCACAAGGATGGCGTTTACATTTTTTCAGATGTATTTTATCTTCCTCAATGATGAAGTAATGTTATTTTTAATTACAATCTTTTATTTTTTAATTGATTGCTAGTTTAAAGTGTTCTTCATACCACTAATATAAAATTTATTGTTAATTTTAGCAACAAATGAGAGTGACTCGGCACAGAGTTTTGGCGAGGTTCGGACTCATGCATATGATCGGCACGAACCTCAGTGTTTGGCTTAATGTTTTAGTTCAGGAAACAAAACATGAAATTCTAACATTCTATAATCCTGAAAATAATACCATCGAAGTCCATGCCAAGTCCAACACTCATGTTTGTAAGTTGCTATTTGCTTACAGAATTATGAATGATTTAAGATTGTATACAACTTTTCTCTTAAATTGAAATGTAAATTTTTTATGTATGGATAAAATTAGGTAGAGAATCTGACCTTCTCATTTTTATTACCTCAATCTAATTTATAAAATTTTGTTTTATAATTTCTAAGTTTAACACTTTAAAAAGGAACTCATTGACATATTCCATCCCAAAAGATAAATACAGTAAAACCTCGTTAACCCAGACCAGTTTTGAAAACGAAATTATATTGTTCAGTGTAGTAAATGAAAACTTGTTTTATAGATGATAAATTGCAAGTCTGAGTAGGTAAATCACGCAGGTTTTCCTAGCGTCTCGGTCGAGGTACAATATCATTTTCTGTTTCGTTTGCTCGTTGTCCATAAAAACATTGTTGTGACTATGGAAAAAAGGATGGAAGCATTGACAAGAATTGATAAGGGAGAACCGTTAAAGAACATTGCTGGAGAGTTTGGAGTAGGAACATCGGCCGTATCTGATTGGAAAAAGAACAGAAAACACATTGAAGATGTTTGTTTCAAGATGATTTATAAGGACAGTTTACGGTGTTTATGACCCACGCAGAAGCAGTAGCAAACATTGAGAAATTGATGGTGTATTTCGAGAGTCTAGCCAAAACATTGCCAAATGAACTAATGTTAATGCAGATGCGAGATGGCAATGCTCGTAAGCGATACACTAAGCTGAAACAGCAGAAGCTCACTGCCTTTTAGCACTTTCCTCCGAAGGAAAGTAGCTATTGAGGTTGGACTCATGACGGAATTTTTGAAAAATTTCTTCAAATCTTTATCGATCCTACCTAGTAGACAGCGAAAATGACCCCCGTTAAAATTTATATATATCTATATATATATATATATATATATATGCATATATATATATGTGTCTGTTAACACGATAGCGGCCAGAGTTTTTGTTTTTTCGTCACAAAACTTGGTATATAGCATTCAATTAGCAAACGATTGAACAAGTTCGTTAACCAATAAAATCGGTCCACCGGAAGGGGGGGTTTACCCCGAACCCAAAACACTAATTTGACCATTTCAACCGTAATATTTGTTATATTTCAACGAAACTTGGTATTCGTAGTGGAAATATAGAGAGAAAAGTGAGATATAAAAATGAACTAAATCGGTTCATAAGGAGGGGGGGTTTACTCCGGACCGACAATACCAATTCGCCACTACCAGCCGTGATTTTTGGTGTATTTCGACGAAACTCGGTATTCATAGTGGTAATCTACAGGTAAATATGTGTTGTAAAACTAAACTAAATCGGTTCATTAGGAGGGGGGTTTACTCCGGACCCAAATTACTAATATACTCATACTGGTCGTAATTTCTGCTGTATTGTAACAAAACGCGGTATACTTCGTGGGTAACTCATTAGAAAGAAGTGTAAAAATGAGCTGAATCGGTCAATCGGAAAGGGGGGTTTACTTTCTAATATATTTCAATAGATAAGCCAGCCAGTCATAGGTTCACAAAGGCGCCGCAAGGAGCGCTAGAGGGACTGTATCCGGTTCCTGCGTTAGATCAAAATACGATAATATGAGGTTTTTTGTATTTATTACGTAATATAGTAGGTACCATGTTTAAACATAACTCTGGAAGGAAATTAATAATTTATCAGTTACTCATTACAAAATTAAAAGAGAACTATTCATGTTTTTATTTTATTTATGTAGGATATTTTAAGCAAATTGTTCTGGAAAGCAATCTACACTACCCAAATTCTGAGGAAAGTGCTTAGTTATGCAGCTCCTGCGTGATGGACTTTTTTAGTTTGTAGCTATATTGATTACAGTGCAAATACATAGGCTATTACAGTACATACAGTGAGTTTTTAGGTGAAAGTGTGTCAATAATAATTTCTAAACTCTTTTAAAAATATTTTGGTGATTATATGTTTGTTTTTTGTTTAATCCATCATTCTCCGGATAACCCGGATTTTCGTTAACTCGGATCGACCCTGGTCCCAGTTGTTCCGGATAAATGAGGTTTTACTGTACCACATTTTCTCTGTTTCTTGTGGTTCTTCTTGAAGACTAATCAAACTTTGTGGTAAATAATGTTATGTTGAGTTATAGTCTTGCACATTCAGTCGTCCATAACAGAAGCAGACTCGACACATGATATTAGTAATGTATTCAAAATAGAGATTTCCTCCTCAATGAAAAATGAAAAAACAAGATCTGAAGATTGTAATGTAATAAATAGGAGATAATGCACATTTATATAGATTGAAAATGGCTTATAGCCGAAATGTTTCTGTAACAAATATTGAATATCTTAGTGTTCGGCATGCCGCACCCTACATAGCTTGAAAATAAAAATGTATTTGAAGACTGAATTAAGCTGTTACCAACTTCCTATCACATTTAATTTTTATTGAAATATTAAATTCTAATTACTTTACATAAATAATGTGTTATGATTTGTTTCAGCATTTAGCAAACTGACAATGCCTCATAAAAGGGTTACTCGAGGACTCATGGGACCACACCATATTTATGAATGCCGTCGGACAAACATCATGGGCTCACTAGTCCAAGACGCAAGTCCTTTCCTTTTCCCCTGTACCATAGAATATTCGCTAATATGTGCTGCTATCCTCTACGTGATGTGGAAGAATATATCCCGCCTATCCTCTCCTACTCCAGCTTCTCCCGAGAGGCAAGACAAAGTCCCTCCTTTCCATTACAAACGTTCCCCCCACCATTATTCCGTGGATTGTGCCCAAGCTCATAAAGGACTCTTCGTCGGAATCCTTGTCCTCGTTCTTACCATAATATCGCTCATCCTTTTCTTTGTCCTGATTTCTCGACCTGAACTAGTGAGTTTTGCTGTAATGGAATTAACTGTTTGTGAACTTTCCCTCTACGTCATGGCGACATTTGCAACATTAATTGGCATGATACAGGTACTTATCTACTTTACTCATATTTTAGTACTTAACATAACATTATTTACCCCATAGTTTGATTAAGGCAAGTTCATAACTCTTTTTGACCTATCACAATGAACTTAAGGGTAAATTAGATTTTCATAAATTAAAGGAAAATAATCAAACTTTGTGAAAGTCTATAAATAAGAGATATTAATTTTTTATTTACACATTAATTATACATTAAAGTCTCGCTAATTGGAAAATCCTCCAAATCCGAACAGGTCTGGGAAAAAAATAATTTTTAAAAAGTTCCAAACTTGGAGAAAAGTAAAGAAAACAAGTTTTCCAAGTTTTTTCGTATGTTTAATACACATTAAAGAAACTTGTAATTTTTCAATTTCGCCGTCTAACTAAAATCCAAAATACAACCTTACTTAATGTTGAAACAAGTTTGAACTTACTCACATATATAGAATCTGTACAGCATTTAAACAAAATTAAAAAAAATCAAACTATTATTTAATAGATTAATTCAGTAATCATCTGACGCAACAACAAAGAAGCAATGTCATAACTTGAATTCTTGACAAATCAGGCGCTTAACCATTAGCGGTCTCGCTCTTTATTTCTTGAACTGTTCTTACGGTCCTATGCCGAGCAGGGACTGGTATGGTCCATGTCCTTTTGTTTATCTCAAGCCCGGGTGGTCCGCTTAGTATTCTATGAAATTGCACATTTTGTTTTAGTTGTCATAAAAATACAAAAAATATGTATTTTTGTACAAAATCATATTTTTATTAACAAGAAAAAGTAATTTATACAAATATTTGGATAAATATTTCAAAAATTAGCTATACTTTTCAAGGGAATGCTACTTCTAGAAAATAAGAAGGATTCCTTTTCATGTAATTCTCCCAAAATCTTTAAAATATCTTTGCTCTCCATTTCAAAATACAGTAGATAATATCTGTACAATAAAAAGGAAGAAGAATAGGAAAGCGGAGGACAAAACTACAGCCGGAATCGTAAGGACTAGAACAAACAACTACACTTCACTTCTAGAATCTGTGAATCACTTGGTGTCTATCTCTTTTTGAGACAATTCCTTCCTCTTTGGAATTAAAATGAACAGCTGATCGGCCAGAATAGCACACCATATTAAAAAAGTCCGACTCGCAGGAACTGCATCATCTTAGCGCGGTTCCTGTTCATATCCCTATTGTCATTTGAAAATCTTAGAATAGAAACAGGATAATATTTTCCTCGGCCTTTGTTCAAAGGGTTTTATGACTGGTCGGGTCCGCCAGACCCTAGAATCCTCTTCTACCGATACTTCATTTCATACGTTTCAATGAATTGGAAAATATCAAAATTATTCACATATTCCTGTGTTCTTTTACTATAGTTATAATTCTACAAATAAAATCAATTAAAAAATAAAATAAAAAACCAACAGAATAAAGTCAATTGAAAATATTCAAAAGACGTCATCGAATCTCTTTCTCTTGGCAAGCTATGTTTCTAACAATGAATTGTTTTTCTTATTTTACTTAATCTTTTTTATTGTCAAATACATTATCCAACTTTAAGCAATTAAAAAATAACAAGGAATAAAAACAGACAAAAAGAACTGTTCGAATAAACGAAATCAATTACTTCAAAGTTTAGGCACTTATTTCTCCGATTGACATCGCTTATTCAAAACTTTATTCAGAATTTTTTTTTTGTAGACCATTTAGTAAGCTTTCGAATGGTATCCTTTCGCTTCCCTAATTTTCAACCGTTTTCGAGATATTATTGAAAGTATACGAAGTGCCCAAAACTTTTCATTATTTTTAGCAACAGAAAATGGGTCTCATTTTACCTATCCTGTTTTACACACAAATACATTTTCGTAACATAAAAAATTACAAAAATAAATAGCAATAAAAAACTAAGGGAAAGAGACAATAATTACAAAAAGAACGACAAAAAACCGTTCATAAGAGCTAAACAGACGTATTTGAAGTTTTAAGCTCTTATTTCTTCGATCGAGATCAACTAATCAAAAATTGTTTCAGAATCTTTTTTGTAGAGAATTTAGAAAGCTTTCAAATAGTTTCTATCCACTGATCATAATTTCCCAACCGCGTTCGAGATATTGATGAAAGTAAACGAAGTTCCCAAAACTTTTCATGTCTGTTCATAACATATTTTATTCTAACCCTTCCTCAACTCCAAACGTAACCAAAAGTTTAACATGTTAGTTTTGATGAAATTCAAACATGCAAAAAATGTTTTAACTGAATCCCATGATTGTAAGTACCAAAACCAAGCTAGGCTTTGTATTTGTGTCGGCAAATACCTGGGGTATATTTACAACTCTTGAGGATTAACTCATAGCAGGTACATTTTTTGTGGACCCACAGGCAGTGAACGGACTCTCTATTCCCTCAAAGTATCTAACCTGTGTGAAGTTGAATATTGTTTCTAATTATACGTATCCTGTTTTATTGACAAATACATTTGACTACTATAAGCAATTACAAACACTAGGGAACATGCCAAAGAACTCGGAGTAGGAGCCTTGACAGTTTCAAGTCATTTGAAGGAAATCGGCAAATCCAAAACTGACATTTCATACGGTACAGCCTGATATATTTCTAGCAATGAATTGTTTTTCTTATTTTTATTAATCTGTTTTATTGTCAAATACATTATCCTACTATAAGAAATGACAAAATAACAAGGAATAAAAACAAAAAAGAAGAACCGTTCAAATAAACGAAATCAATTACTTCAAAGTTTAAGCACGTATTTCTCCGATTGACATCGCCTGATCAAAAATTGTTTCAGAATCTTTTTTGTAGAACATTTAGTAAGCTCTCGCATGGTAACCCTCCGTTTACCAATATTTCAAACAGTTTTCGAGATATTAGGGAAGGTATACGAAGTTCCCAAAACTTTTCATGTCTGTTAATAAAATATTTTATTTTAATCCTTCCTTAACTCCAAACGTAACCAAAATTTCAACATATTAGTTTTAATGAAAGTAGAACATGTAGAAAATGTTTCAACTGAATCCTATGATTCTAAGTACCCAAACCAAAAACGGTATTCGAAAACTATTTTTCTAATTTTCTTGAAAATGGTTAAAGCTATCGCCTTGGAAATGGTTTCATTCGTTTTCCTAGCCCAAGAAGCCTATAAAACGAGTACTTACAAGCTTATGAAGTCAAAAACGTAAGCGTTACGATTTTTTTTGCGCGAATTTCGCCCCAAACGCCATCTTCCAGTGGGCGGATTCTGCTGGTTAACGAACTTGACCTTTCAAATTGGACGACGGATTTTTGTACCAAATTTCATCACAATCGGACCATCAGGGAAGCCAGAAATGAGCGAACAGACAAATATATATGTATATATATAAATAAATATATACATATGTATATATATGTATATATATATATATATATATATATATATATATATATAAATTTGAACCACCGTTATTTTCGGTTTCTAGGGGTTCTGAAACGCGAAATTTTCTAGTCGGCACTTCCGGATTGTTTCATTGTATCAACCTGAATGGGGGAGGGAGGAACCGCGCTAAAATATACCTATAAGCTCAAAGCAAAGGACTAGAGAAGCAGGAATTCTATGCCGAGCAGGGACCGGCATAGGACCTCCAGCGTTAAATATGCTTATTGGTCCCAGTTTGGGAGAGGACCAGTAGGACAGGCAGTGGATAAATCATCAAGACTATATTCAACTTGTTGTCCCCTTGTTGTTGGTCCCTGCTCGGCGTAGGACCTAGTGGTCCTATCCCGAGCTATGAGGTTTAATTCGCCTCATAAAGTCAATATATGGCATTATATGTCAAAACTCCGCCTAATCTAAACTTTTCATTAATCCAAACAGGGTTCGGTCCCAATTAGTTCGGACACTCATCTGTAATGTAAATAAATTTTGATTTGGTTCCGGCCCCCATGGATAAAATCTTCTGAAGTACTGTACTCTGGAGTTTATTAAAGTCTTTGATTTTATATGATATGGACCAATTTTTTTTAATGTTGCTTTAAGGTACGTCAACTTAAGTATGATGGAGCTCGTAATTTGGAACTGGACAACATTCTCCTAATTGGAGCTCAGACGGGAATGTTCATATACAGTACTTTTACTATCATTGGAGGCCATTTCACTCTGGAGAAAAATACAGTTCTTGTTTTAGCTACTGCACTTGCCTCTCTGGTCCAGACGCTTTGTCAGACAATGTTTGTTCTTGATGCTTCACGAAGGTAATTTATTTTTGTACATTTTTCTACTTTTTTTTTTACAGGTAAGTCAAATTTGTCAGCATCATTTCTGCCAATTTATATTAAATATTATATTATTAAATTTTTAACGGCCTGTTTGGTACTATGTATAAATCATACCTCTATGGAGGGAAGCTCCATAGAGGAACTAGAGTCCAACCGGATGTGATTCGGTTGGCAGTGTGTTCAGTGCATACAGTAAGACTCCATGAGGGAGCATTGTGTATTCATAGTGTGACTAGTAAGACTCCATGTGGGAGCATAGTGTATTACAGTAAGACTCCATGAGGGAGCATAGTGTGTGACCAGACTCCACAAGATAAGTGTGTGTCCATAAGACTCAGGCGAGCAGAAGCCCTGCAGCAGGAAATATTAATATCACAAGAAGACCAGAGACGTCCAAGTGGAGCTCCACACGAAGTGAGTACAAAACTAGATTACATAGTACCAGATTACCGCTATTGCCATCCGGTGAACAAACAAAAATTACAGTCCACTCATTAGAGGAACAAACACGGCCATTTATTATTAACTACGAATTTTATCTATAGTTTACCACCCTTTTCTAGTCAGGATAGGGCTGATGCCTTTTATTTTTTTTCAAGAAAAGCCACAACCCCTAGTGGGAATCGAACCCACGACCCTTTGGCACGGAGTGTTAAGTGCTCACGCCTTAACGCTCACGGCCACCGGGCCTACAAAATAGCATAGTGATTGTATTAAATAGCATAGTGTTATAGATAAAATAAAATATATTTAATAAAATAAATTTAATGTATTGTGAATTTAATCTTACTCTTTGGCTCACTATAACTTTCCCTAAAATTTTTAACTTAACATGTCTTGAATTTTTTATAAGAGACTTTTGATCTCCTAATTCCTGGCATATATCACCAGAGGAGTGGGTTTTTAAACCACAAATTTTCCCCGGGACTACAGCTGGCTACTTCAGGTGGTGTGTGATGCTTGCTCATTAGATGAAAGGACCAAATGTCATTGGATCTTGTTTTCCCCCCACCCTCCCAAAATTTATTATTTTGTACATAGAGAGCAGATTGGAGCCTGGACTTAAAAATACATCTTATGCAACGCTTACGTACTAGAAGGGACTGTGACAATTTACAAATGGGGGGGGGGGACTTAAGCCTACATAGTTTATTGTAATAAGTCTAGGGGGAGTCAAGATATACAGGGAGGGACCGTACATGGATGGATCCCTGGCCCTTTTATACCTGGCTGCCTCCTGGAGTGAGTATTTCCTAGTCTAGCCTCCTCCACTCAGGTTAGAGTGCACCTACATTGGATCCGATCCGATATCCACCGACTGTCGGTAGGAAAAAAAACACAAGCATCTCATCGGAGGTGCCTGCACTGGTCCCTACCCGATTTGATCCACGACTCCTGATTCACGGCCGTTCAAACATGTTTGTTTTCAGAGCGATATCGGTCACCCAACGCTTCAAAAAATGACTGCAAGAGTTGAGAAGGAATTATTTATAGAGCTGCTAAGGAATGATCCTTGCATCAGCAGGATGAATCTTATCACAACCGAGACATTGATTTATTTATTTAATAATTTTGTGTAATAAATGTTTATTTCTCTTTGTTTAAACACCTAAATTGTTTTAAAATAGTCGATTGCTATTAATCTGTTAGGCAACATTTTTTTTCGTTTTGAGTAATAAAAGGTAAGGATTTTCTTCATATTAATAATATATACTTACTCCTGATTAGGTACTGATTGATAATTATAATTAATTATTATTATTTTAATTTTAACGTCCCTTATTATTAACTAAGAATTTTAGGACGGGTTATCTATAGGTTAACACCATTTTCTAGCCAGGATAGGGCTGATGCCTTTTCTTTTTTCAAAAGAAAAGCCACCACCCCACAGTGGGAATCGAACCCACGACCCTTGGCAAGGAGTGTTAAGTGCTCACGCCTTAACACTCACGGCCACTGGGCCTCCGATATAATTAATTATATATTTTTAATGAAAACAGAGACTATTATTTACATTGGGAAAAAATATGAATGTTAATGCTTCTATTATTGTAGTGTAACAGTTAAATATTAACGTTTACAATAAGATTTTTCTTTGGGACTGAAATACTTCCGGAAGATTGATTGGCCTCTCAACTCCTATTTTATACCTCATCTTCACTTCACTCCGAGTTCATCACTGACGAACTGTGACTAGATCGGATCGGGAGAGATACGGGTCCAAAGTAGGTCGAGCCGCTTTAGGAGACATTTGGTCATAAATCACTGCATTTGAAGATGGCCATAATTCTCTTTAAGTATTTGTATGCTTAGTACTAAAAGATATTTTAGAATGCCAGGTATACATAATGGAACATATTTAAAATGTATTGATTTTTCTTTTTTAATTCCAGGTCTTGTGTAACGCCTGAACAAATTCGTAGAAAACCTGGACGAGAAATAGTCACATTTCTCCTTGTGATGAACTTGGCGATGTGGGCTATCAATACTTTAGAGAAGTCGAGAGCAGAATCACATCCAATTCAGTTGCATTTCTACGGGCTTTGGGCTTGGACGATCATCACTCATGTATCAATGCCTTTAGCTATCTTCTATCGATTTCATTCCACGGTTTGCCTTTGCGAAATTTGGAAACGCGCTTATAAAATTAAACCCACTTTCATGTGATCGTTTTAACAAGAATAACGTTACGCTTCTTAGTTTTAAATCTTTTATTCTTTGAGATTTTAACTCAGCTTAATATTTATTATCATAATCCTTCTTTTGGATTTATTTGTAATAGTTCTTTAATTATTTCAAGCAGTTTTTAATATTTTACATACTTTTTAGAGAGCTTAAATGTTTCAAAGAATAATAGTAAATGAATTTGTGAATTTATACTTTACTTAGACATGTGCGCTGAAAGGAAGCTTAATAAAATAGTGTTAACTCATAAATTTAAAAATTAATAGTGATTTTCAAAAGTGACCCAAAATCTTAATGATTTTTTATCGTACAGGTCAATGAATAAAAACATTTTTACTGATTAGTCATTGTATTAAAACTGCTCTACTAGTTTCACGTCTGATGATGGCTCTTCAGGAGCACTAATCCTACTACATCCTTTTTCTACAGCCGTAGGAAGGTAAACCTCGTGTTACTAAATAAAAAGTAAATAAATATATTTAATATTACAATGAGGTGTAGATAGTTAGCCATCGAGGTGATAAGCAATCAGGGAATAGTTTGGGTTCGGCCAGGAAGCATCAATATGATTTTTGTAAAAATCTGTATTAAGGACGTTTCGGCTACTCCTTGGTAGGTAGCCTTCGTCAGCTAAAATACAAAACAAAAATGCAGAATAAACAGAATAGTTAAACCAATACAGAAATATGGTAGATCTACAAATACAAATCATTTATAAGAACATTTTGTTGTTAACAAAAATAAATAACAGAACATTATAAACAGGTAAGTGAACAATAGGTTTTTTTCCTAGAACTTAGTTTAGATTACAACAGACAGATAATCAAACACATAAAAAGTTGAAATGAAATTAGTACAAAAATATCTGCTCATTTGTACTTTTCCATTTTAAACTTTTATCTTTCCATACTCTGAACTAAGTTCTGAGCTAATGTTCTGTTACTTATTGGTGTTAACAACAAAATGTTCTTATAAATGATTTGTATATCTACCATATTTCTTCATTGGTTTAACTATTTTGTGTGTAAATTCTGCATTCGTTTTTTTTTCTTTTAGCTGACAAAGGCTACCAAAGAGTAGCCGAAACGACCTTTATACAGATTTTTACGAAAATCCTATGGATGTTTTCCGAGCCGAATCCCAACTATTCCCTGACTGCTTAATTTAATATTACGCTCATTTAACATAAGACATTTTATTTCTTCATATTAAAAGGAGGAAAATGATTTTATCATTACAAGGAAAGATAAATATTAATAATGGAGCGTATATTGGTTTTCAACTTTCTCTGCTATATTTGCTTTAGTGCAATTACCTTCCAGAATTTATATTCTTAAATATTTGCTGACATTAAATAAATGTTCCCCTCCTTTCTGTGCCTCTTGTAGATATTTTTAGGCCGGAATGTTAAAGCAGAATCAAAGCCTTTTCGTAATGTCTATTGGATTTATTTGTGTTATAATTTGATCATATATTTTATTTGTGCCATATACAGAGACTAAATATGCATTTGTTGTAATTTTTTGAGCTTTAAAGTATGACTCGAAACTCAAAGGTTGTGTAACATTATGAGGACATGAGGTTGTAGTCGATGTACCTCGAGAGTTATATGTTAATAATATTCATTATTCTTTAGCTGTATTATATAAAAAAATGGTAGTACAAAAATATTGCGTGATATATTTGTGTAATTAGTTGGATATGTAAGAAACTGCATTTGTGCTCTTAGAGCAAGAGACAATACTCTTAAGAAAATATCTTCCTTTAATTATCTTTAAATTACATCATACTATTTATAATTTGTTACTAACCCTTGAAAATTTGCTAGAAGTTGTGAGTCACGGGAACTCGTGCTCAAGATTTTCTCTATCATTGAAGTGTTTGCTTTTACCAAGCGTATAAAAATTTCTTAACACCAAAGAATGTTCTTATAAAGGTTTTTAAGTACAAAAACAACAAAAATGATTAAAACAGAAAATAAAATAAAAAAGGATTATTATTAACCACTCATGTGTTTGAAAATTTCAAACATCTTAAAATTTAGGTATTTTCTTACATAATTATACTTTTCTAGTTTGACAACGTTATTAAATATAAAATAACAAGTAAAACTGGCAATAGGGAATAAATAACAACTTTTTAAAATATGAATTAAATTTATTTTACCTCGCGTTGGTTTTAGGGCCTGGCAGTATTTTCAAAAAATTTTTTGCTTTAGTTTTAGAAGGTTTTGAAAAACTTACATTTCTCCAATTTGTTATTAGATCTTTGCCCCCCAAAAAATTCACAATCCAGGATGTTCTCATTGTCTGTTGATTCTTCATCGCACCAGTCTTGACCTGAGTCACTATCATGGTCACTACGCACTACATCACTTGGAACACTGTCCGATTCATCGCCGATGACTTCCCCTCGCAACTTTTGTTCCTCGTCCAGCTCTAATGGAATTCTCGGGTTGCCTTCTAATTTAATTCTTTCACACTTGTGAAAATAATTCGCAAAAATAAAAATCACATATTATTGAAAAAAAGCTTTTATTAATGGAAAACAATTATATTACTATGGCACCAGACAATTATCACATACAAAGTCAAGAGTTGAGCAGGTAGTCAAGCGAATTTTAAGCCCTAGCGAGGAAAAAATGTAAGCCCGTTTGAAAATGTCAAACGGCACGAGTGATGGAAGGTTAAATAAAATAATTCTAATCCTTTTAGTCCTTCAGATTAATGGCCAAAATAAACTTCTATGTTGACACTATTGTTTTGACACTTAATCAAGCATTATGGAGCTCTTACATCTGAGTTTCATAGTTTTTTCACATCGGGTGAGCTTTTTTTTTTTTTTATAGTTACTGAAATAAAGATTTCAATTCAGTGACATGTGTTTGATGGATTTCCTGTGGTCACTTATGGGCAAGAATATATTCAGGTTGGTCACCAAGGGTTACACCCCGGACGTTGTAATCAGCCTCACATACCAGGGATCTCCCCCCCAGATGAGCACCAGCCTCCTTCACAGGCCACTGTAGCTACACAAACACATATCTCGCCACTTATTTTTGTTATCCGATTATAAATATTTTACCTTGAGGGTAAGAGAAAATCTCATGCATCGAGTTCTTCTCGGCTAAAATAGTTTTCAGGGACAATCATATTTATGTGCTCATGATCCAGAAAGTTACTATATTATGTTGTCTTCCTGTCTACATTTTTTTACAGCTACTGTTAATAATTTTTTTATATTCTTTGTCAATTGGAAAACAGAAATGGTTGTATGAAATAATAAAGTGTTAACTTATTTACATACATAGTCATGTCATAGGAGTACATACAAATTATTTTTAATGAATCATAGTTGGTATTGATAATTTTTATTGTCTCTACTTTCTTACGTGTATAAAAAGATGAGCTACGTAGATGTCTTAGTGTTTTAGTAAGTTAATAGCTTTGGTTCTCAAAGATATTTTATTATAATAATAACATAACAGAAGTTAATTATTTTTTAAGATAAAACTTTTGGACCATTTCATGATACAAAGGACACTAGGGGAAATACCGACAAGACTGAAAGATTTTTAAACTAGCCATAGGTGCTGTCTATGTAAATGGTTATGAAATACTTCCGATGAATGCAATGATTTTTAACAAAACATTTTGTGATTCATAGGATCTATTATTAGATATATTTTTACAACTTTCGTTCTACGAATAATCAGCTTCATTTCATAAAGGAAAATTACGAAATTTTCGTCAATTGAAAAAGTTTCATTTATTTCTATTTCAAATATTTTTATATTTAGGAAAACTTAGATATTGTTTCAATCGCACAAATTGCTAGAGCACAAATGTTTCTGCAGAATTAGTCACTACATTTGCTTACTATTTCGTCTTTACTCATCCCGAGTGCTTCGTATATGCGTCCATTAGAAATTATATGCAATTTTTGCTGTTAATTTCTAGTCTTGAGAGTTTATCATCAACCTTTAAATATGTTATTTGCGAAATGTTAAGTTTTATTTTAAAATTAATTAAATATAGGATAGAATATTTGTGTACATCTAGCTCAAATACTTTGCTTATTGTATTGCGGGTGCAGCTATACATTTCGGGAATAAAATAGTAACTTATTTTGGTTAAGTATAAAATTTCCTTTCTAACAAAGAGCCTTCATACTCTTAATTACAATATCAAATTCTACTTAAAGTTATTGTACATTTTTTGAATGGAATTCTTGAGACTCGTCTATTTATTAAGAAATTGGTAAACTAAGACATAATTCACTTTCAACTACGCAACCCATTGCTTACTCTTATTTATGAATAATTGCCTTGATTACGTACGAATAGTTTTTTACACCATCATATCACGTATGACTATAGTCATATCAAGTAAGGCTACGTTTCTTCCCTTCCCCATTTAGACCAGAACCTAAATCGAAACGTGATTACACCTTTTTTAGAGGAGTATTTCTTATACTTCTCCATTTTCTTAATTGTTATATCTTATTTTCTATTTGTATAGATAAATAAAATTATTAGGACTTAGGACTATAAAGTACAAAAAAATCATATTTACCTCAGCATTTTGTTTCCTCCCTCTTTCCTTAGGGACGAAATTCACTTTTGATGTCGACCCGAATCCAGAGGTTCCGATGAAATTTCCATGTTCATGAAAAATACATATCTGCAAGCCCCACAAATACATTGTCTGATTCAAAAATGCAAGTTTGCTAACCTGCAGAATCCTCCCATCGGAACACTATTTATGAAAAACATCATGACCCTTATGGCTTGGCGTATAGGCCATAAAAAAGGGGAAAAACACTCGAATTTTGGTTTCGTTTACGCCTAGTTTACATGAGTTTAGTACTTGTCACCTAACCACTTGTACTAACGTGTAAAGAGGTTCTTTTTTAGTGACAAGTATTAGTGTCCAAGTTTGGACGCAGTCTACTGAACACACTTCTCAACAGTGTTTGATTGGGTACTTTCACTTGTCCCAAAGCCTGGTTAGTGAGAGTGATAAGTGTGGACGCACTTCTCCAACAACGTTTGATTGGGTCCTTGTCACTTGTCACAAAGCCTGCTTAGTGCAGTGACAAGTACAGATGCATTCTATTGAACAAACTTCTCCAACAACATTTGATTGGGTACTTGTCTCTTGTCACAAAGCCTGTTTAATGAGAGTGACATGTATGGACGCACTCTACTGAATGCACTTGTCTACCAACGTTTGAATGAGTACTTGTCACAAAGCCAGCTTCGTGAGAGGGACAAGTACAGACGCACTCTACTGAACACACTTGTCTACCAACCTTTGAATGAGTACTTGTCACAAAGCCTGCTTAATGAGAATAACATGTTCTAAGCTCGTGTAAACTAAGCATAACTCATTGAAGCATTTAAATTTTTTTAAGTGTAAAATTAGTTTGTACATGCGTCTTTCCTGCAAAAATAGCTAGGAGTTTGAAAACAAAAAGTTATCAGTTCGTATTTTACCAGCTTTCGAAATGATATCATGAGTAAGAAAGATATGGATACGTGCTGAGGTAGCGTAATTTCTATGAGTCGGACCCTTTTTGGTTGGTATTCATTCACTTTGTTTTTGTGTACATCAGCTCATTTCACTCTGATAATGTCTTTTATAGATAACGGTCTATATGTTTTTCAAATACTTTGGTCCGAATTTCCTGTTAACGTCTGTAACATTTTTGAATATATATTGAGTTTACATCCATCTTCTTTCAAGTTGATTATCTTAAACCATAAATTATATTTTACAGAAGTGCCCAATTTTAACCATTTTCTATTTGTTTAAACTGTTGGAAATTTAATCTTTACTGTAAAATGTGTCTATTACTATGTTAGAATAATAATTGATGGTAATTGAAATATTGTAACTCTTTTTACAAATTTCAAAATTATTTGGGAATTGTATATATAATTTTATTATTTCATTTAATTGTATAGTTACCCAATACGGAAATATTAGTGTGTATTTACTTTCGTTTCGTTATTTTTTATTATTTTTGTAAATATGAGGATATCTAACCTTAGTCATTAATTTAGGATAAAAAGAAAATACTCAGCTTAGAATTATTGAAAGATGTTAGTTTGTTTTCATAAAATAAGCAGTTTTTAACATTTATATATGTGTTTTTATTTATAGCTTTGTACGTACAATAAATTATTTATTGTTTGTGATCTGATTACACCAAAGTAGTCTTGCCTAATTGTTTTTATTTGTAAATGAATTTGTTCCTAAATTATAAATTTATTTATTTATTATTTTTAAATAATCTATTATTATTATATAAGAGAAGTATTGTATAAATTGTCTTTGTGTTAGCTTATAGATTGTTATTTATAAAGTTATAATTTATGTCAGATAAAAAAAAAAAGAGAAAAGTTATTTATGTTTGAATGTTGTAGGCGTTGCTTTGATGACATTTTATTAAAGTGTTTTCTTTTATTAACAGAACGTTTGCTCATTATGTATTACACTTTGTTTTAATTTTGGTACATTTAATCCTGTTCAGTTTTTTATGGACATGTATCATTAATTTAGAAGGACATCTTGAGATATATTTCTGTTATAGAAAAGCAAAAATTGCTGTGTAATTAGATATTGCAGCGATCACTAGTTCTAAAATAATTGGGAAATCAAAATATAATTTTTTTAACTTATTATGATGGTCTCAAAATCCATTTCTGTACCTGTACCTAATATTTTATATTTTCCTAACAATTGTTATGAATTTTTGGTAATGTCCAGAAAGGTGGCGAACTTTGCTCAATGGTACAGGACTTGACACAAGTTTTGGAACTCGGACTTACACCAAAAGATTTTATGTTCTAGTGTAGTTATTCAAGGGTTGGTTTTGGCGCCCTATGCTGAACACTACTAAGGAGAAAATCAGGTGGGCAGGGCATGGTACTGACCACACTATCTCCTGTGATGTTTGGTCAATAATCAGATACCTACACTGTATATACCATTTGAGCCTTCATGGTCTGTTACGGGAGTCTTGTTTTGTTTTTTTATAGAATGCATTTTTCTTCCTCTCCTCCGTCCGTTATCCAATGAAGTATACATGGATAAATGATTTGCAGTTATACAAAGGTTTTTTCATATGCATGCATTTGTGTAATCAGAAACACCAATTTTGGTATACGTGAATTGATACTATGGGACCATTAGTATATTAGCTTTTTTTTTAAATAGAAACACACTGATTATAACTTAACAAGTTTATAAAATCGAGATAGAAACTTAGTCATTATATTAAATATATTTTGTAAGCAAATAAGATAATTAAGTATACATGTTTGACAACATATATTGAATAAAATATTTACTGAAGTGTAGTTGAGAACAAAAATAAAATAACAAAATGGTTTAGGCCATTAAATCCTATTTAGAACTAGAACGGTTTTACTGAGTTCCTATTTCTGCAGATGTGTGCATGTTCTTATCATTAGAATTATTAACTAGATGCCTGTTTTATTTGAATTTTCTCTACTGGAGAAGGGCTTCCGGTTCTGTTGGATTTTCAACAAGAGAAATAGTAATTTCCAGTTCCAACTAAAATAAGAAGCAATGCTTCATTTTTTTTTTATCTTCATTTTGCTGTTGAAGAATATATATATATATATATATATATATATATATATATATATATATATATATATATATATATTTCTTTTTTATCCTAGGAGGCACGGCATAATTATTGCAATATTTAGGGTAGGAGTAACATTTAATGAGCATGCCTTTTGTGGAACAGTTCAAAGATCGTATTGATAGTTTTAATATAGTGGAAAAAAGGTTTGTGTGGATGTGCAAAAAATTATTTTTTGTTGTAGAAGTGCCCCTGAAGAGGTGCGAAGAAAAGATGCACGAAACATGTCGGGCCCAATAAATAAAGTGGTGTAATAAAGGAAGACTGCTTTAATGACCCCATGCCTCCTAGGATAAAAAAGAATTTTGATATTTTGGGTCATCTATAAGAATAAATAATATATATATATATATATATATATATATATATATATATATATATATATTTGTACTTTATAAGCTGCTCCGCTGGGATCCATCCATTATCTTGTTTTGGGGGGGTTTGGCTTCTTTCCCCAGCGGCATTTCTGTCTGGTGCATGTCTCTCCAGCTTTTTCGATGTTTTTGGTCAGATATTCAACAGAGACCATAATATGGCTTTGTGCTTCCGGGGCGTGGCAAATTCAAGCCACTATAACGGCTCTGCCCACCACACCGGATGGGCATACCAAGGAGGGGGGGGGGGGGGGTTATAAAATAAAACTGGTAAAATTAGAATCAAACTGGTGAGTTTTAAGCCTTTTTTGAAGTCTTGCAAGTAACGGGAGTGGGGAATCTGGGACTCTAAATTGTTAGTCTACCTAATTTTTAAAAATAGTTAAGGAATCTTTGCTACTTAATTTACATAAAAAAAACCAGCCAGCAAAGTAGTATAGGGCGCCTTGCGTTTGCTCACAGACTATAGTTACTACACTTCTCACTTCTTTGACACTGTGTACAGTAGTCTAAAATATTGAGTGTAAAAAAGTAACCGATTCATTAAAGATACTTAAAAAAATAAATTCATTACTTTTTACATCTTATGGCCGTTTCAGGGACCCCGGGACAAGATCAAAATACCGGGACGCATGGCAAGCCTATATATATATATATATATATATATATATATATATATATATATATATATATATATATATATTTATTTATTTATTTATTCATTTGTTTAAATAAAGGCTGTGTGTCATGGAGAGATGCCGTTAGTTTGTTCCCGACTAATAATTGAGTTCCCAATATAGAATTTTTTGACTACATAAAAACAAGAAGTGCTAAATTATTTTTGAACTAGTATTCACTGTAATAAAAATATCTTAGTATAGCATGTTAATGTATCTGTATGTTCATAATTGTACCTGAAATCTGTCATTAGGTTATTTAAAGATGTGTTCATTTGTAAGTAATTGAAACAATCATTCCTTCAAAGCAACACTGCCATGTTGGGTGCCAATGCAATACTATACTATATATTATATTTCCTAGTTACCGTTTGAATAATTGTATCATTGCATATCATGTACTGACATTGTAACTGTTTCTAGATTGTCCAAAGAGTATGGTGTATGTATTCGAGTTGATTTAACTAATGAAATATTAACTTGTTATTGGAAATGCGATATTATTAGGACCATGTGTGTATGGTAATATATAATAAATAGAATCAATAAGAAAACTTGGTGTTTTTGTTTTTTAAAATCCCAGTTCAATAACAATAAATCTTGTCGATCGAGGACACCCTCGTTAAAATTTATGTAAGTACAGTAGGGTTCCGATTAACCGAGGTCCGGTCAACCGAGATCCCGATAAACCGAGGTATCAAGCCGGGGGGTGGGGGTGGGGGGGGGGGAAATAAAATCGATGTTTTTTCCTGCAAATGTCACATCAATAATCCAGCCTATGGACCAAGGAGTAATTTCGGCCTTCAAACGATACTACAAAAGTCCGACTCGCAGGAACTGCGTCATCTTAGCGCGGTGCCAGTTTTTTTTTTTTTTTTTTTTTTTTTTTTTTTTTTTTTTTTTTTTTTTTTTTTACGGCACATCTACATCTAGGGCATTAGCGCCGACATCCAGGGTGTAGCGAGGAATTTCACCAGCGAGCCGTCCACCATCTCCCGCTTATGAATCCAAGGCGCTAGCCATTAGACCACGGGAGACCCCGGTTCCTGTTCATATCCCTATTCTCATTTGAAAAGCATAGAATAGAAACAGATAATATTTTCCTCGGCCTTTGTTCAAAGGGCTTTATGGCTATACCTGGGGTCAGGTCCGCAAGACCCAAGAATCCTCTTCTACCGATACTTCATTTCATACGTTTCAATGAATTGGAAAATATCAAATATTTTCACACATTCCTGTGTTCTTTTACTATAGTAATAATTCTACAGATAACATCAATTAAAAAATAAAATAAAAAAACCAACAGCATAAAGGCAATTGAAAATATTCAAAAGACGTCAACGAATTTTTTTCTCTTGGCTAGCTATATTTCTAACAATGAATTGTTTTTCTTATTTTTCTTAACCTGTTTTATTTTCAAATACATTATTCAACAATAAGCAATTAAAAAATAACAAGGAATAAAAAACAGACAAAAAGAACAGTTCGAATAAGCGAAATCAATTACTTTAAAGTTTTAAGCTCTTATTTCTCCGATTGACATCGCCTAATCAAAACTTTCATTAGAACCTTTTTTTTAGAGCATTTAATAAGCTTTCTAATGGTATTCTTCCGTTTACCAAGATTTTCAACCTTTTTCGAGATATTAAGGAAAGTAAACAAAGTTACTAAAACTTTTTATGTCTGTTAATAAAATATTTTATTCTAACCCTTCCTTAACTCCAAACGTAACCAAAATTTCAACATATTAGTTTTGATGAATGTAGAACATGCAGAAAATGTTTCAACTGAATCCCATGATTCTAAGTACCCAAACCAAAAACGGTATTCAAAAAATATTTTTCCAATTTTCTCGAAAACGGTTAAAGCTATCGCCTTGAAAATGGTTTCATTCGTTTTCCTAGCCCAGGAATCATATAAAACGAGTACTTAGAAGCTTATGAACTCAAAAACGTAAGCGTTAAGATTTTTTTTGCGCGAATTTCGCCCCAAACACCATCTTCTAGTAGGCGGATTTTGCTGGTTAACGAACTTGACCTTTCAAATTGGACGAAGGATTTTTGTACCAAATTTCATCAAAATCGGACCATTCGTCTTCTATCTAGAGAGCGAACAGACAAATATATATATATATATATATATATATATATATATATATATATATATATATATATATATATATAAATAAATATATACATATATATATATATATATATATATATATATATATATATATAAATAAATATATACATATATATATATATATATATATATATATACAAATTTGAACCACCGTTATTTTTTGTCTCTAGGGGTTCTGAAACGCGAAATTTTCTAGTCGGCACTTCCGGATTGTTTCATTGTATCAACCCTATAAGCGGGGTTCCTCCCTATGGGGGAGGGAGGAACCGCGCTAAAAAGCAGCTATTGTCTGAAATGCTATTAGCAGAAGAGGAAGGGTTAATTCAAAAAATTAAAGAAAATATCTATTAAGGATGTGATTTATATGGCTGCTGATTCTTGGCATTCTCTAACAAAAAGCACAGTTAATAAAGGCTGGAAAAACCTGAGGCCCCGAATTATCCATGATAGCCAGATAATTGACGAACCTCCAACAAATCAGCAGTTGTGCGATTTGTTAAAAGACCTCAACTCCCCAGATATAATGGATTCCGAAGTTATAGATTGCTTAAACGACCACACAATAAACAGAGCGACACTCCTTACGGAAGATGAAATTATTAAGATGTGGAAACCATTCCCCCAAAAATAAGCCATGAAGAAGGTTTCAATCTGCTTCACAGATCCCTTCTCTCTTTAGAAAGCAGAAGCGATGCACCGCCAAATGAACTCATGATTCTAAGAAAATGGAGGGACACAGCTGCTGCCGACAGAAAGAGTTCATTTAGGCAAGCCACAATTAAAGATTTCTTTTTTAAAAAATAATGTCACGGATTCTGTTATTGTTATTACTAGATATTATTATTATTATTATGCATTATTATTAATTTTTTAATATTAGTTTTTTTAGCATATAAGTAGATTTTATTCAAAAACAACCTACATTTCCAATTGCTATTGGTATGGTTCCGATTAACCGATTATTTCGATTAACCGAGGTAACCTTGGCCCCCATCGACTCGGTTAATCGGAACCCTACTGTATATGGTTATGAAACTTCAATTTTTATTCGAGTCAGATTCACGGTCCCAGACTGTCCCTAGGCCCTACTCAGCTTTTAATTCATTTACTGGGTACCTGGAACGAGGAAAATCAGACGGCCAGAGCGTAGTATTTACTACACTATCTCCCTAGTATGCAGTATGATCGTGAATCAGATAATTCTACAGTATTGGGCCCTCGTGGCCTGTTACGGAACTGAATTTTCTTTTTATTTGTTCAATATTGCTAGCTGTTTCACTCATGATTTGTGCTTATTATTTTATTTTGTTGTATACGAATGAATTGTACTTTTAAATGAGTTAACATATTAACTTATCAAAGGCCAAAGTTCCTTTATAGCGATGTTCAAAATAAATTAAAAATATAACAATTGATTCAGGTGTTAAAACAAATATTGGGTTATTGTAGTAACTGATTAGCTTAGGAATGAGCTCACTATACAAAGCTACTGCAATACAAACATTAAGATTTAAACATCCTATCACCAATTTTACAAAAAATATACAATGAGTAAATATTCCAGTTTAATTATTTATTAGTAATTTATTCATGTGGTGATGCTCCACTTGCCAGGCGATGGTTACTTTAATCCACAGTCAGAGGTTTCCCTGTATAAGGGGTGGCAATCCAAAATATTAAACTTTTTTTCAAAATTTACTTTGGTAGAAGAATACTTAATAATAATTAAGTGATAAGCAGTAATTATTTGATAATATAAAGGAGATTGGGGAGGTCCGGTGGCCGTGAGTGTTAAGGCGTGATCACTCAACACTCTGTGCCAAGGATCATGGGTTTGATTCCCACTAAGGGTGGTGGCTTAAAGGAATAAGCCCTATCCTGGCTTGAAAAGGGTGTTAACGTATAGATAACCCGTCCTAAAATTCTGACTTAATAATAATGGGTGTTAAAATTTAAATTAAATTAAAGGAGATTGGTAAGTTGGGGTTGAACAGCCACTGAAGGGGTTTTGAAGGTCAATGGGGAGGGTCGAATCCCCCCCTCTTTTCAAATCTCCATGACAACCATCTCTCCTCCCCACTTGTTGTCAAGGAAACAGGTAAATATATCCCTTCAACATTTCCTAACCATCTGTTGGTGCTCAGGATCCAGTTCCAAGTATCCATTTTATATTTTATTTCCCTTCTTAACTTCCTTTTTTTTTCTTTTTTTTTTTTTTAAACAAATAAAGACCACACATTAAAATATTTCTAAGCATCTGTTAATTGGTTTAAACATTATTATTAGTTCTAGCTCTCTCAGAAGGAATGTAGCTATTGAGGTTGCTCTTATGAAAGAATTTTTTGATATTTCTTCAAATTTTCTTCAACACTACCTACTAGATAATGAAAATCACTCCAAAAATTTATATATATCTAATATATAAAATTCTCGTGTCACAGTTTTCGTTGCCATACTCCTCCGAAACGGCTTGTCCGATTTTGATGAAATTTTTTGTGCTTATCCGGTATCTATGAGAATCGGCCAACATCTATTTTTCATCCCCCTAAATGTTAGGGGTAGTCCACCCCTAAATTTTTTTTTTTTATTTTTTAGACAAAATTTTTAATTTCTATTTTTTTATGATACAACATACAAAAATACATACAATCCTCAATTTTCACCCTTCTACGATCAACCCTTATTTTTTAATAGCCATTTTAGTAATTTAATCATTTTTCCTCTCCGGTCGAAAACTGATCAATCGTCATTTAATTAGTTATCCCCGCCAGATGTCTACAGGTGTCACTTCTGACCCAGTAAACAGCACGGAGTAGGGATGAGAACGAAGCCGGTCTCCTTTCTTTCTCACTCCCTACTTACAATAAGTAAGCTATTTTTTGTCTACACTAGAAATTACTAGGAAATTATTTATATGGCAAAACAACGTTTGCCGGGTCAGCTAGTATATATATATATATATATATATATATATATATGTATTATAGACATCATCTAAATTCTACAAAATTACAGGATATATTATTATTGAAATTGAATTAATTCTTCAAAATAAGTGAAATGTTCTTTGTTTAAAAATGTATCAGGGCCACCACATGGGGGGGGGGGACAACCGGGTACAGTTGTCCCGGGCCCGGGCACCGTGGGGGATCCTCGCTAATTGGAAAAAAATACCGAAAGTGACCTTTGCAGCACCGATTGTCGGCTTTTATTCCCATTTTGCTCAAAACTCAAGATGAAAATAATTTTAAAATGCCCCAAGTCCTATAGCAAAGTACTAGAATTTTCATTCTGGCTGTAAGAAGTGGGGACCCGTGATCTGATCCCGGGCCCGGCTCTGAGATGTGGCGGCCCTGAAATGTATTGTATTGATTCTTTACTGAAATATATTTGTTGATACAAAAAAAAAAAAAAAAAAATAAACATTAGTATCTTTAATTTATTCCTTTAAACTTTTTCCTATTAAGTGTTTTAATAAAAATTACTTTAAAACTTTTATTTTTTATGTTGAAAAATAACAGTAAAAAGGGACTTATTTAAAAAAAAAGTTTAAACCCAAAAAGTTATTTTCGGAGTTTTACTTTTTAAAAATTAAAATAAAAGTAAAAGCTTAACAAATACTTTTTCAAAATAAAATTTAACCATTATTTCCGACCCCTGTTTATAACAAATTCCCCTGAAGAGGCGCCAAAAGGGCATGAATCATGTAGGGAAAATGTACAGTGAAGGTTTTATGACCGTCCGCCTATAAGAAGAAGCATGGGCGTAAATAGGAAATAATTTCGGGGAGGGGGGCTGGTACCATATTAGGTGTATGGAATACTAACAATCTAAAACTTGGAATAGTTTTAGCCAACTAAAACGCTATAAAACCTAAAATAACATATTTTTTATGTACTAAGTGATCTTATTAATTTATTTTTAAGGGGTTTATGGCACATTTTTACCGATCAAATCAAAGTTTCCGGGGGGGGGGGGGCTGCAGCCCCCTCTTATAAACCATGGGCGTATATAAGGGGGGGCTGCAGCCCCCCCCCCCGAAATTTTCATTTGGTGGTAAAAATGTTTCATAAAAACCTTAAAAATAAATTAAATAAGATCACTTAGTTAATAAAAAATAGTTTATTTTAGGCGTAATAGCGTTTTAATTGCCTAAAACTATTTCAAGTTCTAAATTTTTCATATTCCATACCCCGGAAATGGTCTCAGCCCCCCCCCCCGAAACTTTCCCAGCCCAACCCGAAATTGTTTTCTATATACGCCCACGCTATAAACGCCCAAGGGGAGAAGCCATCAAAAGAAAGTTTCCCGCCCAAAAAGAAGAGAGAGAAAGCGCGCCAAAAGACGCATGCTTCCCCCCCCCCTGATTACCCTTGCAAGAGTGGATTGTAAGACCGAATCCCGTTAAGATCTCTGTATTCCGTGGTTGGCCGATCAAGAAGGAATACCGCTATGCAATCCTTCCTCTGCTATTCACCAAGAATCTGCATACAGCAAGGCTACCGTCAAACAGTGGTACAAAATTCAACATTACAGCGAAATAATTCGTAGCGGGGTTGTTATTTGATTTTATATGTACTTAATATGAATTAAATAGGCTATTCAATGATATTAAAACAAAAAATTACAATATTGTATAGTTATTTTGTATGTTTTTTAGCGCGGTTCCTCCCTCCCCCATAGGGAGGAACCGCGCTTATAAGGTTGATCTCATGACGCAATCCGGAAGTGCCGACTAGAAAATTTTGCGTTTCAGAACCCCTAGAGACCGAAAATGATAGTGGTTAAAATTTGTATATATATATATATATATATATATATATATATATATATATTTATATATATATATATATATTTATATATACATTTATATATGTATATATATATATATATATATATATATTTTTGTCTGTTCGCTCTGTAGCTCCCAGACGAATGGTCCGATTTTGATGAAATTTGGTACAAATATCTTTCGTCTAATTTGAAAGGTCAAGTTCGTTAACCAGCAAAATCCGCCCACTGGAAGATGGCGTTTGGGGCGAAATTCGCGCAGAAAAAATCGTAACGCTTACGTTTTTGAGTTCATAAGCTTGTAAGTACTCGTTTTATATGATTCTTGGGCTAGGAAAACGAATGAAACCATTTTCAAGGCGATAGCTTTAACCGTTTTCGAGAAAATTGGAAAAAAATTTTTGAATACCGTTTTTGGTTTGGGTACTTAGAATCATGGGATTCAGTTGAAACATTTTTTGCATGTTTGAATTTCATTAAAACTAATATGTTAAACTTTTGTTTATACTAAAAATGAATTGCCTGCATGTGTGGTTCACTCAACTACCAGTTTACGACTGCAGGCGGAGTTCGAACTTGTGTATGTGTTACCGGCAAAGTATATAATCAGGCAATTTATAAAATGCCTAGGCATTATACAGAATGCCTAAATCCAGCCGGCAATGTATGAAATAAGGCTTATTTCATACATTGCCTAGGCATTATATAGAATGCCTACTGTGCTTTAGGCAAAGTATGAAAGACAGAATTTATAGCCCCTAGGAGTGAATAAGTGTCAAGAATACAGAGTGTAAAAGAGCAAAGAAAATGGAATTCTAAGGGTACGTTCATGGTGAGGATTCATTCTGCGATGCTACGATAGCTACTCCGATGAGCGGTGCCCCGATGTAAAACAAACACATGTATTAAGGTGGGAGTGTTCATAGTGAGGATCCTTACTTCCGATGCTATTCTCGCACTCGCGCAGTGACCGCGGGGAAAAACAAATATTTTGTTTTCTCCTCGCAGTGAGGAGGGAAGCCGCGATGTGGGCCTGACTGTGATTGGTTCCTTCAAAAGGATTCTAGTGCGCAGGTCACCTACCCTCTCTCATTACTTCATCTTGTGTGATTATTCTTTTTTGGTTATTTCGTTGTTGAGATGAAAGAAAATTGGGTCTTTTTGCGAAGACTACATCCAGTTACTTTTGAAGTATTTATTTAGTTAAGTGATTTATAACAGTTACTTGTTACCTCTTTGGAGGTAATCGATTTTTGAGGGTGAGGTAATTGTAAAATAATAAATAAATAAATCTGTTTAATTAATGACAATATAATTAATGAAAGGACATGCTTCTTGCATACTACGGATAATAATAATTAAAATAAAATATAAACAAATCTTTTACATGCACCGATATAAATAATTAGTTTTATTTGCTCATTCTTTTATCAATAAAATGTAAAATAAATAGAAATTAAAAAGGTGCTACTTTGCATGCTTTTATAAAGAAATATAATAAATATGAGCATGTTTCATGCATCCCTAATTGCACTCATATACTTATGCTTAACAACTAACATATGTTCCTTAGGCTATTACTTGCGCAAGTAAATAATATATAGTATGGTCTGGCATCAGTGAATCCCACTAAAAACTTTCGACACTATTTCACAACAGCACATGGTGTCCTCTCGTCCCTTAGCCGGCATTACCTCCCATGTTTTTTATTACCCGCAATTTTATATTTTCGCGGGTTCCCGCTGAGATATGCATAGAGGCAAGGGAGGCGTAGTGTGACCTTGACGGCGTTGTTGGATCTCACCTCGCTGTTACAGTGCTCCCCCCAACAACAGCGTCAAGGAACTTAACATTTGGCCTCCTAACTCGTCCGTATCGACTGATGGTAGATGATGGATCCTGTTTCTGGATGCGTTCTGAGGTTTGCGTTGGCATTTCCTTCTCTGTGATTGGGGTCTTCTTAGAGATGCCTGTGTCTTCCTCAGGTGCTCCTAAAAGGTAGGCAGGTTTCACTCGGTCTAACGATACCGTGAGTTCGCGATTTGGAAGTTTTATAGTTGCCAGCTTCTCAGTTCGGCTTATAACAAGATAGGGTCCAGAATACGGAGGAACTTGGGACGTCCTTATCTTGTCTTCACGCAAGAACACATGGCTGCAAGTACTCAAGGCTTGTGGGACGAAGATGCTTTTATTCTTCTTCCTGAATTCGGTTGGACTCAGTTGGTTTAATGCCTCTTTTAAGTTATCGAGGAAGTTGTGGAGATTAGTGCCAACTTTAGAAGGAACGAAGAAGTCTCCTGGTAGGCGGATGGTCTGGCCATAGACTGCCTCCGCAGTACTATAGTCTGTATCCTCTCGAATAGTAGCCCTTAAACCTAACAATACCGTAGGAAGAATCCGTGTCCACTTCTTGATATTTAAATGCGACATAAGAGCTGATTTCAGGGTCCTATGCCATCGTTCCACGATTCCATTGGCCTGAGGATGGTAAGGAGTGGTCCGGATTTTCTGTGTTCCCAACAGATTTGCCAGCCTCATGAACAAATCGCTCTCAAATTGTCGTCCTTGGTCAGTCGTGATTTTCATTGGAACACCAAATCTGCAGATCCAGCCCTCGTAGAATGCGATTGCAATCTCCTCGGCTGTGATATTCTCGATTGGGATTGCCTCCGTCCACCTGGTAAATCGGTCAATCATCGTAAGGCAATATTTCATGTTATCTGCCGGAGGAAGTGGGCCTATGATGTCGATGTGGACGTGTTCAAATCTACCTGCTTCCGGAAAACATCCAGTTGGTGTCACTGTGTGCCTTGTAACTTTGGCCTTTTGACATGCGACGCAACAACGCGACCAATCTCCAACGTCCTTGTTCAAGCTCGGCCAGAAATACTTCTGCGCGATCATTTTCCTTGATGCGGTCGTTCCTGGATGACTTAGCCCATGGAGTAGGTCGAACGTAGATTTACGAATCGATTTGGGCAGGTATATGCGGACTCGATCGGAAGAGGTTTCGCACAGAACAGGTTTGGTAGCCCCTGGTAAATTAAGAAGTTTGAGAGTGATGTTCGGACGATTTCTTAATGCTTCTACCTCAGGATCATTACGCTGTAGGTCTACTAAATGGTCAAGATCTTCAGTGATATTTATCTCCTCTACTCTAGAAAGAGCATCTGCAACAGAGTTGTCTGGTCCCTCTACGTGTCTAATATCCGTAGTGAATTCACTGATGAAATTCAGCCACCGTAATCTAATCGGAGATGCTGAAGTCGCCTTCTGTTGCATCGAGTAGACGATTGGTTTGTGGTCGGTAAGGATATGAAACTGCCTTCCTTCTATAATTGGGCGGAAGTACCGTACTGCTGAGTAGATGGCAAGCAGTTCTCGATCGTAAGTCGAGTAGGACTGTTGTGCTTCATTTAGGGCCTTCGAAAAAAATCCGAGGGGTAGCGATTCTCCCGCTTCTTTCTGCTGGAGAACTGCCCCCATACATTGATTAGATGCGTCACAAGCAAGAGAAAGTTCTGCAGATGGCTTAGGATGGGCTAATTGGGCAGCATTTTTGAGAAGTGATTTGCATTTCTCAAATGCTTTGTCGCTGTCTGCGGTCCAGGCAACAGGTGTGCGATCATTTTTCTTCGCTCCATGAAGATATTTGTTTAACGATTTCATGGCTTCGGCTGCTTGTGGAATACAAGGTCTGTAAAAATTGATGATACCCAAAAAACGTCGGAGTGCTCGAATATCCGGTGGTTTCGGGTATTCCATGATTGCTGTGACCTTCTCCTCTTTGGGTAGGACTCCTTTCGGGCTAACCTCATATCCTAGGAACTTGAGGCTGCTGACGCCGAACTCGCATTTTTCCGGGTTTAAGGTCAATCCATTGTCCTCGAGTCGTTTGAAGACTTCCTTCAAGTGATTCTCGTGTTCTGCCTGGCTGTTTGAGGCAATCAACATGTCATCAATTAGGACGAACACATATGGCAAGTCTCGAAATAGGTTGTCCATGAAGCGTTGAAATGTTTGCGCCGCGTTCCGAAGCCCAAAGCACATCTTCATGAACTCGAACAGCCCAAAAGGTGTTGTAACGGCCGTTTTGGGTATATCCTGCTGACGTATGGGAATGTGATAATAGGCACGTACTAGATCTAACCTTGTGAATATCTGGGTGCCGTAAAGGTTGTTCCTGAAATCCATCAAGTGTGGAACTCCATATCTGTCGGGTACAGTTTGAGAGTTCAACTGTCTGTAATCACCGCATGGTCGTACTCCTCCATCAGGCTTGTCGACAACGTGGAGCGCACTTGACCATTGGCTCTTAGAGGGTCTACATATTCCAAGTTCCACCATACGGTGAAACTCTTCCTTCACCTGCTGATATTTGTCTGGAGGTAGTCGTCGGGCCTTGGCGTACACGGGTGGACCTGAAGTCTCTATGATATGCTCCGTATCGTGCTTCTCCGGTTCCCTCGTTGATGATGGTCTTGTCAATCCGGGGAATTTTTTCAACAGATCAGCAAATGGATGTCCATTAGGCACTGCTGAGATGGTTATCGGGATCTCCTTGACAATTTTTCCTTTCGAAGTTAATCCAGTAGTCCGGTCAATCAGCTGTCTTCCTTTTAGGTCGACGAGTAGGTTGTAGCTGTACATGAAGTCGGCTCCAATTATTGGCTTGGGTACTTCAGCTAACACAAACATCCACTTGAATTCTCGTCTGAGTCCTAAGTCGAGTTTGAGTTCTTGTTCGCCGAAAGTTCTAATTTTTGTCCCGTTCGCTGCGAACAATGTATATGTTGAGGTCTTTCGAGGCTTAATGGGAGGTGGGAGTACAGATATTGCAGCCCCCGTATCAATCAAGAAGGACTGTCCCGTCCGCCGATCGGATATGAAAAGGCGGCGTTGGACATCCGCGGTTCCGGTAGCCGCTATTTCCGGTCCGCTGAGAAGTTTCCCTGATGCAGCTTTGTCCATGCACAAGGAGATTCACATTTCTTTGCAGCATCCTTGAATCGGTGATGATAGAAGCATAGCCAATTTGGATCGTTAAACTTCCTTGAATTGCTTCGTGGTCGCCGGGAGTAACGGGTTGGTGTCCTGCTCCTTCCTCTCCTGCGTGGTCCATCTTGAGCGCTAAGTGCTGCCACCTGTCTCGAAAGTTGGTCTATTTTGGCTTCCAAACTAGCAATGGTGGTCTGTGAGCTAGAGGGTCTTTCATTGGAAGAAACTCCTGCGATATCCACGGGTTGGACAACTTCCTGAATCTTATCAGCAATCTCGGCTAATTTCTCTAAATCAGATTGCCCGGTGCTTATCAGGATAGCTTGCATGTTTTGTGGTAGAGATCGAAGCCAAAGAGTTTTCAAAACACCAGTAGGAACTGATTCACCAGCTAGCCGTTTCATCTGTCGTAAAAATCTGGTAGGCTTGTCGTCTCCTAGTTGTTTACCTTCTAACAACTCCTGGATTTTCCTCGTCTCCGAATCAGAGTAGACACTGACAAGTCTGTCTTTGAGGTCTTCATAAGGTCTCTCACCTGGCCTCTTGACAATATCGGCAGCCTGAAGTAAAATTTCGCTGTCTATCCTTGGAACGACGGTGTGGAATCTGGTGACACTATTAGTGATACCGGCTCTAGTAAGTACCGACTCGACCTGACAAAACCAAAGTTCTGGGTCTTTCTTGATAAATGGTGGGATTTTGTCGGATGCCGTAAATGCAGAACAAAAGTCAACTTTATCAGTTTTAGTAAGAACAGTCTCATCCTGATCTTCCATCTTTATAATTTTAACCAAAAAATAAGAAACCAAAAAATTTTATCTTATATATATACCTAATTATTTTAAAAATTATATTAAGTGACTAGGATATCTAAAGAAAATATATTAATAGAATATAAACATTAGTGCATACAAATTAGGGTATGAAAAATATGACATCACAACCATGCAATTTGCCAACCTCTCAAGATCACGTCGGGGTCACCACTGTTACCTCTTTGGAGGTAATCGATTTTTGAGGGTGAGGTAATTGTAAAATAATAAATAAATAAATCTGTTTAATTAATGACAATATAATTAATGAAAGGACATGCTTCTTGCATACTACGGATAATAATAATTAAAATAAAATATAAACAAATCTTTTACATGCACCGATATAAATAATTAGTTTTATTTGCTCATTCTTTTATCAATAAAATGTAAAATAAATAGAAATTAAAAAGGTGCTACTTTGCATGCTTTTATAAAGAAATATAATAAATATGAGCATGTTTCATGCATCCCTAATTGCACTCATATACTTATGCTTAACAACTAACATATGTTCCTTAGGCTATTACTTGCGCAAGTAAATAATATATAGTATGGTCTGGCATCAGTGAATCCCACTAAAAACTTTCGACACTATTTCACAACAGCACATGGTGTCCTCTCGTCCCTTAGCCGGCATTACCTCCCATGTTTTTTATTACCCGCAATTTTATATTTTCGCGGGTTCCCGCTGAGATATGCATAGAGGCAAGGGAGGCGTAGTGTGACCTTGACGGCGTTGTTGGATCTCACCTCGCTGTTACATACTCGTACTCGCTGATAAGCTTACTGATTAGCTTACAGGTTCTTTGCTGGTTATCTTTTACTACTTGACTCGTTATCTACGGTTATAATTCATATTAGATAATGGGAAGTAATATTTATTAATAAAAAGGTTAATATGATCAAAATCAATTCTCTCAACTATGAAAAAAGTTATTAAGCATAAAAGTTGACTGTTTTGCAGGTTATGAAGGATAACAAACAACAATTTTTGTAAACAAACATATTTTATTCCTTTTCTCTCTCTCTTTTTTGGATCTTTTACATTTATTAAGCATTACATGATATGCGTTTCCGATCGCTACGCTACGCTCCACTCGCTCAAGAAGATATGAGAAAACTCTAGCCAATCCAACTCGCAATTAATAGAATTATATTAATTTAAGCGACTCTAGTCTATCCAACTCGCTAAAATTAATAGGATTCCATTAATTTTTCCGAGTAAGAAACCAATCTCTTTTTCTTTGTCAGGAACATCGCGAACTAATTGTAAAGGCTCATTTTTTCTCACTAACATAAGCAGAGCTTTTTCATAAACAAAAGCTAATTCACTGTTGAAGGTTACTTTACTCCCAGCAAGAACCAATGCAATGGTGAGTCAGCATGAACACCCTCCATCGATGTAGAATACATGGGGGAAGCGCTCATGGGAGTAGCTATCGTAGCATCGCAGAATGAATCCTCACCATGAACGTACCCTAAAGTGTGACAATACTCAGCCCTGCTGCAACAAGTAGCTCTAAATATGTAAATAACAATCTCACTTAATATATTGTTTTAAATAAATTGTTTGGCGTACGAAAATAGCTTGTTTTTAACAAATTTTTAAAGTTATTCAAATTATTTATGTTAAAGTGTATAGAGTAAACTCAAAATCTTTTAGCACTTTCCTCCGAAGGAAAGTAGCTATTGAGGTTGCACTCATGACGGAATTTTAGAAAAAGTTCTTCGAATCTTTATCGGTCCTACCTAGTAGACGCCGAAAATGACCCCCGTAAAAATTTATATATATATATATATATATATATATATATATATATATATATATATATATATATATATATACAGGGTGTCCCGTAAATGTCTAGTCATATTCTGCGGGATGATAGAGGACCCTTAGGGGAACAAAAAATGTTCTATGAAGATTTCCCGAATTCTCACCCATAAGGGAGAAAACGTCGTTTTATTGCTTTTTCAATACAAACGTGGTTTTTAGAAGAATAATCGTTGTAGCTCCATCCCAGGTGGTACTACTAGAAAGGGTGTGAAACCAATCGAAAGCTGAGTAAATTTACTATAAGTCTAGTTGGGAGTAAACATAAAAATGAATGAATGTAAGTATTTCTATCTTACCAAAAGAAAGCTATTCTAAATTTCCTGACATTTTCTTGATATTTCTTTCCAGCGTTACTCCTCAATGGGGAGGATCTGAGATTTCCGGGTTTCAGAAAAACTTTCTCATTTAAACAGCTTTCCATTCATGTATCACAACCCTGTCTTATTGGAGTATTTGAACGATTTAAGAACAAAAGTTTAAAAAAAAACATGGATCTGTGAAAAGAAAATTATATTTTTTTCTTCAGTTTATTCAAAAAGCTGAAGAGAAATATTTATTTTTATAAATTTTTACATAAATATTAAGTAAATATTTACTTAAAACAATAAAAAAAAATACTTCCATAAATATAAAAAAATATCCTAAAACAGTAAATAAATAAAATACACATTTATTTTGAATTTGTTAATTACAGTAACTAATACTGGGTCCAGGAGGTGGCCATTAATGAACCCCAACGACACATTAACCTCAAAAATTACTATTTTTACCTAGATCACGCTTTTGAACACATTTTTACAGGACTATTTACATCTTATTTATGAGGGATAGAATTTTTAATTACCACAACAAAAACGCATGGGCCCACGAGAATCCCAGTGAGTTTCACAAGCGTAGCCATCAGTATAAATTCAAGGTAAAGCATTTGTTTTCGAAATATAAATACCTGTAAAAATGTGTACAAATGCGTGATCTAGGTAAAAATAGTAATTTTTGAGGTTAATGTGTGGTTGGGGTTCATTAATGGCCACCTCCTGGACCCAGTATTAGTTACTGTAATTAAAAAATTCAAAAAAAATGTGTATTTTATTTATTTACTGTTTTAGGATATTTTTTTATATTTATGGAAGTTTTTTTTTATTGTTTTAAGTAAATATTTACTTAATATTTATGTAAAAATTTATAAAAATAAATATTTCTCTTCAGCTTTTTGAATAAACTGAAGAAAAAAATATAATTTTCTTTTCACAGATCCATGTTTTTTTTAAACTTTTGTTCTTAAATCGTTCAAATACTCCAATAAGACAGGGTTGTGATACATGAATGGAAAGCTGTTTAAATGAGAAAGTTTTTCTGAAACCCCGAAATCTCAGATCCTCCCCATTGAGGAGTAACGCTGGAAAGAAATATCAAGAAAATGTCAGGAAATTTAGAATAGCTTTCTTTTGGTAAGATATACATACTTACATTCATTCATTTTTATGTTTACTCCCAACTAGACTTATAGTAAATTTACTCAGCTTTCGATTGGTTTCACACCCTTTCTAGTAGTACCACCTGGGACGGAGCTACAACGATTATTCTTCTAAAAACCACGTTTGTATTGAAAAAGCAATAAAACGACGTTTTCTCCCTTATGGGCGAGAATTCGGGAAATCGTCATAGAACATTTTTTGTTCCCCTAAGGGTCCTCTATCACCCCTCACAATATGACTAAGACATTTACGGGACACCCTGTATATATATATATATCAGACACATACATATGTATATATATATATATTTAAAGGTCTGTTAACACGATAGCGGCCAGAGTTTTTGTTTTTTCTTCACGAAACGTGGTATATAGCGTTCAATTAGCAAACGATTGAACGAGTTCGTTAACCACTAAAATCGGTCCACCGGGAGGGGGGGGGGGGTTTACCCCGGACCCATAACACTAATTTGACCATGCCAGCCGTAGTTTTTGTTATATTTCAACGAAACTTGGTATTCGTTATGTTGGTCTAAAGAGAGAAATACGTTGTAAAAATAAACTAAATCGGTTCATTAGGAGGGGGGGGGGTTTACTCCGGACCTAAAGTACTAATATACTCATACCGGTCGTAATATCTGCTGTATTGTAACGAAACGCGGTATACGTCGTGGGTGTCTCATGAGAAAGGAGTATTGTAAAAATGAAGTAAATCCGTCTATTGGAAAGGAGGGTTTACTTTAAACTCTGTTTCATTTGAATTAGCCCGCCAGACGTAGGTTCCCAAAGCCGCCGCAAGGAGCTCTACCTCCCACTAGGGGGACTGTATCCTGTTCCTGTGTCAGATCAAAAGACGGAAAATGAAGTTTTTGTGTATTTATTAAGTAGTACAGTATCATGTATTAACATAACTCTTGAAGCAAATTATTTACAAAATTAATAATTGAACAGTTCTCATAAGAAATGTAAATGAGCAGAACTATTCAAGTTTTTATTTCATTTATATAGGTTATTTACAGCAAATTATTCAGTAATGTAGTCTACACTACAAAAATTCTGAGGAAAGTGTTTAGTTATGCAGCTCCTGTCTGACGGACTTTTATTTTATTTATCTATCTAGGTTATTTTAAGCAAATTATTTAGCAATTCACTCGACCCTACCCAATTCTGAGGAAAGTGCTTACTTATGCAGCTCCTGCGTGAAGGACTTTTATTTTATTTATCTATCGAGGTTATTTTAAGCAAATTATTTAGCAATTCACTCGACCCTACCCAATTCTGAGGAAAGTGCTTACTTATGCAACTCCTGCGTGACGGACTTTTATTTTATTTATCTATCTAGGTTATTTTAAGCAAATTATTTAGCAATTCACTCGACCCTACCCAATTCTGAGGAAAGTGCTTTCTTATGCAGCTCCTGCGTGACGGACTTTTTAATTTTATACAATGCCTAATAAGCAACAGGCATTCTATAGAATACCTAGGCATTTTATACAATTCCTAGGCAATGTCTGTAATATTTTGTAAAAACTAATACTTTCTATACTTTGCCTAAACCGCTTAGGCATTATATAGAATGCCTAGGCATTATATAGAATACCTAAGCATTATATATAATGCCTGGATTCTATAATTTGCCGGTAACATATACAAAATATGGGTCTTTTTGCGAAGACCACATCCAGTTACTTTTGAAGTAGCAGTAGTGATTGTATCAGTGATTCAGCGCATGCGCATAACTCCTTTGCCTTCCTATTGGAGGATTCCGATGGCCAATTGCTTTGGTTCTTGCTGGGAGTAAAGTAACCTTCAACAGTGAATTAGCTTTTGTGTATAAAAAGCTCTGCTTATGTTAGTGAGAAAAATGAGTCTTTTACAATTAGTTCGCGATGTTCCTGACAAAGAAAAAGGGATTGGTTTCTTACTCGGAAAAATTAATGGAATCCTATTAATTTTAGCGAGTTGGATAGACTAGAGGCGGTAAAATTAATGTAATTCTATTAATTGCGAGTTGGCTTGACTAGGGTTTTGATATCTTCTTGAGCGAGCGGAAACGCATAGCATGTAATACCTAATAAATGTAAAATATCCAAAAAAGAGAGAGATAACGATTAAAATATGTTTGTTCACAAATAACTTGTTTGTTATCCTTCATAACCTGCAAAACAGTCAACTTTAATGCTTAATAACTTATTTCATAGTTGAGAGAATTGATTTTGATCATATTAACCTTTTTATTAATAAATATTGCTTGCCATTATCTAATATGAATTATAACCGTAGATAACGAGTCAAGAAGTAGTAGATAACCAGCAAAGAACCTATAAGCTAATCAGTAAGCTTATCAGCGAGTACGAGTAACTGTTATAAATCACTACTGCTACTTCAAAAGTAACTGGATGTGGTCTTCGCAAAAAGACCCCAAAATATATCTGGAGGCGAGGTTAGCTCAGTGGTAGAACGTTCATTGGTGCACCAATGATTTTATCTTCTTGAGTGTTCGTTCGTGGGTTTGATTCGGGGTCCCGGACCGTCTCTAGGCCCACCGAGCCTTTAATTATTTTTTTAATGGGTACCTGCAAAGAGACCTCAAAGTAAACAACTTGTATATGCACAAGGTCTTTTGTAGCAACCTGGTAATATTTATTTAAGAAACGTTAAATAATTATTTGACCCTCGACTTGTTATAGTGAACGTATATTGATATAATTGTATGTGGGACGTAGATCTGGGCTCATCCATTTAACTTGACAGTAAATTACTTTATAATAGAGGACAGACAGCCAGGATGTAAGGAATCAGGGCAGTTATCTACGGATTCTCAGCAGTGACATGGGCGTTTATAAGGGGGGGGGGGGCTGCAACCATGAGGATATACATATATATATATATATATATATATATATATATATATATATAAAATCAGTCCCGTAACAGGCCACGAGGGCCCTGAGGGGCAGATACTATAGAGGTATCTGATTCATGACCATACGGCATACTAGGGAGATAGTATGGTCAGTACTACGCTCCGGCCGCCTGATTTTCCCCTTGGCTGCTTCGACTGCTAGAGTCATTAGCACTAACCAAGATACCCATTATTAAATTAATTAAAGGCTGGGTTGGCCTAGGGACGGCCAGGGAGGCCGAATTCAACCCATGAACGAAGACACTAGAAGAAAAAATCTTTAGTGCTTGCTCGGGATTTGAACTCAGGCCTCCAGCCTCCAGTCCAGTGCTCTACCACTGAGCTAACCTCGCCCCCATATATACGTATATATATATATATATATATATATATATATATATATATATATATATATATACATGTTTAAGAAAAAGAACAAGTTTAACGTATAAATTGGAAAACATTAAAAAAAAAATGACAATAAAAAAATAATATACAAACTGTCAATTGTTTTTCCCTTAAATTTTTACGTATAAAAATATAAATCAATAAAATATAGTGTTTATATGTGTTGGTATAATGTGTATTTGGTAGAAACTGTAAGATAGTGTCTATATGCGTACTACCATCGGTCAACAGTACATTCGTGTCATGTGGTAAGTTCAAATTTCGTCGTCTTCTGCAGTCCGTTAAGATGTGTTATACTGATTGTCGTATTACATTGTCTGTACAGTGTTATGTCTTGTTTTGTCATCAATTGAGAGTGGGTTAGTATTGAATGTCCTATTCTAAGTCTTGTAAGGACTACTTCTTCTCTCCGGCAGCTTCTATTGCTGGAGTTCCATTGTTTTATGAATGGCTTTATCTCCCGAAGCTTGTTTTTATTCAAAGGTTACGATTCAGCCTACCATTTATTGAATATGTGAGTCCTTACAACCAGTTTCATGTCGCATTCTGTAATCAGTGATGTTGATATCAAAAATCAGTCCCGTAACAGGCCGCAAGGGCCCAGAGGGGCAGATACTGTAGAGGTATCTGATTCTTGACCATACGGCACACTAGGGAGATAGTGTGGTCAATACTATGCTCCGGCCGCCTGATTTTCCCCTTGGCTGCTTCGACTGCTAGATTCATTAGCACCCAAGGTACCCATTATTAATTAAACTAAGTAAAGGCTGGGTGAGCCTAGGGACGATCTGGGACCCCAAATCCAACCCTCGAACGGCAGCACTAGAAGAAAAAGTCTTTAGTGCGCGCTCGGGTTTTGAACCTGGTCCTCCAGTTCATTAGTCGAGTGCTCTACCACTGAGCTAACCTCGCCCCCGTGATGTTGATATACAGATATAAATTTTTTTCGAATATGTACTACTTTATTGTTGGCTTTCCCTACATGTTTCGTGGCCTTTATGCCACCTCCTCAGGGGCCATTAAATCCCTATGTGTGGTTAGCTCGCCGCCCATATTCTTAGTCTTCAGTGACACACCGGCCGGAATATATACACGTTCGGGCGACCGGCTTTCTGCCGGACTGTTCAGGCCTAACACACTGGCTTGCCTGAACGTGTATAGCCTGCTTAAGCCTTTTAAATGTCTTTAGGAATAAGAATAGAACGTGCTGAGATGGCGCAGCTCCTACGATTCGGATTGAAATTCATTATTGAGAACAAAGATTCAAATTCTTATAATACTAGTGTTAATAATTTGTAATTTTATTTTAAAAAATTTCCGAACGATTGAATAGAGTATACGATCCATTTTCGAATTCCATATATCTGGACTTCTTCCGGAGTCGACATTAGCTAGCGCCCCATTTATAGAATCGATTTTTCCTCCCCCTACCCTCATCTAATTTCCATTCCCCTTTCTAAATCGATAGTTGGATTGCTAGTTTGAAACACGCTCATAGTTCTGAGTAAATAGCTCCTTAGGACTTGGTGAGGGCTTAGCTTCCCACCGTAACTCCTTTGAATGAATGAATGAATGAATATTTTATTGCTCTTAAAAATTTACAATTTTACAGGAAGGAGTCTACCACATTTGATTAAGATTATTACTAATAAGAAATAACTATAGAAGCATTGCAAAATAAAACTAAACAAAATACTAAATATTTACACTATATACACTGAACATCCTTACATGAAGAGAGAGAAAACAAAAGAAAAAAATAAATAATAAAAAAATACCCTACTTATACAATCTTATTGCTTGTAAAGAAAAAATAAATAAATAAAAAAATACCCTACTTATACAATCTTACTACTTGTAAAGAAAAAAATAAATAAATAAAAAAATACCCTACTTATACAATCTTACTACTTGTAAAGAAAAAATAAATAAATAAAAAAATACCCTACTTATACAATCTTACTACTTGTAAAGAAAAAAATAAAAAAATAAAAAAATACCCTACTTATACAATCTTACTACTTGTAAAGAAAAAAATAAATAAATAAAAAAATACCCTACTTATACAATCTTACTACTTGTAAAGAAAAAAATAAAAAAATTAAAAAATACCCTACTTATACAATCTTACTACTTGTAAAGAAAAAAATAAATAAATAAAAAAATACCCTACTTATACAATCTTACTACTTGTAAAGAAAAAAATAAATAAATAAAAAAATACCCTACTTATACAATCTTACTACTTGTAAAGAAAAAAATAAATAAATAAAAAAATACCCTACTTATACAATCTTACTACTTGTAAAGAAAAAAATAAATAAATAAAAAAATACCCTACTTATACAATCTTACTACTTGTAAAGAAAAAAATAAATAAATAAAAAAATACCCTACTTATACAATCTTACTACTTGTAAAGAAAAAAATAAATAAATAAAAAAATACCCTACTTATACAATCTTACTACTTGTAAAGAAAAAATAAATAAATAAAAAAATACCCTACTTATACAATCTTACTACTTGTAAAGAAAAAAATAAATAAATAAAAAAATACCCTACTTATACAATCTTACTACTTGTAAAGAAAAAAATAAATAAATAAAAAAATACCCTACTTATACAATCTTACTACTTGTAAAGAAAAAAATAAATAAATAAAAAAAATACCCTACTTATACAATCTTACTACTTGTAAAGAAAAAATAAATAAATAAAAAAATACCCTACTTATACAATCTTACTACTTGTAAAGAAAAAAATAAATAAATAAAAAAATACCCTACTTATACAATCTTACTACTTGTAAAGAAAAAAAATAAATAAATAAAAAAATACCCTACTTATACAATCTTACTACTTGTAAAGAAAAAAAATAAATAAATAAAAAAATACCCTACTTATACAATCTTACTACTTGTAAAGAAAAAAATAAATAAATAAAAAAATACCCTACTTATACAATCTTACTACTTGTAAAGAAAAAAATAAATAAATAAAAAAATACCCTACTTATACAATCTTACTACTTGTAAAGAAAAAAATAAATAAATAAAAAAATACCCTACTTATACAATCTTACTACTTGTAAAGAAAAAAATAAATAAATAAAAAAATACCCTACTTATACAATCTTACTACTTGTAAAGAAAAAAATAAATAAATAAAAAAATACCCTACTTATACAATCTTACTACTTGTAAAGAAAAAAATAAATAAATAAAAAAATACCCTACTTATACAATCTTACTACTTGTAAAGAAAAAAATAAATAAATAAAAAAATACCCTACTTATACAATCTTACTACTTGTAAAGAAAAAAATAAATAAATAAAAAAATACCCTACTTATACAATCTTACTACTTGTAAAGAAAAAAATAAATAAATAAAAAAATACCCTACTTATACAATCTTACTACTTGTAAAGAAAAAATAAATAAATAAAAAAATACCCTACTTATACAATCTTACTACTTGTAAAGAAAAAAATAAATAAATAAAAAAATACCCTACTTATACAATCTTACTACTTGTAAAGAAAAAAATAAATAAATAAAAAAATACCCTACTTATACAATCTTACTACTTGTAAAGAAAAAAATAAATAAATAAAAAAAATACCCTACTTATACAATCTTACTACTTGTAAAGAAAAAATAAATAAATAAAAAAATACCCTACTTATACAATCTTACTACTTGTAAAGAAAAAAATAAATAAATAAAAAAATACCCTACTTATACAATCTTACTACTTGTAAAGAAAAAAATACCCTACTTATACAATCTTACTACTTGTAAAGAAAAAAATAAATAAATAATTGAACATATATATGAAGATAAGATAAGGAAGCAAAACTTATAATAATAACAAAGATAAATAAAATGTATACTTGTACATGTACCCAATCATACGCACAACTGACAGCAATTTACATACACACACAAACACACATAGATACATATATATACCTATCTAATAATACTAAAAAATTATCAATCCTATATAGTAATAAAAATAAACTCTGTTCTTTTTATTTATCTCTTATGCTAGACCTAGATAGTAGCTTTAAATTGTTTTAAGAATGCACATATAATTTTAATTTTATTGTGAGAAAGGTTAGACAATAGACTCTCCATTTTATGAGCTGGTTCGCTATATGCGTTTAAATGATTGCCCAGAAGTTCTTCCCTTGCTCTTCTGAGGCTTGTACATTCAATAAGGATGTGTATGAGACTGTCCTTTTCCGCTTCTCCACACAGCCTGCAGGGAATTGAAGGATCGAAACGGCAGAATTGTCCATCGATACTCGTAACTCCTTTATAACTTGGAGAAATTTCCTGAGTAAGTTTTTCGCGGGCTTTCTTGGGTTCTTTTGAGCGTTTCCTCCTTCTCTATTGGGAGGAAACCCCACTAATGACTACGTCAAGAAAAAAACATGCGTTGAAACCTGTCTGTACGCGTGTAAGTACAGGGTGTCCCCAAAATCAACGGCAAAACTTCAGGAATCGATGCAGGATGATAAAATAAAGAATAAAAGTCCTTTGGCATTTTTCTCGTTTTTGCTTTGTTTTCGAGCAAAAACGAGAAAAACTAAAACACAATTGTAGATAGGCGTTCTTTCATAATGCCTATATATAGATCTTTAAATGTGCACCCCCCCCCCCCCGAAACATACCTACAAAAAATCCTCTTGTTCGAAAAAATTAATTGATGGCATGTAAAGCTGCATGTTCAACATAATTTAGAATAGCTACTTTTCTTCGAATGAAAGTGATATAACACAAAACCAAAAAAACTTTCAATTCTTAATAGAAATTATATATATATATATATATATATATATATATATATATATATATATATATATATAGTATATATATACATATACATAGGAAACGTTCAGGTGTAGGGACACAGAGAGAGTGAGTTATTTATGTATTCTGTTTTTTTTTTGGCAGTTTGGTTTTGCAGTGAGTTTCTTTGCAATATAACAAACATTTCGATCTTTGACGGCAAATTAATAATTTTGCTTCGGAGTAAAGCCCCACATCTCAAAAATCTATTTTGATTATTTTCCAGACATTTCATTCATTACTTTCTGGTGTTGTATTGTGATTTTCGTTGCAACAACAAAAGTAACAACCCTTAGAAGCATATTAATAATTTGGGTTAGAGAGCTATATATATATATATATATATATATATATATATATATATATATATATATATAGAGAGAGAGAGAGAGAGAGAGAACAATTTTAGTTGGGACAATTTTTGTGTTGGTACAGCGATAATGATCAGGAGAAAGGTTTGAAAAATTCTGGAATGTGTTAAAAATTATGAAAGCAAGCCAATACAGGACATCTGAACAATTGGGGTCAGTTTTAGAAATCCATGTTTGAAAAGTAGTTGACCGTTTGTTTGACTAGGTAGAAGTGTGGTCTAGTATTTAGGAAAACTAATTATACCAGCAGTGCAAAACTAAGAGAATACTTTTCCCAGATACAAAACCATGAATATGATAAAGCAGTATACTTTCTCTTTGAAATTTGCTTATTGCTTTGTAGGGTCATTCTCACTTGATGTTTTGCAGAATCTTCAATCATCTTTAGCTCATGCAGTCCGAGTTCAATGTTAATTCCCCGTAGTTCTGTCAAACCAGGCAAATATTCTAGAAGCGTTCAAATATGGCAATACGGAAATGCCTTGACGTAAGCTCTTCCTAGCAGCAGCGGACGGATTCTTTGCGTTAGAGGGAGCAAATAGTAAAATTGGATATTAACTCAATGGGAGATAAACAAAGTACATGGTGGCCGGACAGGAAGATAGGCCAAGAACAAATATCATTGTGGATCCTCAATCCTTTGAAACGGTGGCCCAGTTTAAATACTTGATCCGTTTTAGCGCGGTTCCTCCCTCCCCCATAGGGAGGAACCCCGCTTATAAGGTTGATACAATGAAACAATCCGGAAGTGCCGACTAGAAAATTTTGCGTTTCAGAACCCCTAGAAACCGAAAATAACGGTGGTTCAAATTTGTATATATATATATATATATATGTATATATTTATTTATATATATATATATATATATATATATATATATATATATATATATATATATATATTTGTCTGTTCGCTCTCTAAATAGAAGACGAATGGTCCGATTTTGATGAAATTTGGTACAAAAATCTGTCGTCCAATTTGAAAGGTCAAGTTCGTTAACCAGCAAAATCCGCCCACTGAAAGATGGCGTTTGGGGCGAAATTCGCGCAGAAAAAATCGTAACGCTTACGTTTTTGAGTTCATAAGCTTGTAAGTACTCGTTTTATAGGCTTCTTGGGCTAGAAAAACGAATGAAACCATTTTCAAGGCGATAGCTTTAACCGTTGTCGAGAAAATTGGAAAAATAGTTTTTGAATACCGTTTTTGGTTTGGGTACTTAGAATAACGGGATTCAGTTGAAACATTATCTGCATGTTCTACTTTCATTAAAACTAATATGTTGAAAGTTATGTTACGTTTGGAGTTAAGGAAGGGTTAGAATAAAATATTTTATGAACAGACATGAAAAGTTTTGGAAACTTCGTATACTTTCATTAATATCTCGAACACGGTTGGGAAATCGTGGTAAGTGGATTGAAACTATTTGAAAGCTTACTAAATTCTCTACAAAAATGATTCTAAAACTATTTTTGATTAGGTTATGTCAATCGGAGAAATAAGTGCTTAAAACTTCAAATACGTCTGTTTTGTTCTTATGAACGGGTTTTTGACGTTCTTTTTGTAATTTTTGTCTCTTTCCCTTTGTTTTTTATTGCTTTTTATTTTTGTAATTTCTTATGTTGTATTTGTAAGGAAAATGTATGTGTGTGTAAAACAGGATAGGTAAAATGAGACCAATTTTCTGTTGTCAGAAATAATAAAAAGTTTTGGGAACTTCGTATAATTTCTTAATATCTCGAAAACGGTTGAAAATCTTGGGAAGCGAAAGGTTACCATTCGAAAGCTTACTAAATGGTCTACAAGAAAGGTTCTAAAGAAAGTTTTGAATAAGCGATGTCAATCGGAGAAATAAGTGCTTAAAACTTTTAAGTAATTGATTTAGCTTATTCGAACTGTTCTTTTTGTCTTTGATTTTGGTACTTAGAATTATGGGATTCAGTTGAAACATTTTCTGCTAGTTCGAATTTTATCAACACTAATATGTTGAAATTTTGGTTACGTTTGGAGTAAAGGAAGGGTTAGAATAAAATATTTTATTAACAGACAAGAAAAGTTTTGGTAACCTTTTATACTTTCGTTAGTATCTCGAAAACCGTTGACAATCTTGGGAAGCGAAAGGTTACCATTCGAAAGCTTACTAAATGGTCTACAAAAAAGGTTCTAAAGAAAGTTTTGAATAAGCGATGTCAATCGGATAAATAAGTGCTTAAACTTTGAAGTAATTGATTTTGTTTATTCGAACGGTTATTTTTGTCTTTGATTTTGGTACTTCGAATTATGGGATTCAGTTGAAACATTTTCTGCATGTTCTAATTTCATCAAAACTAGTATGCTGAAAATTTACTTACGTTTGGAGTTAAGGAAGGGTTAAATTAAAATAATTTATTAATAGAGATGAAAAGCTTTGGAAACTTCATATACTTTCCTTAATATCTCGAAAACGGTTGAGAATCTTGGTAAACGGATGGTTACCATTCGAAAGCTTACTAAATGCTCTAGAAAACAGGTTCTGAAGAAAGTTTTGATTAGGCCATGTCAAACGGAGAAATAAGTACATATAACTTAGAAGTTTGATAAACGATAATTGATTTCGTTTATTTATACGGTTCTTTTTGTCTGTTTTTATTTCTTGTTATTTTGTTATTGCTTCTAGGAGGAGGATGTATTTCTCAATAAAACATGGGAATAAATACAAATTCTTTGAACCTGTAACAGAACTGAAAACGTAAATATTCGCCGTGTAGGGTCAGTCCGGGTCGAGGTAGTCTGCCGGTTCAGGTAGGCTTTTATTGCACTTCATAAATCAAGATTCATTGTTCTCATCAAGCATTCTAGGACAGCTGACAGTTACCTTTACCTGTAGGAAGTCATGCAGCCAAATGCTATACTAGAAATATAATTATATTTTGTGGTTGAATGTGGCCTTAGTTCAATAAAAAATAACACTACTTTCTCATTTTCATGTACAATTTTATTTTGTTTAATTGCATTTAAAAGTAAAATGGATATGTTAGCACTGCAAGTTAAGTAAATTAGAAATATATTCGTAGAAGAGTCTTCGTAGACCGAAACTTGGGACGGCAGAAAGAGTAATTTCTGCTTAGGATAGTTTCATCCCTAGCCGAAAATCTTGTTGTTTTTTTTCATATTTGTTTACATTAGGAATGATCCAAACAAAGTAATAACTGTTTCTATTCTAAGTCTACAAAATAACACTAGGGATATGAATGGAACCGCGCTAAGATGACGCAGTTCCTGCGAGTCGGACTTTTTGTTTCGTTTGATTAAGATAAATCCATGAAAATTCAAAGCAAGATTCTGTCCGTAAACTGGAGTTTGTTTGGCCTTTGTAAGCAACTAAGAGGTAGCATCTTGACAAGATCAAAAAATACATTGCTTTATAAAACCACCATCAGGCCAGTCCTCTGTTATTGAACAGAAATTTGGAGAATTGCAAAGCAAGATGAGTCATCTCTGCTATACTTTGAAAGAAGGTTATTAAGATAAATATTCGGAGGTGTCCTTGTCGAGGGGAACTGGAGACGCAGGACGAATCATGAATTGTCCATTCTAGTTTGTGAGGTCGAAATACATAAAATGTATAGGTCTCCGCCGAACGAGACGCCTAGCCAGGATGTCAGGCTTATAGAAGCAGACTTGTCGGGAGGCCCAGGCTAAGATGGCAAGATTGAGTAGCTAGAGACGCAGGACGAATCATGAATTGTCCATTCTAGTTTGTGAGGTCGAAATACATAAAATGTATAGGTCTCCGCCGAACGAGACGCCTAGCCAGGATGTCAGGCTTATAGAAGCAGACTTGTCGGGAGACCCAGGCTAAGATGGCAAGATTGAGTAGCTAGAGACGCAGGACGAATCAAGAATTGTCCATTCTAGTTTGTGAGGTCGAAATACATAAAATGTATAGGTCTCCGCCGAACGAGACGCCTAGCCAGGATGTCAGGCTTATGGAAGCAGACTTGTCGGGAGACCCAGGCTAAGATGGCAAGATTGAGTAGCTAGAGACGCAGGACGAATCATGAATTGTCCATTCTAGTTTGTGAGGTCGAAATACATAAAATGTATAGGTCTCCGCCGAACAAGACGCCCAGCCAGGATGTCAGGCTTATGGAAGCAGACTTGTCGGGAGACCCAGGCTAAGATGGCAAGATTGAGTAGCTAGAGACGCAGGACGAATCATGAATTGTCCATTCTAGTTTGTGAGGTCGAAATACATAAAAGTCCGTCTCGCAGGACTGCATCATCTTAGCGCGGTTCCGTTCATATCCCTAGTCTAATTTGGAAAGATTAAAATAGAAGCAGTTATTATTTTGGTTCCACCAGTCTTTTTTTTAAATTAATTATTATAATGGCGTGTCAACCCTTAAGGTCACTAACGCCATTCCTGTGAGTAGTAAAGTCTTGAAAGGTCATGATTTACAATCTTACCTGGAACGGTTTGCTACACTAGAAACGGACCCGCTAGTGACAAGGTCTTGGAATCTTGGAAATCCATATCTCTAATATTAAATTGTTTTTCCTATTTTTCTTAACTTGTTTTATTTTCAAATACATTATCCAACAATAAGCAATTAAAAAATAACAAGGAATAAAAAACAGACAAAAAGAACAGCTCAAATAAGCGAAATCAATTACTTTAAAGTTTTAAGCTCTTATTTCTCCGATTGACATCACCTAATCAAAACTTTCATGAGAACCTTTTTTTTAGAGCATTTAAAATGCTTTCTAATGGTATTCTTCCGTTTACCAAGATTCTCAACCTTTTTCGAGATACTAAGGAAAGTATACGAAGTTACCAAAACTTTTTATGTCTTTTAATAGAATATTTTATTCTAACCCTTCCTAAACTCCAAACGTAACAAAAATTTCAACATATTAGTTTTAATGAAAGTAGAACATGCAGAAAATGTTTCAACTGAATCCCATGATTCTAAGTACCCAAACCAAAAACGGTATTCAAAAACTATCTTTCCAATTTTCTCGAAAACGGTTAAAGCTATCGCCTTGAAAATGGTTTCATTTGTTTTCCTAGCCCAAGAAGCCTATAAAACGAGTACTTACAAGCTTATGAACTCAAAAACGTAAGCGTTACGATTTATTTTGCGCGAATTTCGCCCCAAACGCCATCTTCCAGTGGACGGATTCTGCTGGTTAACGAACTTGACCTTTTAAATTGGACGACGGATTTTTGTACCAAATTTCATCACAATCGGACCATTTGTCTTCTATTTAGAGAGCGAACAGACAAATATATATATATATATATATATATATATATATATATATATATATATAAATAAATATATACATATATATATTGTTATAATAAAATTATTAATGTAGCCACACGTTGGTTGCGTCAAAATGTTATAATATTAAAAAATAAAAAAAAAATTGGTTTTTTAATATAATATTTTATTCTACGTATACCTCTACGTTGGGAACCAATATAATAAAAATTTTATAATAATTGATGTTAGAAACTCTTTATCTCAGGGTTAAGGTTCGATTTTCAGTAAAGTAACACAAAAACCATTTTACATAAGAAAAAACTCATAGATAAGTTAAATTTTGAATTAGACAAACAAGCATTACCTGATATAAAAGCCAAATCTGGAACCAACCTCAGAGAACAGGATCCTCGTTACAAAAACAGCTTCCTTTTAACTCAACAGACTGCACTGTTTTCAAAAAGACTGACTATGATACCACTGTATACCAAACTGTAACTGTCTCTTGTAACCGACTCTCATGTGAACCTGGAGCTACCTTTTCACAGACTCCCTTGTAACAGACTGCCATCACGGACTGAACTGAACTCTCTTATAACAGACTGACTTCACCCCTCATGGCAGACAGGCCTCAACTCTAATGGCGGGAGCGTCATACCGGTATCCACTGCTACCTGTAGGGACTGCTAGACCAATATAACAAATAATAATTGTTTATCACTATGAACTTAACATATCAATGAGCTTTATTGGATTTTCCGAATTTTCTGTGTTAGTTTTTAATTTAGAATTTTTAATTTTTGATGAAAGTTAAATATAAGAAAAAGTTTATTTGTTTTTTTTATTTTCCGCAAACCTTGTATTCGTCTTTTCCCGCCTTTTTTATACCTTTAACGTTTATTCGAATTTAAAAATTTTAAATATGTAATGTAAAATATCATTACAATATATATATATATATATATATATATATATATATATATATATATATATATATATATATATACAAATTTCAACCACCGTTATTTTCGGTCTCTAGGGGTTCTGAAACGCGAAATTTTCTAGTCGGCACTTTCGGATTGTTTCATTGTATCAACCTTATAAGCGGGGTTCCTCCCTATGGGGGAGGGAGGAACCGCGCTAAAATGTATAGGTCTCCGCCGAACAAGACGCCCAGCCAGGATGTCAGGCTTATGGAAGGAGACTTGTCGGGAGACCCAGGCTAAGATGGCAAGATTGAGTAGCTGGAGATGCTCGCAATCTCCTTGGAAGGTGGCAGCACATGACCTTGATGAACTGGCTGAGGTTAATTGAATCGTTTATTGCAGAAACCCGTCAAGAGCACTTTTTTAATTTTTCGGAAAACTAAAAAAAAACATCCTAATTTCAAAATTAGTAAAGATTTTGGCATGGAAAAATATTGAAGTGTTTCTTATTGTATTGCGAAAACAAATAATGCCTGGAGTTAATTTTAAAGTTTTTACTTTTTTTACAAAAAATATTTAAAGTTTTTGCACTTGACGGGTTTCAGCTATATAATAAATAAATTTAGTTAAAAAAAAATATTTTTGACTATTATATTGATTTGAAAAAGTAGTTGAAGGTCGTAAATAAAAAATCATATTATCTTTATGTTTAAATTTATTAAAAATCAAGGAAGAATGTTGAAATATCAGTTAAATAAGGAACAAGAAATTAAGAAATAATCGAAAATAAAACATTGTCTATGCAAGAAGGTCTGTTTTAGTTTTTAGTCTACTCATCGTCATACGCTAGGTCGATGTTGCAGCCGGCTGGAGTCGTAGGCCACCGTCATACGCTAGGTCGATGTTGCAGCCGGCTGGAGTTGTAGGCAACCGTCATACGTTAGGTCGATGTTGCAGCCGGCTGGAGTTGTAGGCCACCGTCATACGCTAGGTCGATGTTGCAGATGGCTGGAGTCGTAGGCCACCGTCATACGCTAGGTCGATATTGCAGCCGGCTGGAGTCGTAGGCCACCGTCATACGCTAGCTCCATGTTGCAGACGGCTGGAGTCGTAGGCAACCGTCATACGTTAGGTCGATGTTGCAGCCGGCTGGAGTTGTAGGCAACCGTCATACGTTAGGTCGATGTTGCAGCCGGCTGGAGTTGTAGGCCACCGTCATACGCTAGGTCGATGTTGCAGATGGCTGGAGTCGTAGGCCACCGTCATACGCTAGGTCGATATTGCAGCCGGCTGGAGTCGTAGGCCACCGTCATACGCTAGCTCCATGTTGCAGACGGCTGGAGTCGTAGGCCACCGTCATACGCTAGGTCGATGTTGCAGACGGCTGGAGTCGTAGGCAACCGTCATACGCTAGGTCGATGTTGCAGACGGCTGGAGTCGTAGGCAACCGTCATACGTTAGGTCGATGTTGCAGCCGGCTAGAGTCGTAGGCCACCGTCATACGCTAGGTCGAAGTTGCAGATGGCTGGAGTCGTAGGCCACCGTCATACGCTAGGTCGATGTTACAGCCGGCTGGAGTCGTAGGTCACCGTCATACGCTAGGTCGATGTTGCAGCCGGCTGGAGTCGTAGGCCACCGTCATACGCTAGGTCCATGTTGCAGACGGCTGGAGTCGTAGGCCACCGTCATACGCTAGGTCGATGTTGCAGACGGCTGGAGTCGTAGGCCACCGTCATACACTAGGTCGATGTTGCAGAAGGCTGGAGTCGTAGGCCACCGTCATACGCTAGGTCGATGTTGCAGCCGGCTGGAGTCGTAGGCCACCGTCATACGCTAGGTCGATGTTGCAGAAGGCTGGAGTCGTAGGCCACCGTCATACGCTAGGTCGATGTTGCAGCCGGCTGGAGTCGTAGGCCACCGTCATACGCTAGGTCCATGTTGCAGACGGCTGGAGTCGTAGGCCACCGTCATACGCTAGGTCGATGTTGCAGAAGGCTGGAGTCGTAGGCCACCGTCATACGCTAGGTCGATGTTGCAGACGGCTGGAGTCGTAGGCCACCGTCATACGCTAGGTCGATGTTGCAGACGGCTGGAGTCGTAGGCCACCGTCATACGCTAGGTGGATGTTGCAGACGGCTGGAGTCGTAGGCCACCGTCATACGCTAGGTGGATGTTGCAGATGGCTGGAGTCGTAGGCCACCGTCATACGCTAGGTCGATGTTGCAGACGGCTGGAGTCGTAGGCCACCGTCATACGCTAGGTCGATGTTGCAGACGGCTAGAGTCGTAGGCAACCGTCATACGTTAGGTCGATGTTGCAGCCGGCTGGAGTTGTAGGCAACCGTCATACGTTAGGTCGATGTTGCAGCCGGCTGGAGTTGTAGGCCACCGTCATACGCTAGGTCGATGTTGCAGATGGCTGGAGTCGTAGGCCACCGTCATACGCTAGGTCGATGTTGCAGCCGGCTGGAGTCGTAGGCCACCGTCATACGCTAGCTCCATGTTGCAGACGGCTGGAGTCGTAGGCCACCGTCATACGCTAGGTCGATGTTGCAGACGGCTGGAGTCGTAGGCAACCGTCATACGCTAGGTCGATGTTGCAGACGGCTGGAGTCGTAGGCAACCGTCATACGTTAGGTCGATGTTGCAGCCGGCTAGAGTCGTAGGCCACCGTCATACGCTAGGTCGAAGTTGCAGATGGCTGGAGTCGTAGGCCACCGTCATACGCTAGGTCGATGTTGCAGCCGGCTGGAGTCGTAGGCCACCGTCATACGCTAGGTCCATGTTGCAGACGGCTGACGTCGTAGGCCACCGTCATACGCTAGGTCGATGTTGCAGACGGCTGGAGTCGTAGGCCACCGTCATACACTAGGTCGATGTTGCAGAAGGCTGGAGTCGTAGGCCACCGTCATACGCTAGGTCGATGTTGCAGCCGGCTGGAGTCGTAGGCCACCGTCATACGCTAGGTCGATGTTGCAGCCGGCTGGAGTCGTAGGCCACCGTCATACGCTAGGTCGATGTTGCCGACGGCTGGAGTCGAAGGCCACCGTCATACGCTAGGTCGATGTTGCAGAAGGCTGGAGTCGTAGGCCACCGTCATACGCTAGGTCGATGTTGCAGACGGCTGGAGTCGTAGGCCACCGTCATACGCTAGGTCGATGTTGCAGACGGCTAGAGTCGTAGGCAACCGTCATACGTTAGGTCGATGTTGCAGCCGGCTGGAGTTGTAGGCAACCGTCATACGTTAGGTCGATGTTGCAGCCGGCTGGAGTTGTAGGCCACCGTCATACGCTAGGTCGATGTTGCAGATGGCTGGAGTCGTAGGCCACCGTCATACGCTAGGTCGATATTGCAGCCGGCTGGAGTCGTAGGCCACCGTCATACGCTAGCTCCATGTTGCAGACGGCTGGAGTCGTAGGCAACCGTCATACGTTAGGTCGATGTTGCAGCCGGCTGGAGTTGTAGGCAACCGTCATACGTTAGGTCGATGTTGCAGCCGGCTGGAGTTGTAGGCCACCGTCATACGCTAGGTCGATGTTGCAGATGGCTGGAGTCGTAGGCCACCGTCATACGCTAGGTCGATATTGCAGCCGGCTGGAGTCGTAGGCCACCGTCATACGCTAGCTCCATGTTGCAGACGGCTGGAGTCGTAGGCCACCGTCATACACTAGGTCGATGTTGCAGAAGGCTGGAGTCGTAGGCCACCGTCATACGCTAGGTCGATGTTGCAGCCGGCTGGAGTCGTAGGCCACCGTCATACGCTAGGTCCATGTTGCAGACGGCTGGAGTCGTAGGCCACCGTCATACGCTAGCTCCATGTTGCAGACGGCTGGAGTCGTAGGCCACCGTCATACGCTAGGTCGATGTTGCAGACGGCTGGAGTCGTAGGCAACCGTCATACGCTAGGTCGATGTTGCAGACGGCTGGAGTCGTAGGCAACCGTCATACGTTAGGTCGATGTTGCAGCCGGCTAGAGTCGTAGGCCACCGTCATACGCTAGGTCGAAGTTGCAGATGGCTGGAGTCGTAGGCCACCGTCATACGCTAGGTCGATGTTGCAGCCGGCTGGAGTCTTAGGCCACCGTCATACGCTAGGTCCATGTTGCAGACGGCTGACGTCGTAGGCCACCGTCATACGCTAGGTCGATGTTGCAGACGGCTGGAGTCGTAGGCCACCGTCATAAACTAGGTCGATGTTGCAGAAGGCTGGAGTCGTAGGCCACCGTCATACGCTAGGTCGATGTTGCAGCCGGCTGGAGTCGTAGGCCACCGTCATACGCTAGGTCGATGTTGCAGCCGGCTGGAGTCGTAGGCCACCGTCATACGCTAGGTCGATGTTGCCGACGGCTGGAGTCGAAGGCCACCGTCATACGCTAGGTCGATGTTGCAGAAGGCTGGAGTCGTAGGCCACCGTCATACGCTAGGTCGATGTTGCAGACGGCTGGAGTCGTAGGCCACCGTCATACGCTAGGTCGATGTTGCAGACGGCTAGAGTCGTAGGCAACCGTCATACGTTAGGTCGATGTTGCAGCCGGCTGGAGTTGTAGGCAACCGTCATACGTTAGGTCGATGTTGCAGCCGGCTGGAGTCGTAGGCCACCGTCATACGCTAGGTCGATGTTGCAGATGGCTGGAGTCGTAGGCCACCGTCATACGCTAGGTCGATATTGCAGCCGGCTGGAGTCGTAGGCCACCGTCATACGCTAGCTCCATGTTGCAGACGGCTGGAGTCGTAGGCAACCGTCATACGTTAGGTCGATGTTGCAGCCGGCTGGAGTTGTAGGCAACCGTCATACGTTAGGTCGATGTTGCAGCCGGCTGGAGTTGTAGGCCACCGTCATACGCTAGGTCGATGTTGCAGATGGCTGGAGTCGTAGGCCACCGTCATACGCTAGGTCGATATTGCAGCCGGCTGGAGTCGTAGGCCACCGTCATACGCTAGCTCCATGTTGCAGACGGCTGGAGTCGTAGGCCACCGTCATACACTAGGTCGATGTTGCAGAAGGCTGGAGTCGTAGGCCACTGTCATACGCTAGGTCGATGTTGCAGCCGGCTGGAGTCGTAGGCCACCGTCATACGCTAGGTCCATGTTGCAGACGGCTGGAGTCGTAGGCCACCGTCATACGCTAGGTCGATGTTGCAGACGGCTGGAGTCGTAGGCCACCGTCATACACTAGGTCGATGTTGCAGAAGGCTGGAGTCGTAGGCCACCGTCATACGCTAGGTCGATGTTGCAGCCGGCTGGAGTCGTAGGCCACCGTCATACGCTAGGTCGATGTTGCAGCCGGCTGGAGTCGTAGGCCACCGTCATACGCTAGGTCGATGTTGCCGACGGCTGGAGTCGAAGGCCACCGTCATACGCTAGGTCGATGTTGCAGAAGGCTGGAGTCATAGGCCACCGTCATACGCTAGGTCGATGTTGCAGACGGCTGGAGTCGTAGGCCACCGTCATACGCTAGGTCGATGTTGCAGCCGGCTGGAGTCGTAGGCCACCGTCATACGCTAGGTCGATGTTGCAGACGGCTGGAGTCGTAGGCCACCGTCATACGCTAGGTCGATGTTGCACGCGGCTGGAGTCGTAGGCCACCGTCATACGCTAGGTCGATGTTGCAGACGGCTGGAGTCGTAGGCCACCGTCATACGCTAAGTCGATGTTGCAGATGGCTGGAGTCGTAGGCCACCGTCATACGCTAGGTCGATTTTGCAGACGGCTGGAGTCGTAGGCCACCGTCATACGCTAGGTCGATGATGCAGCCGGCTGGAGTCGTAGGCCACCGTCATACGCTAGGTCGATGATTCAGAAGGCTGGAGTCGTAGGCCACCGTCATACGCTAGGTCGCTGTTGCAGCCGGCTGGAGTCGTAGGCCACCGTCATACGCTAGGTCGATGTTGCAGACGGCTGGAGTCGTAGGCCACCGTCATACGCTAAGTCGATGTTGCAGATGGCTGGAGTCGTAGGCCACCGTCATACGCTAGGTCGATGTTGCAGATGGCTGGAGTCGTAGGCCACCGTCATACGCTAGGTCGATGTTGCAGACGGCTGGAGTCGTAGGCCACCGTCATACGCTAGGTGGATGTTGCAGATGGCTGGAGTCGTAGGCCACCGTCATACGCTAGGTCGATGTTGCAGACGGCTGGAGTCGTAGGCCACCGTCATACGCTAGGTCGATGTTGCAGACGGCTGGAGTCGTAGGCCACCGTCATACGCTAGGTCGATGTTGCAGACGGCTGGAGTCGTAGGCCACCGTCATACGCTAGGTCAATGTTGCAGCCGGCTGGAGTCGTAGGCCACCGTCATACGCTAGGTCGATGTTGCAGCCGGCTGGAGTCGTAGGCCACCGCCATACGCTAGGTCGATGTTGGAGCCGGCTGGAGTCGTAGGCCACCGTCATACGCTAGGTCGATGTTGCAGCCGGCTGGAGTCGTAGGCCACCGTCATACGCTAGGTCGATGTTGCAGCCGGCTGGAGTCGTAGGCCACCGTCATTCGCTAGGTCGATGTTGCAGCCGGCTGGAGTCGTAGGCCACCGTCATACGCTAGGTCGATGTTGCATACTGCTGGAGTCGTAGGCCACCGTCATACGCTAGGTCGATGTTGCATACTGCTGGAGTCGTAGGCCACCGTCATACGCTAGGTCGATGTTGCAGACGGCTGGAGTCGTAGGCCACCGTCATACGCTAGGTCGAAGTTGCAGCCGGCTGGAGTCGTAGGCCACTGGAGAATTTCATCAAAAAAATATTCATAGCCTGTAGTATACTTGGCCAACTTCTTTAGGTCATTGATTTTCTTTGCGTTGATCTCTATCCTTCCAGATGGACATGCGATCACTGTTGGCAGTTCCGGAGCGTCGGAATATTTTTGAGTGTGAACAATGAGGAGGGGTAACCATCAATAAAGTGATTACTAACCACTTTTCCTCGGTCACTTTTATTGTAGTAAAACTCTTTGTAGGTGGATACTTTAAAAGGAATCCTGTCTTCCTTTCCATTTCCCCTGCCACAAGTTTCATCTGAGTTGGCTCGAAAGAAGATGAATACAAAATGTACTGCAGAAACCCGTCATGTGATTCCACTTGACGGGTTTCTGAAATAAACGGAAATTTCAAAACAAAATAAAACCTATTTAGAGGATTGATTTTTCACATGTTTCTGCACAAGACGGTGTGTCTAAATTGGGCCATTCATAATCTATAGTAATATCATTTTTGAAAAAAATGTCACTTGACGGGTTTCTACAATAAACGATTCAATTCATGTGTCACTTGACGGAGTTCTACAATAAACGATTCAATTCATGTGTCACTTGACGGGTTTCTACAATAAACGATTCAATTCATGTGTCACTTGACGGGTTTCTACAATTAAAGATTCAATTCATGTGTCACTTGACGGGTTTCTACAATAAACGATTCAATTCATGTGTCACTTGACGGGTTTCTACAATTAAAGATTCAATTCATGTGTCACTTGACGGGTTTCTACAATAAACGATTCAATTCATGTGTCACTTGACGGGTTTCTACAATTAAAGATTCAATTCATGTGTCACTTGACGGGTTTCTACAATAAACGATTCAATTCATGTGTCACTTGACGGGTTTCTACAATAAACGATTCAATTCATGTGTCACTTGACGGGTTTCTACAATTAAAGATTCAATTCATGTGTCACTTGACGGGTTTCTACAATAAACGATTCAATTCATGTGTCACTTGACGGGTTTCTACAATAAACGATTCAATTCATGTGTCACTTGACGGGTTTCTACAATAAACGATTCAATTCATGTGTCACTTGACGGGTTTCTACAATAAACGATTAAATTCATGTGTCACTTGACGGGTTTCTACAATAAACGATTCAATTCATGTGTCACTTGACGGGTTTCTACAATAAACGATTCAATTCATGTGTCGTTAGAAACGTTCAGAAACAGGATGCAGTAATTTCTGCTTAGGATACCGCCAGTTTCCTGTTGTGGCGCCTAAAATCTTATTATACTTTTCCCGAATACAGGCATTCCAGTCAAAAGTCCCCCAAAAAATTGTAAATGCCTCTTTCTATGTATCCACCAAAACCCTACACAATGACCTTAATGTGTCTTTTGTCCTTGAACTCGTTAAAACCCATTTCCAAACGTTCCACTCCAAATTGTCTCACCATCCTAATCCTGAAGGTCTATTCTTATCTTCCCAATCCCATCCAGACTATCCTCCCAGGCGGCTTAAGAGACAGTGGCCCCGAGACAATTTACTTGCCTGATCTTTTCGTGATCATTAAAATATTTATTGAGACTCCTCTGGAAGTGCCAACAATGGTTGGCTTCTTCCAAATTGTGTATTTTTAGCGCGGTTCCTCCCTCCCCCATAGGGAGGAACCCCGCTTATAAGGTGGATCTCATGACGCAATCCGGAAGTGGCGACTAGAAACTTTTGCGTTTCAGGACCCCTAGAGAACGAAAATAGCGGTGGTTCAAATATGTATGTGTATATATATACATATATATATATACATATATATATATATATATATATATATATATACATATATATACATATATATACATATATATATATATATATATATATATAGGCTATAACAAACTACAGATCAGTTGAAGATATTCCATGTATAATGACCTCAGAAGTAACTGCAGGGATGAAAAAGCTTAAATTTAACAAAACACCTGGCCCAGATGGAGTGAAAAATGAAATGCTTGTGGCAGGAGGGGAGATTCTTGCAGTAGAATTATGTACATTATTCAACCTAATTATGACAGAGGAATCTATACCTGAGGAATGGAAAATTGCCAAAATAATTTTATTACACAAAAAAGGCGACAAAACTAAAATTGAAAATTATCGTCCCATATCTCTTTGCTCGACAATAGCTAAGCTTTTCACTACTATTATCAATAGAAGAATAGTCCATTACATCTCCCCAACATTGTCAATAGAACAAGCTGGTTTCAGGAAACAATTCTCAGTCACAGACCATCTTCAAGTTATAAACCAATTAATTGAAAAATCTAGAGAGTATAACTTTCCTTTATATTTTTGTTTTGTGGACTTTCAGAAGGCCTTTGATAGTGTGTATCACACAAGCATTTTTGAGGCAATGAATGAAATAGGCCTACCAGGAAAATACATTTCAATTGTAGGGAAAATGTATGCTGGGAATACGGCTTATATTCAGGCAGAAAGAGATGGACCAAAATTTTCTGTAGGTAGAGGAGTAAGGCAGGGTGACCCACTCTCTCCAACTCTCTTTATAATATTATTGGAAAATGTTTTCCGATCATTTGATTGGTCCAACATGGGTGTCAAAATTGATGGTAGGAAACTGAGCAATTTGAAATTTGCTGATGACATCGTGTTGATCTCAGAAAAGGCTGAAGAACTAAGAATAATGGTGAAAGATCTCATAAACCATAGCGCTGAAGTAGGACTAATCCCAAATTATACTAAGACCGTGTTAATGACCAATAGCTTAAAGAAGGAGATAAGCCTCAACGGAATCACTCTACAGTATGTAGATGAATTTGTTTACTTGGGACAACTTATATCCTTTAATAATCGTGGAGCTAAAGAAGTGCAAAGGAGAATTACTAGAGGCTGGCAGAAGTATTGGTCACTAAAGGAAGTAATGAAGGGTAACTTTAGCCTGAATAACAAGAAGATGGTGTTCGAAAGCTGTGTTCTCCCTTCTGTGAGTTACGGCTGCCAAACCTGGGCACTGACCAAGGAGCAAGAATCCAAGCTAGTAGTGTGGCAAAACTCCGTCCTTAGAAGCATGATGAACTACAGGAGACGGGATAAGGTCAGGGGTTCATTTATGCGGCAAGAATCTGGAGTGACAGATATAGGCCTGCATATAAAGAAAACTAAGTGGAAATGGGCTGGTCATCTTTCCAGATTGCAGGATAGCAGGTGGACCCTGAAGGCTACGGAATGGATTCCGCTTAACTTAAGGAGGAGACGAGGAAGACCATGTAGGCGTTGGAGTGATGTCTTCAAGTCCGTTGCTGGTCCGAATTGGATGAACGTTGCCAGGAACAAAGACAAATGGAAAGCATTGTTGGATGAAACAGGGAACTCCACTTCCTAGTTGGGTTGGTCTCCAGGGAAGTTAGACCATTACCCCCATCAAGGGGAGGCCTGCATGAGAAACATGTATTTGTAAATATTGTAAATAGTAATTTAAAAGAAATAATTTCAATTTTTTTATTACTTTTTCATTTGGTTACTTTCTTTTTGGAAATAGTTTTCTTTATTTGTATTGTTCCTCTTGTGCAATAAAGGCTTTATTTATTTATTTTTATTTATTTATTTATATATATATATATATATATATATATATATATATATATATATATATATATATGTATATATTTATATATATATATTTGTATGTTCGCGACCCTGACCGCTCTAAAATGGTCCGATTTTGATGAAATTTCGTACAAAAATCTTTCGTTTAATTTCGTTTAATTTGAAAGGTCAAGTTCAACAGCAGAATCCGCCCACCGGAACATGGTTTTTGGAGCGAATGTCGCGCGAAAAAAATCGTTCCGCTTACTTCATATGCTTGCAAGTACTCGTTTTATAGACTTCTTGGCCTAGGAAAACGAATGAAACCTAGGCCAAGAAGCCTATAAAACGAATGAAACCATTTTCAAGGCGATAGCTTTAACCGTTTTCGAGAAAATTTCAAAAATATTTGTTGAATACCGTTTTTGGTTTGGGTACTTAGAGTCATGGGATTCGGTTGAAATATTTTCTGCATGTTTTACATTCATTAAAACTAATATCTTGAAATTTTGGTTACGTTTGGAGTTAAGGAAGGGTTAGAATAAAATATTTTATTAACAGACATAAAAAGGTTTGGTAACTTTGTATACTTTCCTTAATATCTCGAAGCTTATAGTTGGATAATGTATTTGAAAATAAAACAGGTTAAGTAAAATAAGAAAAACAATTTAATGTTAGAGATATGGATTTCCAAGATATAGCTTTTTAACTGCCTAGCGGGGGCCTTCCTAGGGTTGGCCGACCCATCCAGGTAACATCATAAATCAAGACCTTTCTAGAAATGTGGACCCAAAATAATAACTGTTTCTATTCTAATCATTCCAAATAAGTCTAGGGATAAGAACGGAACCGCGCTAAGATGATGCAGTTCCTGCGAGTCGGACTTTATTTATTTTATTTTGCCGGTTTTGTCAACTTGTACATAAAATATCTGCATCAACAAACTTGATAATTGTACTGCTAATCTGTACAGATTTCAAATAAATAAATAACTAAAAATATATATATATATATATATATTTTTCCCGAAAGATTAAAACCTATCAATAACTGTTTCTATTCCTTTACTATTTGAAGTAGGGATATGAAAACGCACTAAGATGACGCAGTTCCTGCAAATCGGACGTTTTACGTTTGTCAATACGTTCTTGTAAATATTTAACCACTTTAGTGAGAGAAAAAGGTTCGCTTGGAATCCCAAAAAACAGTTTATTGTAAATTTTGTTATTGTTGACGTAAAGCGTATTTACCTATCTTCAAATTGAGAGAGTTGACAAAAACAAAGGTACCTATTCTGTTAGTAGAAAGCAGTTTTTATTGTGGAATTTTCTTAAATATATCGAAACCGTCAGGGAAATCGTGATATTATCGTATTACCCCGATAGATTGTAAGGTTTGTGAGTAAGACGGATCTCGTAAGAAGAACCTTGCCGTTGAATTGTTTGGTACGATCTCCTAGCCTGCTTTACGATTGTTTACATCCGCCTGATTGTTTAGAAGTAGTTTACGACTTCCATGATGGGGATAGGTTCAGAGTTTAGTGTTGGAACTACATCAAGGGAGTGTATTTTTAGTTTCTTTCTGTTTTCTTTTGCTAAATGTTTTGAAAACAGTTCAATTTCTCCTTCACGCAGAAGTAATCAACGAAATTCCTACCGGCCTTATTCTTGAATTGGCAGAGCTCGCTGGTAATTAATCGGGCACAGAAGGGATATCATTATCCTGATTCAAAACCTTTCTGGAAACTGCACAAACATTGTGACTTTCTTTGATGCTTACGTCCAGGGTTTTACATAGCTAAATTTACGGATTCCGTCACTGGGAACCAATAAAAACATCCCGAGTTTCTAACGTTACCCACAATTTCTATATTCTTTATTATTTAGAAAGTCTATCAGTAACAACCTTTTGACTTAGCAGTAAATTTATTAAATATTGCTCTGCAGGTTTCGCCCTAACAGGTAATAACTGGAGAATTACAATTAGGGGTGGTTGATGAGGACGAATAACTAGTCAAAATATCTCGACTGTTTATATTTCAGTGACGTTGAACGTATTCTAGGTTAACACCTCTGCTGCTCACCTCAATTGTAACAAGTTAGCTTGTGTTGGCGTATCGTTTTGGCTGACCATCGCACCTAAGCAGGACATTGAGGATGAGGTCGAGATCTCAAAAACGTTTTACCGTAAAACCTATTAAATATATGCAGTGGAGGTGTTTTGACCACCAGTCATCATCCTAGGTGAGCATGACGAATCTTCACCAGCCACCCAACCCCAATTGCAACAAGTCAGATTGAAAAGCTTTTGTTTGCGAAAGTTTTTGCACACCATCGCACGTAGGACACTCAGGAGGACTATTTCTTCATCTAGTTCTTTTAAGTCAACTCGAGAGTAACGTGTACAGAAGTGGGAATGAGGCAAACGTTTGAGGTCTGACAGAAAGACATTATGATTTCCGAAAAATATGATTGACGATTGATGCTATAAAAACTGCCGGAAAAGCCATTACAGGAAAGAGATGGAGGCGAGGGGGCAAAGGCACTGCACCAAAATAACGTTGCGCGTGAATTACGCTTCCAATCCAACAATATGATATTGTCTCATGGATGGATTAACAATAAAATCTTAAGGATTATACAGAACTAATCGTACTTCTCAGGGTAAGAATGCAGTTTCACGCCCTCCGAACCGATTTATTTCAAATTTTGCACAATAACGTATTTTTATGCACTAAACACGAATACGATAAAAAAAAAAAAAAAAAAAAAAAAAAAAAAAAAAAAAAAAAAAAAAAAAAAAAAAACGTCGGATTTAACTAGGAAAGAAGTTATTAAGCACTTAAGTTCACTGTTATGCAGGTTATGAGAGCTATTAATTATAGCAAGTTGGATTGACTGGGGTTTTGTTATCTTCTTGAGCGAGCGGAAACGCATAGCACGTATGCCCTTAAGCGACAGGTGAGGATGCCCTTAAAATTAACAATATTTTCGAATAAATAGTTTCTGAACATTTCAAATGAGAGTTTTCTGTTTCCCAATGTTACATATCTGCGCATGCGCGTGTTTACAAATACGCTGATGACGCCTAGTTTTATAACCTTCCTAACTTTAGTGATTAATATTATATTCTATTAATTTTAGCGAGTCGGATTGACTGGGGTTTTGTTATCTTCTTGAGCGAGCGTAGCTAGCGGAAACGCATAGCATGTATGCCTTAAAGTCGTCATTTATGCCTTAAAGTCGTCACAAATTTAGTTGTTTACATTAGCTCTCATAACCTGCATAACAGTGAACTTAAGAGCTTAATAACTTCTTTCCTAGTTAAATCCGACGTTTTTTTTATCGTATTCGTGTTAAGTGCATCAAAATACGTTATTGTGCAAAATTTGAAAGAACTCGGTTTGGAGGGCGTGAAACTGCATTTTTACCCTTCTCAGAAAGATTCTTGGGACTTGAAACGGATGATGACTCAAGAATCTGAGGACATAGAGGTGGTGTCCCTCAGGGTGTCGTTTGAGGTCCCTTCGACATGAGATTGGCCGTACTTCTCAGAAAGATTCTTGGGACTTGAAACGGAGATGACTCAAGAATCTGAGGACATAGAGGTGGTGTCCCTCAGGGTGTCGTTTGAGGTCCCTTCGATATGAGATTGGCCGTACAGTACTCAGATTTCGCGATAGTAGTGGTTTGGGAAGAACTACTGGAGGAATTTGTGTACGTTGGAAATAAGGCTGTCAAAACCTTTCGCCAAACGTACTTAGAGGTAGTTTATAGACGATATCTGATAAAATCGGGGCAGAATTAGATATAAAAAGGCAATTGACGGTATCGTCACCCATACAGTCACAGCATGCAGATAAATGTAAAATCACATCAGCAATGTTTGGCGAACATCTGCACATGGTAAGCAGCAAACCAGGGAGTGGTACAGGCATAATGGGTCTGATATTGCCAAACTTCTTAGTACAAAGGGAAAATCGGAAAAGACTGTTGGCAAAATTGGCAGAGGACCGAAAGAAGAGACTCAGACGCCCATCGGCAGCAGAAGAGAGGAACGAGACAATAGAGAGGTCAAGACGTTGGGACGCATCAACTTCGGGGAGATGTACTCATAGAATAATTCCCAACAGCAGGACATGGGCAGAACGGAAACATGGAGAACAAGAATATTATCTCCCTCAATTGCTTATTGGACACGGTTGCTTCAGAGCATATCTAACTCGATTTAAGCTAGTTGAAGAGGCAGCGTGCCCTATATGCGCCACGGTGAAGCAAGTGTTTTTCGGATGCCAACGCTTCTCCATCGAAAAGGCCGAAGCTGTCATATGGAATTGACAATATGATTTTATATTATTATTATTATTATAGAGGTTAAATAAAACAGTTGCTATCTTGTCATTGTCAAATATAGATGTGTTATTTAAAAAAAAAAAAAAATTAAACATAGCGCAGTCGACATGGACACTGGGGCTGATGTAAGTGTAAGCGAAGAGGACAGTGGAGAGGAAAGCAGAAGAGCCTAGGTCTTACTGGATTTGCAGAGATAGTGACAAGAGGCTCCTGAGGAGAAACACTGCTCAGATGAAAAGGTCCTTTACTAAAGCTAACCCCAAGGACAGGACGACATCAGCAGAAATGATACTCTTTCCTGAAGCAGAGGAGAACACTGGTCGTGAAAACTCAGAACATCTTTCAGCTCAAAACCCACTAGAAGTACAGAACTTCAAGGTATCCAGATACGGAAGGACAATTAAATCTTAAACGAACGGATGTCTTGGTTTCAGAGCTAGGGGAGGCTCTGAAACCAAAACATCTGATCGTCCTAATCCTTGTTGAGAGGGAGTAGCGGAATACGCTGCTTTCATCAACGAGAAGCTCCACATTCAGAAATATTCAGGAGAGAAGAGATTGCTGCTTAAACATGTCCAAAAACGAATGAGGCATACAGCCAACCCCACAGTCTGCGAAGTACCGTTGGGTGGTTGAGGTGAATAGGGGTAGTCAGTAGGAATCTCACAATGTTCTCCCAAAAATGTACACTTCTTCCTTTTAAGATATTTTCCCAAAGGAACACGAATAAATAAATAAACGCTTGATCTGAAACTGGAAGAGAGGAAACGCGCTAAAAGAAGGAAAGGAATATTTTGGGCAGAATATTTCAAAACAATAAAAATTAAGTCCGCATGATAAATCAGCTTTACAGTGAATTGGAAAGCATTTCTAAGACAAGTAAGAGGTGAATTTAATTTCAAGCTCAAATGAAAATTAGTTAAGTAAGGAGATTTTTTTTGTTTCATTCGAAGTAAATAAAATAAATGGAAATGGTTTTCTGAACTCCAAGAGGATCTAAAAGAAAATAAAGACATTTGATGAAATTTTAAGAGAGAAATTCTTAAAAAAAAGTATTAACGAATGAAAATAAAAGGTTCCAGGAAGCAGTAAAGAAGAGTAAAGCTAAACTTTTCAAAAAATCACTCAAAACCCGCAAAAAAAATAATTGATTAATCTTGTTCTCATGTCAACGATTCAAAGAATATAAATATTGTATCAGGAAGGGTAAAATGAAAATTAATAAAAACAAGGTTTTGTGCGGCAATTGAACAAAACTGACCCACAAAACTCCACTCCTTTCCTATAAAAAGCTGTGATATGTTTCTCAATTTTTAGTTTTCCTTTTTCCCTTGTAGAATAGTAGTGGTCATCTCCTTGAATTCTAAATTGTATTAAGTTCTCTTTCACATAGTTTACTGTTGCTAAAATATAGAGCGAGGGCAGAGATAGAATTCCTAATTCTTTAACACTTTGACGGCGGTTAATTATAAGCAAATCGACTACTGTACATAAATTGTTTTTAAATCTCGCTCACCGGTGTACAAGCGGTCCCCTAGTAAAATGTAGATGTTCTTCTTCGAAGCTTCAAAATATGTCTCATTATCATCTTTTTTATTTAAAAAATTTGGTTGGTTTGCAATTTATTTCTCCATAATTCTATACCATATAGTTGCGACTCAAAAATCCCATAATATACATTAACTAAATCGGATATGTTTAATGACTTTGATACATTTTCTATCATGACGGATGAAGAGTTGAGTTCCCAGCCTGGACTTAACAGAAACACACCAAAATAACTTCTTTCTCATTTGTACTCAATAATTACAGCGATAAACTCATTTACTGATAATACAATTTGATAAGAGGACCGGTTGCTAGTAGGGAAGGAAATGACGGAAGAAGATATACAGAAGCAGGGGAGGAGAACGAGCCATCGAGGGTTGACGCTTTGGGTTGGTGGTATTGATTTTTGGACCAGAGCCATCTCCCCTAACAACATAACTACCCTTAGCTATAGAGCCACAGGTGATACTTGCATCTACTCCTTCTTCAATTCGTCTTGTCGTTTTAATATCCACATGCTAGCATACTTGAGTATCTGCTGTCAGGAATTCCTCAAGGTGCACTCCTAGGTCCCTTCTTATTTACACCCTAAATATGTTCTGACGCAAATAATGAATCAAAAATAGCAACGAACCAAAAACTGATGACTGGGCACGACTTCATACAATTTCATAAAAATACACCTGATCAAGAAGTCAAACGGACTGGATTTATCCACAACAGAACAAGTTCTGAGGGATGAAGACGACAATGTCAGCGCTTCTATTCTAAGCGACAAGAAAGCTCCCCCAACATGATTCTAGTAGGCATATGTCTTTTGCCACTTCGTGTAAACAGCCTAAATATTGCGGGTGCTCATAAATAAATGAATTAAAAAATTAAACAGCCTAACAAGTGTTTATATTTTATTTTTATTTTATTTCATTGTTGAGCATCGCAACATTGGCGAGAAACTCATTTTATGTTTGTTACGTCAAGAAAAAAAAAAAAAAAGAAAAGAAAAGGTAAATGAATAATTAAAGAACTTAAATGTTAACAAAACGTGAAAAAGAAGATAATGTAAACAAAAAAAAATAAATAAAATAAAAACAGAACAAATAGTAACACTAAAGTAATAATTAGATGTAAACATAAAATTTTGAAATAGTGGATGTGAAAGTTAAGTGAAATATTTACAGCTTGTTGTATAAATGTGTGTTTTTCAAATGTTTGAGGATTGTATGGATGTGTGGGCTACCCTCTGTCAGTAAGTCGTGGGGCATATTTAAGTTAATGAGTTGTCTGCAGTTTGTGAGTATATGTTTAACTGTCAGAGTCTCATTGCAGTATTTACAAGTTGGTCTGTCCTTTCTTTCTAGTAAGTAGGAACGGGTAAGTAGAGTTTGTCCAATTCGAAGCCTGGTTAAAATAACATCATCTCGTCGAGAGAAGTGTTCCTTTGACCAGGCTTTCGTTGTATTTTTAATTTCTCGTAACTTTGTTTCTGCTTGATACCACTCACTTTCCCATTCGTACTGAATGTAAGTCAGTAATGTTTTGTAGAAGTCCGATGAAGTCACAGTATGTAAGTCAAGGGTTGATCGTTTAGTGGCTAGTTTTGCTTGTAAGTCGACGGCAGTACTGAGTTTGATGTCTTCGTGTCCAGGTAACCATAGCAACGTAATGTGTGTATTATTGTTTTGTAGTTTATATATTTGTGATAATATGTTACTGATGATTGGATGTGTACTGTACATGTTTTGGATGGAGAGTAACGAACTTTAGGAGCCAGTGCAAACAGGGTAAAAATGCAGTTTCCAGCCCTCCAAACCGATTTCTTTCAAATTTTGTACAATAACGTATTTTGATGCACTAAACACGAATACGATGGAAAAAAACGTCGGATTTAATTAGGAAAGAAGTTATTAAGCACTTAAGTTCACTGTTATGCAGGTTATGAGAGCTATTAATTATAGCGAGTTGGATTGACTGGGGTTTTGTTATCTTCTTGAGCGAGCGTAGCGAGCGGAAACGCATAGCACGTATGCCCTTAAGCGACAGGCGACGATGCCCTTAAAATTGACAATATTTTCGAATAAATGGTTTCTGAACATTTCAAATGAGAGTTCTCTGTTTTTCAATGTTACATATGTGCGCTTGCGCGTGTTTACAAATACGCTGATGACGCCTAGTTTTATAACCTTCCTAACTTTAGTGCTTAATATTATATTCTATTAAGTTTAGCGAGTTGGATTGACTGGGGTTTTGATATCTTCTTGAGCGAGCGTAGCGAGCGGAAACGCATAGCATGTATGCCTTAAAGTCGTCATTTATGCCTTAAAGTCGTCACAAATTTAGTTTTTTACATTAGCTCTCATAACCTGCATAACAGTGACCTTAAGTGCTTAATAACTTCTTTCCTAGTTAAATCCGACGTTTTTTTTTTATCGTATTCGTGTTTAGTGCATCAAAATACGTTATTGTGCAAAATTTGAAAGAAATCGGTTTGGAGGGCTGGAAACTGCATTTTTACCTGCAAACAGATATGTGTCGATTTATTCTGGCTTGAACGTTTGTTAGTGCTAACAGTATTCCGTGCAGTTCAGCTGTATATACAGTCGTCTCGTCGGGTAATTTCAGTAGGTAAGTGAACAAGTGTTTAGTGACAATGTAGTTTTCTCTCTCCCAATTCTTCTTCGAGTTCATTCTCAATCGTCGATAAAAGAACGTCTGAGTAATGTTTAAAAAGACAGCATGGCACAGATGTTCCATTACTAAATGTGTTTCTTTCTACTGGTGAGTAGAAAGCCAGCTTATTGAAAGAGATTAATAAAAAAAGACGTCGGTCTTTTCGTCGTCTTAAAAAAAGACTAATATTTGTTGCTAGCTACGAACAACTTTGATGACTATCTTTTTGCTTAACCTTGGCGCAGTGTAAACTTCATCCTTGCAGAAGAGCAAAAATGTCCCTTAGAAGAAAGAGGGGAAGCACACAGATGGGGTTGAGAAATGCCTGCTCCCTTCGTTGGCCCTCTCGTTCCCCTCAATTCCTCCATGACCAGGAATCCAATACAATCACACATTGACACCGTTAGTGTTCATTCATTCTGCGGTTGTTGGATGTATTCCAATCCAGGTGCAAACAACAAGGATCCCTGAGAATTCTGAAACTTATTTATCTAATTCAGCAATAAATAAATCCCATTTATAGTGGTTTTAGATGACTCTAGTGCCAAAGGTCGTGGGTTCGATTCCCACTAGGTGTGGTGGCTTTTCTTTCGAAAAAAAGAAAAGGCATCACCCCTATCCTGGCTAGAAAAGGGTGGTAACCTATAGATAACCCGTCCTAAAATTTGTAGTTAATAATAAATGGACGTTAAAATTTAAATAAATAGATGACTCATATGTTAATAATTAAATGAGAAACTTTAGGTTACATTACATCACATACATTTATTTAAATTTTAACATATATTTACTTATTATTTACTGAGAATTTTGGGACGGGATCTCTATGGTTACCACCCTTTTCTAGCCGAATAGGGCTGATGCCTTTCTTTTTTTCTAAAGAGAAGCCACCATCCCGTAGTGGGAATCGAACCCATAATCTTTGGCAAAGAGTGTTAAGTGCTCACGCGTTATTAATCAAGACCACCGGGCCTCCATTACAGAACATATAAAACGTTTCCTAAGATGAACGTACATAACGCTTGTGATACTTGGAGCTACTTAAGCCCTTTATAACTATGATAACTCTAGATCTATTGTGACACTAGCACCTCTTGTTCTATACCTTCTAACTGCTGCTTTGATCACTTAGATACACCTAGATCTATTGTGACTGGAGCCCCTTGTTCAAAACCTTCGAATCACACAACAACAAAATACAATAGCGCAGGAACTTGGAGATCCTTAAACCCTTGATCACTTGGATACACCTAGATCTATTGTGACTGGAGCCCCTTGTTCAAAACCTTCGAATCACACAACAACAAAATACAATAGCGCAGGAACTTGGATATCCTTAAACCCTTGATCACTTGGATACACCTAGATCTATTGTGACTGGAGCCCCTTGTTCAAAACCTTCGAATCACACAACAACAAAATACAATAGCGCAGGAACTTGGAGCTCCTTAAATCCATGATCACTTGGATACACCTAGATCTATTATGACTGGAGCCCCTTGTTCAAAACCTTCGAATCACACAACAACAAAATACAATAGCGCAGGAACTTGGAGCTCCTTAAATCCTTGATCACTTGGATACACCTAGATCTATTGTGACTGGAGCCCCTTGTTCAAAACCTTCGAATCACACAACAAAATACAATAGCGCAGGAACTTGGAGCTCCTTAAATCCTTGATCACTTGGATTCACCTAGATCTATTGTGGCTAGCGCCTCTTGTTCAAAACCTTCGAATCACACAACAACAAAATACAATAGCGCAGGAACTTGGAGCTCCTTAAACCCTTGATCACTTCGATTCACCTAGATCTATTGTAACTAGCGCCTCTTGTTCAAAACCTTCGAATCACACAACAACAAAATACAATAGCGCAGGAACTTGGAGCTCCTTAAACCCTTGATCACTTGGATACACCTAGATCTATTATGACTGGAGCCCCTTGTTCAAAACCTTCGAATCACACAACAACAAAATACAATAGCGCAGGAACTTGGAGCTCCTTAAACCCTTGATCACTTGGATACACCTAGATCTATTATGACTGGAGCCCCTTGTTCAAAACCTTCGAATCACACAACAACAAAATACAATAGCGCAGGAACTTGGAGCTCCTTAAACCCTTGATCACTTGGATACACCTAGATCTATTGTGACTGGAGCCCCTTATTCAAAACCTTCGAATCACACAACAACCAAATACAATAGCGCAGGAACTTGGAGCTCCTTAAACCCTTGATCACTTGGATACACCTAGATCTATTGTGACTAGCGCCCCTTATTCAAAACCTTCGAATCACACAACAACAAAATACAATAGCGCAGGAACTTGGAGCTCCTTAAACCCTTGATCACTTGGATACACCTAGATCTATTGTGACTGGAGCCTCTTGTTCAAAACCTTCGAATCACACAACAACAAAATACAATAGCGCAGGAACTTGGAGCTCCTTAAACCCTTGATCACTTGGATACACCTAGATCTATTATGACTGGAGCCCCTTGTTCAAAACCTTCGAATCACACAACAAAACACAATAGCGCAGGAACTTGGAGCTCCTTAAATCCTTGATCACTTGGATACACCTAGATCTATTGTGACTGGAGCCCCTTGTTCAAAACCTTCGAATCACACAACAACAAAATAAAATAGCGCAGGAACTTGCAGCTCCTTAAACCCTTGATCACTTGGATACACCTAGATCTATTGTGACTGGAGCCTCTTGTTCAAAACCTTCGAATCACACAACAACAAAATACAATAGCGCAGGAACTTGGAGCTCCTTAAACCCTTGATCACTTGGATACACCTAGATCTATTATGACTGGAGCCCCTTGTTCAAAACCTTCGAATCACACAACAACAAAATACAATAGCGCAGGAACTTGGAGCTCCTTAAATCCTTGATCACTTGGATACACCTAGATCTATTATGACTGGAGCCCCTTGTTCAAAACCTTCGAATCACACAACAACAAAATACAATAGCGCAGGAACTTGGAGCTCCTTAAATCCTTGATCACTTGGATACACCTAGATCTATTATGACTGGAGCCCCTTGTTCAAAACCTTCGAATCACACAACAACAAAATACAATAGCGCAGGAACTTGGAGCTCCTTAAACCCTTGATCACTTGGATACACCTAGATCTATTATGACTGGAGCCCCTTGTTCAAAACCTTCGAATCACACAACAACAAAATACAATAGCGCAGGAACTTGGAGCTCCTTAAGCCCTTGATCACTTGGATACACCTAGATCTATTGTGACTGGAGCCCCTTGTTCAAAACCTTCGAATCACACAACAACAAAATACAATAGCGCAGGAACTTGGAGCTCCTTAAACCCTTGATCACTTGGATACACCTAGATCTATTGTGACTGGAGCCCCTTGTTCAAAACCTTCGAATCACACAACAACAAAATACAATAGCGCAGGAACTTGGAGCTCCTTAAGCCCTTGATCACTTGGATACACCTAGATCTATTATGACTGGAGCCCCTTGTTCAAAACCTTCGAATCACACAACAACAAAATACAATAGCGCAGGAACTTGGAGCTCCTTAAACCCTTGATCACTTGGATACACCTAGATCTATTATGACTGGAGCCCCTTGTTCAAAACCTTCGAATCACACAACAAAACACAATAGCGCAGGAACTTGGAGCTCCTTAAACCCTTGATCACTTGGATACACCTAGATCTATTGTGACTGGAGCCTCTTGTTCAAAACCTTCGAATCACACAACAACAAAATACAATAGCGCAGGAACTTGGAGCTCCTTAAACCCTTGGTCACTTGGATACACCTAGATCTATTGTGACTGGAGCCTCTTGTTCAAAACCTTCGAATCACACATCAACAAAATACAATAGCGCAGGAACTTGGAGCTCCTTAAACCCTTGATCACTTCGATTCAACTAGATCTATTGTGACTGGAGCCCCTTGTTCAAAACATTCGAATCACACAACAACAAAATACAATAGCGCAGGAACTTGGAGCTCCTTAAACCCTTGATCACTTGGATACACCTAGATCTATTGTGACTGGAGCCCCTTGTTCAAAACATTCGAATCACACAACAACAAAATACAATAGCACAGGAACTTGGAGCTCCTTAAACCCTTGATCACTTCGATTCACCTAGATCTATTGTGACTAGCGCCTCTTGTTCAAAACCTTCGAATCACACAACAACAAAATACAATAGCGCAGGAACTTGGAGCTCCTTAAACCCTTGATCACTTGGATACACCTAGATCTATTATGACTGGAGCCCCTTGTTCAAAACCTTCGAATCACACAACAACAAAATACAATAGCGCAGGAACTTGGAGCTCCTTAAACCCTTGATCACTTGGATACACCTAGATCTATTGTGGCTAGCGCCTCTTGTTCAAAACCTTCGAATCACACAACAACAAAATACAATAGCGCAGGAACTTGGAGCTCCTTAAACCCTTGATCACTTGGATACACCTAGATCTATTATGACTGGAGCCCCTTGTTCAAAACCTTCGAATCACACAACAACAAAATACAATAGCGCAGGAACTTGGAGCTCCTTAAACCCTTGATCACTTGGATACACCTAGATCTATTGTGACTGGAGCCCCTTGTTCAAAACCTTCGAATCACACAACAACAAAATACAATAGCGCAGGAACTTGGAGCTCCTTAAACCCTTGATCACTTGGATACACCTAGATCTATTATGACTGGAGCCCCTTGTTCAAAACCTTCGAATCACACAACAACAAAATACAATAGCGCAGGAACTTGGAGCTCCTTAAACCCTTGATCACTTGGATACACCTAGATCTATTGTGGCTAGCGCCTCTTGTTCAAAACCTTCGAATCACACAACAACAAAATACAATAGCGCAGGAACTTGGAGCTCCTTAAACCCTTGATCACTTGGATACACCTAGATCTATTATGACTGGAGCCCCTTGTTCAAAACCTTCGAATCACACAACAACAAAATACAATAGCGCAGGAACTTGGAGCTCCTTAAACCCTTGATCACTTGGATACACCTAGATCTATTGTGGCTAGCGCCTCTTGTTCAAAAGCTTCGAATCACACAACAACAAAATACAATAGCACAGGAACTTGGAGCTCCTTAAACCCTTGATCACTTGGATACACCTAGATCTATTGTGACTAGCGCCCCTTGTTCAAAACCTTCGAATCACACAACAACAAAATACAATAGCGCAGGAACTTGGAGCTCCTTAAGCCCTTGATCACTTGGATACACCTAGATCTATTATGACTAGCGCCTCTTGTTCTAAACCTTCGAATCACACAACAACAAAATACAATAGCGCAGGAACTTGGAGCTCCTTAAACCCTTGATCACTTGGATACACCTAGATCTATTATGACTGGAGCCCCTTGTTCAAAACCTTCGAATCACACAACAACAAAATACAATAGCGCAGGAACTTGGAGCTCCTTAAACCCTTGATCACTTGGATACACCTAGATCTATTGTGGCTAGCGCCTCTTGTTCAAAAGCTTCGAATCACACAACAACAAAATACAATAGCACAGGAACTTGGAGCTCCTTAAACCCTTGATCACTTGGATACACCTAGATCTATTGTGACTAGCGCCCCTTGTTCAAAACCTTCGAATCACACAACAACAAAATACAATAGCGCAGGAACTTGGAGCTCCTTAAGCCCTTGATCACTTGGATACACCTAGATCTATTATGACTAGCGCCTCTTGTTCTAAACCTTCGAATCACACAACAACAAAATACAATAGCGCAGGAACTTGGAGCTCCTTAAATCCTTGATCACTTGGATACACCTAGATCTATTGTGACTGGAGCCCCTTGTTCAAAACCTTCGAATCACACAACAACAAAATACAACAGAGCAGGAACTTGGAGTTGCTTAAGCCCTTGATCACTTGGATACACCTAGATCTATTGTGACTGGAGCCCCTTGTTCAAAACCTTCGAATCACACAACAACAAAATACAACAGAGCAGGAACTTGGAGTTGCTTAAGCCCTTGATCACTTGGATACACCTAGATCTATTGTGACTGGAGCCCCTTGTTCAAAACCTTCGAATCACACAACAACAAAATACAATAGCGCAGGAACTTGGAGCTCCTTAAGCCCTTGATCACTTGGATACACCTAGATCTATTGTGACTAGCGCCTCTTGTTCTAAACCTTCGAATCACACAACAACAAAATACAATAGCGCAGGAACTTGGAGCTCCTTAAGCCCTTGGTCACTTGGATACACCTAGATCTATTGTGACTGGAGCCTCTTGTTCTAAACCTTCGAATCACACAACAACAAAATACAATAGCGCAGGAACTTGGAGCTCCTTAAGCCCTTGATCACTTCGATTCACCTAGATCTATTGTGACTAGCGCCCCTTGTTCAAAACCTTGAAAAGTTGCGGCTCTTCACATAAAGATTGACCTCCTTGGTATCCTCAGCTATAAAGCAATCTATAATCATACCAGGAGCTATAAAACGTATCCGTTATGATTTCCCTGCTGTGAGGTTTCCACCAATAGAAGGCCCTATCTACAAGAAGGTCTCCCTATTCTGGACAGGTGTTTTTAACCCGTTTGGTAATATTTTGTGTTTTTTTCGTTGAAGTATGTGATTTGGTTTTTCGTCATAAAGTTAGACTAAGTTCACCGGATAAACGCTTAAAGCGAAAAACAAAATTTGAGGGCTCCGGAGACTAATATCCAGTTTTTAAAGGGTTCGTTTTGTCGGTTTGGTTTTTAATACAGGTTAATTATACTTATTGCCTTTTCTTTTTTTTCATTATTTATTTATTTTATTTAACCTATTTATATTCATTATTTTTATTTCATTTACTTAATTTATAATTTTGATATTGTTTCTACTTTCTTTATTAATATTATTGGGGGTTTTCTCCTCAGTCTCCTGGGATAAATTCTTTCGGTGGCTGTTGCCAACCGAAAGAATTGTTTTTTATTGATTTTTTGTTGTTTTTTTTACGGGCGTTCATTTAAAAATTTCCGAACCGTTCTGGCGGTATCAAGCAGTACCGCTTGTTGGGCATTTTTAATTAGATCCCGCAGTTTCAAATAGGTATTTGCGGCAATCGTCGTTTTTGGAATGAGCCCGTTGGTCGAGATTATGACGGCTGTAATCCTTGCGGAATCCAACTTATACAAGTCTTTCAGCTCTATGGCCAACTCCTGATACTTGCTCAGTTTCTCGGCATATGATTTCCGGACATTCTCATCATTGGGGATTGCGAAATCAATAATATCGGCTGTCTTACTTCCCTTGTCAATGATAAGAATGTCCGGTTTATTGTGATGGACAGTACGGTCCGTTAACATCGCTTCGTCACAATACATTTTAATTGTACCTTTCTCCAAAAGTCTATTTGGGACGTAGCGGTAATAAGGACCACACCATCCAACATACCATATTTTTCTGCGAGTGCTTGATGATATATTTTGGCCACGTTATTATGCCGCTAAAGATAATGGGATCCCGCAAGAATCTCACAGCCCCCCGTAATTAATATTATTATTATTTTATTGTTATTTATAATTTAGATATTGTTACACGATTCTTTATCATTATTATAGTTGCAATCATTTCCCTATCTTAATGATATTTTAAAAAAAATTATATATATATATATATATATATATATATATATATATATATATATATATATATTACTTTAATTGTAATGCAGGCAGTATGGACAGATGGAACCTGTAGAATGTAAATAAACCCCCACAGTATAGGGATACTATATTGTGGGGAAAAAAATTGTATTCAATGTACTGACAAAACCTATGTACAGATAAATTTATGTACTTATATAAATTACGATTCTTCTCATGACTTCAAAACAAGTATTTCTTCACTAGTGATCCATATAAAAAAAATGACCTCGAACTAAGGTCACGAATCGTCATGAAAATATTACTTTGACTTTCAAGTTAAAGTAAACCAAATACATGATGGCCTAATATTCATTATCCAAACTTACATTGCTCAGTTACAATAACAAAATTATATTGTTTATATTTTGATGAGCTGCCCTGGAAGGGCGATCAATAGCCAGGAACACGCAAACTCTTGGTCGAAATGTAGGTGAGTCCGTTGCCCTTGTTGGTCGTATGGTCGAATCCGCCGTGTTGTGGTTTTCATGCAACGGCACTTGGTTCTCTCTCCCTGATCATGGAAATGAACTACTTTTTTTTTAGCGCGTTTCATTTAATCGATAGTGAAGAAACCTGATTATCAAATCGATAAAATATCGATCGAAAAAAGTTTCTTAATCCATTGGTTACAACAAAAGCGGTCGATCAAATATGAAACTACTTCAGATTCTTGCACTATTTTATTTTTGATACGCCCTACATAATATTTAACAATAACATTAGAAAATAGCGAACAATCCAAGGGAAAAAGCAATAGTACAAACCTTTATACAACTTATCTTAATAAGCTGATTACGAAGCCTCTCGACACAGGTATTTAGCTAGCCTCAGTCATAGTATGGGTGGCGAGCTGACCACACATAGGGTGTGTTCAATATAACAATATTATTTTTATTATTATATTTTACATATAAAGTTTAGGGGTTAGTATAGGAATTTTAATGTTACTCGGTGTATAATTATTATTAAATTTACTAAAATAAGGTATTAAAAATTTATAAAAAATGTTTTTAGGATTTAGTGGCCCCTGAGGAGGTGGCATAAGGCCACGAAACATGTAGGGCGTATCAAAAATAAAATAGTGCAAGAATCTGGAGTACTATTATTTGGACCTTTGCCATATTTATAAAAATGAAACTACTTGTATGTCCGTGCTTGACCAAGAAATTAATGATCTGTGCTGGAAATCATGTAGCAGAGTGGACGGAATTCATTCGTGGATCATGGGCGTATATAAGTGGGAGCTGCAGTCCCCTCCAAAATCGGTAAAAATGTATCATAAAAACCATAAAAATAAATAAATAAATTAAATAAGATCACTTCAGAAAAAATAGTTTTTATTGTGCGTAATAGCGTTTTAATTGGCTAACTATTCCAAGTTCTAGATTGTTAGTGTTCCACCCCCCCCAAATGTTTCAGCCCCCCGCGAAATTCTTCCAGCCCTACCCAAAATTATTTTCTATATACGTCCATGTCGGCAAATTTAGGTACACTCATTATTAGAATCATCAGAAGCAGAAATAATTTTAATTGGTATTATTTTCGTCCTTGTTCCTATGGACTCAACAAAAACTGATTAAATTTCTTTAACTAGAGAGATAAATCATTTTTATTAATGAAATGCTGTCCATTTTCAATGGGTTGCTACCACACAGCATACATATCACCCCTAGTAGGAGATTCATCCGTCCTTCAAAAAAAGAGTCCCAATATTTGTTATTTAAAAAAAGACAGATCGGTAACTCCGAGAATATCTTCTCCTCTTATGGTCCTTCATATTTATCCTCCTTTAGGTTAATTGTATAAATGGTAATGAAGTATTCCCAACGAGTCTACAATGATAGACTCAGCCAATTTGTGCAAATGTTCGAATTCGATGTCGCACTCTTCGAAGAATGCTGCTGTACTCCTAGGAATGGCACCTCTTGCCCAGAATCAACAAAAAAAAAAAAAAAAAAAAATAAATAAATAAAATCAGGAAGTTCTTTTCCATATAGAAACGCCCTCAGATGCCCCACTTCCAGCAGTAAGAGTTCTTTTCCATATAGAAACGCCCTCAGATGCCCCACTTCCAGCAATTAAGAGTTCTTTTCCACATAGAAACGCCCTCAGATGCCCCACTTCCTGCAATTAAGAGTTCTTTTCCATATAGAAACGCCCTCAGATGCCCCACTTCCTGCAGTAGGAGTTCTTTTCCATATAGAAACGCCCTCAGATGCCCCACTTCCTGCAATTAAGAGTTCTTTTCCATGTAGAAACGCCCTCAGATGCCCCACTTCCTACAATTAAGAGTTCTTTTCCATATAGAAACGCCCTCAGATGCCCCACTTCCTCCAATTAAGAGTTCTTTTCCATATAGAAACGCCCTCAGATGCCCTACTTCCTACAATTAAGAGTTCTTTTCCATATAGAAACGCCCTCAGATGCCCCACTTCCTCCAATTAAGAGTTCTTTTCCATATAGAAACGCCCTCAGATGCCCCACTTCCTGCAATTAAGAGTTCTTTTCCATATAGAAACGCCCTCAGATGCCCCACTTCCTGCAGTAAGAGTTCTTTTCCATATAGAAACGCCCTCAGATGCCCCACTTCCTACAATTAAGAGTTCTTTTCCATATAGAAACGCCCTCAGATGCCCCACTTCCTCCAATTAAGAGTTCTTTTCCATATAGAAACGCCCTCAGATGCCCCACTTCCTCCAATTAAGAGTTCTTTTCCATATAGAAACGCCCTCAGATGCCCCACTTCCTCCAATTAAGAATTCTTTTCCATATAGAAACGCCCTCAGATGCCCCACTTCCTACAATTAAGAGTTCTTTTCCATATAGAAACGCCCTCAGATGCCCCACTTCCTACAATTAAGAGTTCTTTTCCATATAGAAACGCCCTCATATGCCCCACTTCCTCCAATTAAGAATTCTTTTCCATATAGAAACGCCCTCAGATGCCCCACTTCCTACAATTAAGAGTTCTTTTCCATATAGAAACGCCCTCAGATGCCCCACTTCCTACAATTAAGAGTTCTTTTCCATATAGAAACGCCCTCATATGCCCCACTTCCTCCAATTAAGAATTCTTTTCCATATAGAAACGCCCTCAGATGCCCCACTTCCTACAATTAAGAGTTCTTTTCCATATAGAAACGCCCTCAGATGCCCCACTTCCTACAATTAAGAGTTCTTTTCCATATAGAAACGCCCTCAGATGCCCCACTTCCTACAATTAAGAGTTCTTTTCCATATAGAAACGCCCTCAGATGCCCCACTTCCTCCAATTAAGAGTTCTTTTCCATGTAGAAACGCCCTCAGATGCCCTACTTCCTGCAATTAAGAGTTCTTTTCCATATAGAAACGCCCTCAGATGCCCCACTTCCTGCAGTAAGAGTTCTTTTCCATATAGAAACGCCCTCATATGCCCCACTTCCTGCAGTAAGAGTTCTTTTCCATATAGAAACGCCCTCAGATGCCCCACTTCCTGCAATTAAGAGTCCTTTTCCATATAGAAACGCCCTCAGATGCCCCACTTCCTACAATTAAGAGTTCTTTTCCATATAGAAACGCCCTCAGATGCCCCACTTCCTACAATTAAGAGTTCTTTTCCATATAGAAACGCCCTCATATGCCCCACTTCCTCCAATTAAGAATTCTTTTCCATATAGAAACGCCCTCAGATGCCCCACTTCCTACAATTAAGAGTTCTTTTCCATATAGAAACGCCCTCAGATGCCCCACTTCCTACAATTAAGAGTTCTTTTCCATATAGAAACGCCCTCAGATGCCCCACTTCCTACAATTAAGAGTTCTTTTCCATATAGAAACGCCCTCAGATGCCCCACTTCCTCCAATTAAGAGTTCTTTTCCATGTAGAAACGCCCTCAGATGCCCTACTTCCTGCAATTAAGAGTTCTTTTCCATATAGAAACGCCCTCAGATGCCCCACTTCCTGCAGTAAGAGTTCTTTTCCATATAGAAACGCCCTCATATGCCCCACTTCCTGCAGTAAGAGTTCTTTTCCATATAGAAACGCCCTCAGATGCCCCACTTCCTGCAATTAAGAGTTCTTTTCCATATAGAAACGCCCTCAGATGCCCCACTTCCTACAATTAAGAGTTCTTTTCCATATAGAAACGCCCTCAGATGCCCCACTTCCTACAATTAAGAGTTCTTTTCCATATAGAAACGCCCTCATATGCCCCACTTCCTCCAATTAAGAATTCTTTTCCATATAGAAACGCCCTCAGATGCCCCACTTCCTACAATTAAGAGTTCTTTTCCATATAGAAACGCCCTCAGATGCCCCACTTCCTACAATTAAGAGTTCTTTTCCATATAGAAACGCCCTCAGATGCCCAACTTCCTCCAATTAAGAGTTCTTTTCCATGTAGAAACGCCCTCAGATGCCCTACTTCCTGCAATTAAGAGTTCTTTTCCATATAGAAACGCCCTCAGATGCCCCACTTCCTGCAGTAAGAGTTCTTTTCCATATAGAAACGCCCTCATATGCCCCACTTCCTACAATTAAGAGTTCTTTTCCATATAGAAACGCCCTCAGATGCCCCACTTCCTGCAGTAAGAGTTCTTTTCCATATAGAAACGCCCTCAGATGCCCCACTTCCTGCAATTAAGAGTTCTTTTCTTTATAGAAACGCCCTCAGATGCCCCACTTCCTACAATTAAGAGTTCTTTTCCATATAGAAACGCCCTCAGATGCCCAACTTCCTCCAATTAAGAGTTCTTTTCCATGTAGAAACGCCCTCAGATGCCCTACTGCCTGCAATTAAGAGTTCTTTTCCATATAGAAACGCCCTCAGATGCCCCACTTCCTGCAGTAAGAGTTCTTTTCCATATAGAAACGCCCTCATATGCCCCACTTCCTCCAATTAAGAGTTCTTTTCCATATAGAAACGCCCTCAGATGCCCCACTTCCTGCAGTAAGAGTTCTTTTCCATATAGAAACGCCCTCAGATGCCCCACTTCCTGCAATTAAGAGTTCTTTTCCATATAGAAACGCCCTCAGATACCCCACTTCCTACAATTAAGAGTTCTTTTCCATATAGAAACGCCCTCAGATGCCCCACTTCCTACAATTAAGAGTTCTTTTCCATATAGAAACGCCCTCAGATGCCCCACTTCCTGCAATTAAGAGTTCTTTTCCATATAGAAACGCCCTCAGATGCCCCACTTCCTGCAATTAAGAGTTCTTTTCCATATAGAAACGACCTCAGATGCCCCACTTCCTGCAATTAAGAGTTCTTTTCCATATAGAAACGCCCTCAGATGCCCCACTTCCTCCAATTAAGAGTTCTTTTCCATATAGAAACGCCCTCAGATGCCCCACTTCCTCCAATTAAGAGTTCTTTTCCATATAGAAACGCCCTCAGATGCCCCACTTCCTCCAAATAAGAGTTCTTTTCCATATAGAAACGCCCTCAGATGCCCCACTTCCTCCAATTAAGAGTTCTTTTCCATATAGAAACGCCCTCAGATGCCCCACTTCCTCCAATTAAGAGTTCTTTTCCATATAGAAACGCCCTCAGATGCCCCACTTCCTACAATTAAGAGTTCTTTTCCATATAGAAACGCCCTCAGATGCCCCACTTCCTGCAATTAAGAATTCTTTTCCATATAGAAACGCCCTCAGATGCCCCACTTCCTCCAATTAAGAGTTCTTTTCCATATAGAAACGCCCTCAGATGCCCCACTTCCTCCAATTAAGAGTTCTTTTACATTTCATTTCTATATTTGGATAGTAACCTATTATTTAAGAAACTTTGAGGAAGGGAGAAAATGCTCTTAAAAATAGAACATTTCCACGATCTGGGAGAGGAAGAACCAATTGTCGTATCAAAATCAAAACAACTCCGGCTGATTCGATCGCACGACCAACAAGGTCAACGGGCTCACCTACATTTCGATCTTGAGTTGCGTGTGCCTGGCTATTGATCGACCTTTCAGCGCATCTCATCAAAATATAAACAGTCAGAAAATAATTTGTTATCGTTTTTTCCGATAAATGTTAATTTTTTAGACCATTCTAGTCATCTCAGAAATTTCCAAATGTTTTTGACAATGTTTATTTACTATACGAAAATTCAAAGAAAGATAATTGAATTAACCGCTAGCTCATGCAACCATCTTTGACAATGAAAATTTCAAGATAGAGAAATTGTACTTTGTGCGACTTTTTTTTTCTTTTTTTTTTCTTTTTTTTAACGGCGCATCAACTATTTGGCTATTAGCGCCGGGCTATCTACAGGTTGCCACCCTTTTATAATGCCAACAGCACGTGGTCGGTCACCCATTCAGGTACTGACCACGCCCGACGTTGCTTAACTTCGGTGATCTACGGGAACCGGTGTATTTAACGTGGCTATGGCCGTTGGCTCTTTGCGACTTCTTGTTGATTAAAAATAATTTATTTATTTTTATTTAAATTATTCTGCCTCTACCCTTGAAGGTCATTGGCAGTACATGTAGCTTTTATATTCCTTTGAATATATTGATCTCTTTCAGGAAGTTAAAATAAATTAATCGTTAACACATCAGTGAGAATGTATAAATTAATACGATTTTGTAGAATCTGACTTACTTATTAGTTCTTGAAAGAACACAAATAACACACTCTTTCAGTGTCTCTCAGGGGTCAGTGGCTGAAGCCTTTGATTCTCATGCGGGAGATGATGGTTCGAATCCCGCCTGCAGATGATTGCGTTTTTCTCATTTCAGGGTCCTTTGAAAGATTTTCCTGCTCCTCCATGGATGTTTAAGAATGGTGGCAACCTATAAATAGCCCGGCGCTAATGGTCTAGATGTTGATGTGCAGAAAAAGAATACTAAAGAAAAAACACACAAACTTTCTCTGTTTCTTTTCTTCTGCAAATATCTATGAATTCTAAAGTACTAGTAGAGAACAGAAACTCAGCCGGAGAAAACGTTACTTAAGTTATCAGAAATTATTATAAGTTTCAATTCTAAGCTTTCCTTATCACATCAGGAAATAAAAATAATATGGAAAGACACTAAGATGACACAGTTCCTTATCTCCTGCAAATCAGTGAAATTGGAACAACATGGTTGTAAATATACTTGAAAGATTAAATTATCTAAAAAATTTTTTTTTTTATTCAGACACGAAAGCAATTTTTTTGATACATTTTTTCTCAGGCGGGTTTCGTTTTGTGATGCTCTTCCGGGACTGACCTTTTTAGAATATAGATTCTACCAAAGTTTCATTAAGAATATCTACCTATATTTATTTATTTCATTTTTAACGTCCATTAATATTAACTACGAATTTTGGGACGGGTTATCTATTGGTTACCACCTTTTTCTAGCCAGGATAGGACTGATGCCTTTTCTTTTTTCGAAAGAAAAGCCACCAACCCTAGTGGGAATCGAACCCGCGACCTTTTGCACGGTGCTCGCGCCTTAACGCTCACGGCCACCGGGCCTCCATATCTACATTTATGCTATGTAAATCAAATTAATTGTAAGTTGTTAATGCAGTGTTGAGCTATGTACTTGGAGTTGTTATCTACATTTGCAACTACTAAATAGTAGTTGGGTAATTACATCACATAACTACAAACTAGGAATTATTAGTAGTTATTTGCGGGGAACTAATTTTTTCAATTTCAAACTAACTATATGCAGTTAAAGCTTATATGTAGTTATCAGCTCAAGTTAATTTTACATTAAGTAATTATTAATTTTACGTTTCTTTCGTTCGTTGGAAAGGAATTCTTCCTAATACCACCTTCCCAGTAGCAACTCGAATATCCTTCCTAATATCTCCTTCTTTATCCTTCCTAATACCACCTTCTACATCCTTCCTAATACAACCTTCTATATACTTCCTAATAAAACTTTCTATATACTTCCTAATACCACCTTCTATATCCTTCCTAATACCACCTTCAATATCCTTCCTAATACCACCTTCAATATCCTTCCTAATACCACATTTTATATCCTTCCTAATACCACCTTCAATACCCTTCCTAATACCACCTTCTACATCCTTCCTAATAAAACCTTCTATATACTTCCTAATACCACCTTCTATATCCTTCCTAATACCACCTTCAATATCCTTCCTAATACCAACTTCAATATCCCTCCTAATACCACCATCAATATCCTTCCTAATACCACATTCTATATCCTTCCTAATACCACCTTCAATACCCTTCCTAATACCACCTTCTACATCCTTCCTAATACAACCTTCTATATACTTCCTAATAAAACCTTCTATATACTTCCTAATACCACCTTCTATATCCTTCCTAATACCACCTTCTATATCCTTCCTAATACCACCTTCAATATTCTTCCTAATACCAACTTCAATATCCCTCCTAATACCACCTTCAATATCCTTCCTAATACCAACTTCAATATCCCTCCTAATACCACCTTCAATATCCCTCCTAATACCACCTTCAATATCCTTCCTAATACCACATTCTATATCCTTCCTAATACCACCTTCTATATCCTTCCTAATACCACCTTCTGTATCCTTCCTAATACCACCTTCTAAATCCTCCACAGTACCAACTCCAATATCCTTCCTAATACCACCGTCTATATCCTTCCTAATATCACCTTCTATATCCTTCCTAATATCACCTTCTATATCCTTCCTAATACCACCGTCTATATCCTTCCTAATACTACCTTCTATATCCTTCCTAATATCACCTTCTATATCCTTCCTAATATCACCTCCTATATCCTTCCTAATATCACCTCCTATATCCTTCCTAATATCACCTCCTATATCCTTCCTAATATCACCTCCTATATCCTTCCTAATATCACCTCCTATATCCTTCCTAATATCACCTCCTATATCCTTCCTAATACCACCTTCTATATCCTTCCTAATACCAACTTCTATATTCTTCCTAATACCACCTTCTATATTCTTCCTAATATTACCTCCTATATCCTTCCTAATATCACCTCCTATATCCTTTCTAATACCAACTTCTATATTCTTCCTAATACCACCTTCTATATTTTTCCTAATACCACCTTCTATATTCTTCCTAATACCACCTTCTATATTCTTCCTTATATGACCTACACCAATCCTTCAACACCAAAGAGGTTTAAAAGGAAGAGAATTCAAAATGTAACTATTAATTAAAAACTAACTATATTAACGGAATTAGAATGTTAACTAAAAGTGTAGTTACAATTACTTTTTCCTGCAATTAGTTGTCAACTAAAGAGGTTGCCTACAAGTTTAAAAAATGTAGTTGCACTAATGTAACTAGTAGTTTGTGCAACTACATTTTGCTACTAGAAGTGCTTAGTAGTTAGTAACTACTAAGCACTTTTGGAGTTATAAATACTTTCTAGATTTAGTTTGTGTAAATAGTACGTAGTTAGTGGTTGTAACTAAATATTGTGGTGTTATTGTTCATGGTTTGAGGAGGAAATATTGAAATGACAACTCGAAGTATTTCTTATCAAATCTCCAATCCCTGAATTGTACAAGACCATTCATCCGAACCTTCGCCTACTCTAAGCTTTATGATCCCTGAGAGAGAAAGAGAGACCCAGTATTTTTTGCCGACCCAACACCGCCTGCCGAGTGGTGGGGAGAGCTTCAGGGCTCAGTCACTAGTGTGATGTGGAAGGAAACAGACCCTCTCTGTCGCTAACTACAGCAACATTCGCCTCTTCGCTAGTGTAAACAAACAATTCGAAGTTTGATATCCGCAGTTCTTGTGTCGGTACCTTGTTGATTCGTTTCGCAACCATTGTTATATTCTGTTGTCATTAATTCTCCCTGAGTGATTTCAAAAGATCAAATATTTCTTTGGAAGGAGGTGATTCTTACTATGGAGAGGTGACTATATTTTCATGATTTTATTTTATTTATCTTTAAGCAGGGAGGTGGTTTACCCAAACGTAAGTAGTGTGGTGGGGTGCTCACAGCACCACAATACTAAAAATCTCACAAAAGAAAAGGGGGTTTTAAAATTCTGATTCATTATTTCACTTTTTAAAAACCCATTATGTACCTATATTATATAATCGAATCATTAATTAAAATGATCAAATATGGCATTTTTTCCCCCACAACGATGAAAAGGATTGCAAATTTTTTAAATTGAAAATAGAGTACAAATTAAGTCATGGGGTGTTGAGAACACCCCACCTCCCTACTTAAAAGGTTAATCATTATATGAAGGTATGTTGTATCTTGTGAACCTTATTTGATGTTACAAGCAATTTCTTCGTTAGTTGCTATTTTTTAATGGTTTTTATATATTTATTTATTTATACATCAGTGAGACCGCGACAAAGGCATTTCATCACTAAACACTTAAATAACAATAAACAATACTGAACAAGAAATTAACAAATTAAACAATAAACCATAATTTTCGAGTACAATATGCGTTTACGATAGAAAGGTACAAACTATACAGAGGCAGATAGGGCAGTCAGTAAATACAATTATAGACTTACAATATATATTATCAATTTGAATTCATAATTCATTTTTACCATGAATATATAAATAATGGTTTTTTTACCATAAATAGTTTTTTTTACCATAAATATATAAATAATGGTTTTTATAGCGTTATATTATTATTTAATAGGGTTATTAATGCCAGCGATTGGAATTCGATTTATTTTTCTTATTAATTTCTGTCCTATTAATTGTTTTATAGATTTTTTAAAGATCCTACTATATTTCATCATGGACGTATATAGGAAATAATTTCGGGAGGCTGGGAGCATGGAATACTAACAATCTACAACTTGGAATTGTTTGCCAATTAAAACACTATTATATTAACAAAAAAATAATATTTTTTCTGAAGTAAATAGTCTTTTTTAATTAATTTTTAAGGGTTGTATGTCACATTTTTACCGATGAAATCAAAATTTCGGGGGGAGGGGGCGGCTGCCGACCCCTCAGCCTCCTTTATATACGCCCATGTAGTTGTTGTAAAGGGTTTAATTAGGGCAAAAACTACAAGTTTATAAATATTTTCCATTTAGGATTTCCTTCGTATTTTGGTTTGTATTATGTAGTCTTCTTTTAAAAAAAATATACTCTTTAAATATTACTATATTTAAATTAGTCAAATTATTGTTATTTTATTTATTTCTTTATTTATTGCACTTTTAATTAGTGTATGGCTTTATTTTTACTTGATTTTATTTTATTCGGGGGCGAAGTTAGCTCAGTGGTGGAGCACTGGACTAATAGGGGCGAAATTAGCTCAGTGGTGGAGCACTGGACTAATAGGGGCGAGGTTAGCTCAGTGGTGGAGCACTGGACTAATAGGGGCGAGGTTAGCTCAGTGGTGGAGCACTGGACTAATAGGGGCGAGGTTAGCTCAGTGGTGGAGCACTGGACTAATAGGGGCGAGGTTAGCTCAGTGGTGGAGCACTGGACTAATAGGGGCGAAGTTAGCTCAGTGGTGGAGCACTGGACTAATAGGGGCGAGGTTAGCTCAGTGGTGGAGCACTGGACTAATAGGGGCGAAGTTAGCTCAGTGGTGGAGCACTGGACTAATGGGGGCGAGGTTAGCTCAGTGGTGGAGCACTGGACTAATAGGGGCGAGGTTAGCTCAGTGGTAGAGCACTGGACTAATAGGGGCGAAGTTAGCTCAGTGGTGGAGCACTGGACTAATAGGGGCGAGGTTAGCTCAGTGGTAGAGCACTGGACTAATGGGGGCGAGGTTAGCTCAGTGGTGGAGCACTGGACTAATAGGGGCGAAGTTAGCTCAGTGGTGGAGCACTGGACTAATAGGGGCGAAGTTAGCTCAGTGGTGGAGCACTGGACTAATAGGGGCGAGGTTAGCTCAGTGGTGGAGCACTGGACTAATAGGGGCGAAGTTAGCTCAGTGGTGGAGCACTGGACTAATAGGGGCGAGGTTAGCTCAGTGGTGGAGCACTGGACTAATAGGGGCGAGGTTAGCTCAGTGGTGGAGCACTAGACTAATAGGGGCGAAGTTAGCTCAGTGGTGAAGCACTGGACTAATAGGGGCGAGGTTAGCTCAGTGGTGGAGCACTGGACTAATAGAGGCGAGGTTAGCTCAGTGGTGGAGCACTGGACTAATAGGGGCGAAGTTAGCTCAGTGGTGGAGCACTGGACTAATAGGGGCGAAGTTAGCTCAGTGGTGGAGCACTGGACTAATAGAGGCGAGGTTAGCTCAGTGGTGGAGCACTGGACTAATAGGGGCGAGGTTAGCTCAGTGGTGGAGCACTGGACTAATAAGCCGGAGGACCTGAGTTCAAATCCCAGCACTAAAGATTTTTATCTTCTAGTGTCTTCGTTCATGGGTTGGATTCGGCCTCCCTGACCGTCCCTAGGCCAACCCAGCCTTAAATTAATTTATTACTGGGTACCTTGGTGCTAATGACTGTAGCAGTCGAAACGTCTAAAGGGAAAATCAGGAGGCCGGAGCAAAGTACTGACCACACTATCTCCCTAGTGTACCGTATGGTCATGAATCAGATACCTCTTTTGTATCTGCCCCTCAGGGCCCTCGTGGCCTGTTACGAAGCTGATTTTTTATTTTATTTATTAATAACTTTATTTTTACAGATTTTTTAATTGTTTTAAATATTTTTAAATTTCTATATTTCATCGTATATTTTTGTCGCTTTTAGTATAAGTATGATTTTATCCATTTTGGACGAGTCCTCTTCTAAAAGTCGTGATTCTATATTATATTTATGGAGCAAATGTTTGTAGTAAAGACATTTCTTGAAAATGTTTTCAATATTCATGACAGTTTTGCATTTGAGCATTTTGGAGGTTCTTCTTCTGACATCAAAGATCGGTGAGTTAGGCAAGTGTGTCCTATGCTGAGTCGGGTAATAACTACCTCTTCCTTTCTTGGCTTCGTACAATAACAATGTCTGTCTTCAGATGTGACACCTTGACTATATTAAATTTGACATTCCCTGCTCTGTTGTGAAGGCGGGAAGTTATTTGGGAAAGGCACCTCTTCTGATGGATACAATGTCAGCCTTGCGATTTCATTTTTCTAAGGTTAAAATGTCACCAAAATGAAAAAAAAAAAACATTTTATTTTACGTTGGAGTTTTCTCAGATTTAGTTATCAATAAATCAACGGACCAAGACAATTTTGCTTTGTGGCCTAATTATTATGAAATATCCAGCAAGGGTGCTTTTTTAATTAATATATATATATATATATATATATATATATATATATATAGGGTATATATATATATATATATATATATATATATATATATATATATTTTAATTAATACGTTTATTTAACATCTGTACAATTTAAAGTACATTGGTTAAGTTTGCTCACAAACGAAATTATAGTATATACAGAAACAGCACCCTAGAGGTCGTAGCAGTTTCGAGAAAATAAGCTTAAAGAAAAATCTATACTCTTCAGTGCCACAAGAATTTCTTTATTTGTGAGGGTTTACTATGCGTTACTCTCTTCTGATCGGCATCATGGGCGTATATAGAAAATAATTTCGAGGGAACTACCTAGAGCTTGGAATAATTTTAGCCTACTAAAACGCTATTACACCCAAAATAAAATACTTTTTATTAACTAAGTGATCTTATTCAATTTTTTCAAGGGGTTCATGACACATTTTCACGGATCAAATCAAAATTTCGGGGGGGGGGAGCTGCAGCTCCCTCAGGTCCCCCTTATCAGGGAAGGTTAGTTTGGTAACCATTCCAACTGTCTGAATGGCATCTTTTTCAGTCGTAGGTAAACCCAAAGACTCATTTTCCTAGCCGAAAGAAGAACAGCACAAAGGACACAAATAACACTAAGAACTCAAACAAGAAACAATGAATAGAAATCGCAAAAAACACAAATCAAAAAGTGAATCGCGTTAGAAACAGTAAGTGAACAAACCGGTTACTAGAAAGAATAGCCAATCGAATTGCTCATAGGAATAAGCCAATAGAAATGCCTGCGCTGATGATCCAGATCACTGAACGAGATCCTCTTCTCTCTAACCTGGTGAAGCTAGTACCTAAGTACCGACTTTTCTCTATTTAGAGAACGTAGTGTGGGGAAAGCAAAGTCGATTATTAGTAGATCTCAAATGCTATTTGTAGTATATAAGCCGCAGCAGCCCTGTTCGAAGGTGCCCAAAGTCTTACCCGCAGGATGAAACGGGTATGTCTAAGCAGAAAGGAAGTCTAAAGCACTTAGACACACACGGACCTAGCGGACGCCTGGCATAGAGCTACCAGGACCCGGGGTGAGGAAGATGTGTATGTGGTGAACGGGACACACTGGTCGGCCGATCATCCAGCCGAGATGTCGAAGATAACAGGGTATCTCCTCTGCAGCCCGGCCGGGCAAACACCCAGGTCAGTCGAAGATGCTGTTGGTTTTAACAAGCCAGCCGAGGAGTATGGGGCCTAATCCTACCTCGGTAGGAGGGGAGGCCCCCGGGATCTATAGTGCCTACTCATTAACGTCCGGGGCAACCCTGCGGTGTCTGTCCCACGTGCTGGCTGGGAGTGACGCGTGGGCTTGGCGTCCTTCTTCTGTCGGGTCCCTCGCTGCCTCAGGCACGGGACCTGCCCTCCTTGGGAGATCAAGTAAGTCACCCCTTGATACTCATCTGGAAGGAAACCGTAGGGGGTGTTTTAACCATTTCCGGACCAGTGACCATTCTTTTGCTTAGGGGTTCATGGCAGTCGGTTGTGGGTCTCAGAATGGTACTGCGGTTGGTGTTGGTGGCAGGGATCACGTTGTGGTCGCCTGTCACAGCGTACTGGCCATAAGGTCGGATGCACTGCAGTAGAGTGGCCAGAATTGGGAGGTATTGTGTAATAGAGCGAGACTCAAGCACTCTACTCTAGGGCGGGAGCTGTGTCTAGTAGGTCCTCTTCCCGAGGGCCGTTTCGCGATCTGTAGCTGAACGCGAAACCCCACGGGGGATCGCGGGGAAGCCCTCATCTAGTGAGTGTTAGATGGATTGTGTGTTAAGGGGGTTCAGTGAGGACGTAACACGTTATGTACGTTCCCCCTTCGTTTCCACAATCTGGCGCGCGTACACCTGTTTGTTTTAACAGCTCATCCCTGGGGAGGGAGGTAGGTACCACACTAAAACGTATCGCTTATATAGGTCGATATGCACCAATTTGAGATATAACGATACAACAAAAGCCAACAATGCGTTTGTATTACTCGGAAATTACATACCAATCCGTAATAGCTTAATTAGATTCAGTTACCGCCCTACCAATATTTGTGTAAGGACCACAAATCCTTTTAATAGGCTTTACATGGTAACTTTAATATAAGCATTACATGGTAAATTTCAGTTTTTTTTCTTGAATTAATATAATTTGCTAACTTCTCTCAAGGCCTTTGTGAATCCGTCGGCGAACAGCTTGTTTGAGTTTTTGTAGACTTCCTTTTAATCCTTAGTTTTTCCCTATCAGAATTTCATTTATTAAAGTAGCCCTAATACCCGAAAGAAGGTTTAGCCCTTTACAAAAAATACCCCTAGATGAAAAGGCGACAAATCCCTGGGAACAGCTCCCGACCCTCGCTCCAGGAACCTGTAATCCCTATTCGGGGAAAAGTAGAGGGTGGCTTTACTCTCATCCTACGTTCCCTCTTGGAGGGGAATATATATCATTACACGACACAATGTAATAACGAAGGGGAAATATTTACTAAACATTACACTTTTAGTGTTATTTAAGTGTAAAATTGATATGATACATTTGAATGCTCATGTTCAAATTCCCTTAGCACAATAATTTATTTGAATTATTCTATACATATGCAGGGGAAGGTAAATAAAAGAGAATTAAATTCGTGAATTCCATTAATAAAATACATTTCTGCATGTTAGATGCCACTTCACTAAAAATACTACCTGATAGAACCTTAGCCTTTAATGGCCATGTCAAAACGGAGATTTCTGAATATGGCTTCAATGAGCTGTGTAGAATCAATAAAATCGATGCATGGGCTTATATAGAAAATAATTTCGGAGGTGGCTGGGAAAATTTCGGGGGGGCTGAGACCATTTCCGGTGTACGGACCACTAACAACTTAGACCTTGGAAGAGTTTTAGCCAACTTAAACGCTATTACACCCAAAATAGAATATGTTTTATGAACTAAATGATCTTATTTAATTTATTTTTAAGGGTTTTATGAAATTTTTACCAATCAAATCAAAATTTCGGGAGGGGGGGCTGCAGCCCCTCAGCCCCCCCTTATATACGCCCATGATCGATGAGCCCAACAAATAAAATCGATTATCCAGAAAACTTGCATTTATTTAATATAATTATTTATTATCATTATTTTTTTTTTTGAGACGGGTATGATTGATATAAATTTTTGTTATACTGTTTGTATATTTTATCTCTTGTTTTTTTTTTTTTTTTTTTTTTTTTTTTTTTTTTTTTTTTTTACGGCGCGTCTACTTCTAGGTCATTAGCGCCGACATCCAGGGTGCAGCAAGGAATTTTCCCAGCGAGCCTTGAGATGAGAAAATTCCTGCCGGAGGTGGGAATCGAACCCACCATCTCCCGCTTATGAATCCAGCGCGCTAGCCACTAGACTACGGGAGACCCCATCTCTTGTTTTTAACTGTATGTTTAGATATATATATATATATATATATATATATATATATATATATATATATATATATAAGCAATCAGGGAATAGTATGGATTCGGCTAAGAAAACATCAATACGATTTTTGTGAAAATCTGTATTAAGGACGTTTCGGATACTCTTTGGTAACCATCGTCAACTAAAAAGACAAAAAACAAGAAAATACAGGGGTCCTTTTGCGAAGACCACATCCAGTTACTTTTGAAGTAGCAGTAGTGATTTATAACAGTTACTCGTACTCGCTAACTGTTACAACGTACAGATTAGCTTATAGGTTCTTTGCTGGTTATCTATTACTACTTGACTCGTTATCTACGGTTATAATTCATATTAGATAATGGCAAGCAATATTTATTAATAAAAAGGTTAATATGATCAAAATCAATTCTCTCAACTACGAAAAAAGTTATTAAGCATTAAAGTTAACTGTTTTGCAGGTTATGAAGGATAACATAAACAACGATATTTGTAAACACACATATTTTATTCCTTTTCTCTCTCTCTCTCTTTTTGGATATTTTATATTTATTTATCATTATGGGCATACTTGCTATGCGTTTCCGCTCGCTACGCTCGCTCAAGAAGATATCAAAACTCTAGTCAATCTAACTCGCTAAAATTAATAGAATTCTATTAATTTTACGGACTCTAGTTTATCCAACTCGCTAAAATTAACAGAATACTACTAATATTAGCGACTCTAGTTTATCCGACTCGCTAAAATTAACAGAATACTACTAATATTAGCGACTCTAGTTTATCCAACTCGCTAAAATTAACAGAATACTACTAATATTAGCGACTCTAGTTTATCCGACTCGCTTAAATTAATAGAATTCTATTAATTTTTTCGGGTAAGAAACCAATCGCTTTTTCTTTGTTAGGAACATCGCGAACTAATTGTAAAAGACCCATTTTTTCCCACTAAGATAAGCAGAGCTTATTCATGAACATAAGCTAATTCACTGTTGAAGGTTACTTTACTCCCAGCAAGAACCAATACAATTGGTCATCGGAATCCTCCAATAGGAAGGCAAAGGAGTTATGCGCATGCGCTGAATCACTGATACAATCACTACTGCTACTTCAAAAGTAACTGGATGTGGTCTTCGCGAAAAGACCCAAATATAGAATTAATAAACAGAAAAAAGGTTTACCACAAAAAAAAAGATTTATCTATACATACAAATCACTTTTTTGAGAACAACTTTTTGTTAGAAAGATCTTGGAAGATTCCAGTTCCCTTGTTCCCTCACGATGGCTAACTTTGGTCTTTCTCTGCCTCACGGCATTTCATTGATATGTAGTACCTTATTTACTGTTAAAAATTAATAATATTACTGTTTATTCACTTGTACATACCTCATTCAAAATTTGTTTTTTTTTTTTTTTTTTTTAATGTTTTTATTGATTTTATAGCACTAAGTTCAAGAAATACAACAATTTTTCACTTACCTGTATAGTAAAACTTATTTGTTCTCATATTTTAACAAGTTGTTTTCAAAAAAGTGGTTTGTATGTATAGATATATCATTTATCTTTCTGGTTAACCTTTTTTCTATTCATTAACTCTGTATTTTCTTGTTTTTGTCTTTTTAGCTGACAAAGGCTACCAAAGAGTAGCCGAAAAGTCCTTAATACAGATTTTTACAAAAATCGTATTGATGTTTTCTTAGCTGAATCCCAACTAATCCCTGATTGCTTATCACCTCGACGGCTAAATATCTACACCTGATGAGATATATTTATAAGTTTTAACTTTTGTTTATTTGTCCACGGTCCGATTTATCCATCTTGAACAAGTCGCAGTATTTAGCTGTATCAGGGGGGATATAATCACGTTTGGAGCAAATGTTTGTGGACAGGACATTCCTTAAAAGTCCGTCACGCAGGAGCTGCATAACTAAGCACTTTCCTCAGAATTTGGGTAGTGTAGACTGCTTTCCAGAACAATTTGCTTAAAATATCCTACATAAATAAAATAAAAACATGAATAGTTCTCTTTTAATTTTGTAATGACTAACTGATAAATTATTAATTTGCTTCCAGAGTTATGTTTACACATGGTACCTACTACACTACGTAATAAATACAAAATCATCATATTATCGTATTTTGATCTAACGCAGGAACCGGATACAGTCCCTCTAGCGCTCCTTGCGGCGCCTTTGTGGACCTATGTCTGGATGGCTTTTCTATTGAAGTATATTACAAGGTAAACCCCCCTTTCCGATTGACCGATTCAGCTCATTGTTACTACACTTCTTTCTCATGAGTTACCCACGACGTATACCGCGTTTCGTTACAATACAGCAGAAATTACGACCAGTATGAGTATATTAGTAATTTGGGTAAACCCCCCTCCTAATGAACCGATTTAGTTTATTTCTACAACACATATTTACCTGTAGATTACCACTATGAATACCGATTTTCGTCGAAATACACCTAAAATCACGGCTGGTAGTGGCGAATTGGTATTGTCGGTCCGGAGTAAACCCCCCCCCCCCCCTCCGTATGAACCGATTTAGTTTATTTTTATATTTCACTTTTCTCTCTATATTACCAGTACGAATACCAAGTTTCGTTGAAATATAACAAATATTACGGCTGAAATGGTCAAATTAGTGTTTTGGGTTCGGGGTAAACCCCCCCTTCCGGTGGACCGATTTTGGTGGTTAACGAACTCGTTCAATCGTTTGCTAATTGAATGCTATATACCAAGTTTCGTGACGAAAAAACTAAAACTCTGGTCGCTATCGTGTTAACAGACATACACATATATATATATATATATATATATATATATATATATATATATATATATATATATATGCATATATATATATACACACATATATATATATATATATATATATATATATATATATAGATATATATAAATTTTAACGGGGGTCATTTTCGGTGTCTACTAGGTAGGATCGATAAAGATTTGAAGAAATTTTTCAAAAATTCCGTCATGAGTCCAACCTCAATAGCTACTTTCCTTCGGAGGAAAGTGCTAAAATGTGTTCAATATTGATATATTTAGAGAATTTTAGACCATCTTCTACGGACATCAAATATATTTGAAACTTTGAATCAAGAAAGACATGATAATTGATAAACCTTTCAACAGTACAGATCATGTTTGATGAATTATTGATGGTATCCTTGAGTTTGCATTTTGTGAATGGATTCAAAGCATTTACATTCAGGGACAGTGGTCTTACTGTCAGCAACAAATATATATATGCCAAGATTCATGGTTTAGCTCACGTAGGCAAAACAAACACAAAAAGTGATCTAAGATTCAAGAATTTGCCGTACATAAGTCCAGCAGAAATTAGTAAAGATTGGCAATAAAAGATGCATTTTTTCACATTCGATACTTTGCATTGGTATCGACGATATATGCTATAGTTTTTGCCTCTTATAGCTTACATTTTCAAGATTTTACAGCTAATTTTCTAAGATTTTGGGACGCTATCGTGAAATAGTACAGTTTTCGGGAGGGATGTTTATAATTTCTAGAAGGTAGAATGATCTGTAAGGATTGTAAATTGGCCGTGGAACTAATATTTGTTGAATATTCTCTAGGTGATTGGTATTACAGATAGTCTTGGGGTTTATGGATTTTTTTTTTCACGGCGCATCGACGTCCAGGCCATTAGCGCCATCCACGGTGCAGCGAGGAATTTTCCCAACGAGCCGTGATATAAGAAAATTCCTGTCACTGGTGGGAATCGAACCCACCATCTCCCGCATGTGAATCTGAAGCGTTAGCCACTAGAGTACGGGGAGACCCCTTGTAGTCTTGTAATTTATGTTTATAATACTCGTATATTAAAACAAGACTACAATAGTCTTGAACCCCGAGGAAATCTGTCCCATCTGTAATACCAATCAGTTTCCTATAAAATGTGTTATAATTATAGTCCAACCCCTTCATGAACTGAGCCTCAGTATGCTTGTCATTTTTAGAAAGCAGCTTTGGAACACAGTAGATCATCGAACGTACGTTGGTGGACAAGTGCGTTCAGTACTAACTTGTCACAAAGCACTTAATGGACCTTTGACACAATCTAACAAACGACAACGGCTTGTAGACTGGTGGTGGCCGAGCTTTTCACTTAGTAAATTTCTTATTACAAAAACAATCCTATTTACATGTAGTGCTTAGGTGAGACACACTGCGCAACGTACGTACTACACTACTCGGCCTAATCTTCTACGGACATCAAATATATTTGAAACTTTGAATCAAGAAAGACATGATAATTGATAAACCTTTCAACTGTCCAGATCATGTTTGATGAATTATTGATGGTATCCTTGAGTTTGCATTTTGCGAATTGATTCAAAGCATTTGCATTCAGGGACAGTGGTCTTACTGTCAGCAGCAAATATATATATGCCTAGATTCATGGCTTAGCTCACGTAGGCATAACAAACATACCTGACACGTAACAATAGTGCAGAATCTGATAATATAGAACATTATGACGAAATGTAGCTATTCGGGATGCACTCATTAAAGAATTTGAAAAAAAGTCTTCAAATCTTCCTGCTGGATTCCAAATCTCTCTCTCTCTCTCTCTCTCTCTCTCTCTCTCTCTCTCTCTCTCTCTCTCTTTTACCTTCTTTTTCCCCCGCTGTACCTTAGGGTAATCCCCATACCAGCGGTACAACCAATTTATAAACTTTAAATTTTGTATCCGCGACTCATAAGTAATGAAGGACCCGGTCCGCACCTCTGCGACTCGTGTCTGCCGAGGCTAGGAGCCTGGGTCCCGAGTACATTCCACACGTTCCTCACATATAATGTCAGGAAAGTGCAGATTTCAAAATATCATTTCATTTCATATTCCAAACGCATGCCCAAAAATAAATAAGGGGATCCCGCAGATCCCTATCTCTCTCTCTCTCTCTCTCTCTCTCTCTCTCTCTCTCTCTCTCTCTCTCTCTCTCTCTCTCTCTCTCTCTCTCTTCCTCTCTCCCTTCCGAAAAACTGAAATAATAACTAATTAAGCTCTTCATTATAAATATAAAATATCAAAATTATTCATATTTACTTTGTATTTATTTATTTTAAGCAAATTATTCAGAAATGTAGCGCACACTACTAACTTTTTGAGGATTTTTTTTTTATTCTCAGAATCTACTTAATTAATCCTTGTTCTCGACGATCCGGAAGTGCTCACAAGAAATATCGACGTTTCTATAGCAGAGGTCAGTAATGTTGAAGCAACTTTAATGAAAAAATAACCTACCAAGAAGACCACAAAGTAAGTCCTGGTTGTAAGAAAGAGCAGAAGCGAGACGGGGTCGGCGCAGAATCACAATGTGGAGAAACTCGATCCTCTGGAGACAGGGCTCGGGAAGCGAGGAGTAACCTAGATTCAACTTGCCGCATTTAGAATTGTAGCTTGGAGAACTTGAAGAAATACTTACAAGAACCTAGAGGAATTACTCAGTTAGCTTTCTGGTTGCATCCAAGCACAACTACGGAATTGTGAAGATAATGCGAGTTATTCGTTCACTACAAAATTATATTTATTTTTGTTTACGATGCTCCGACTTCTAGTACATTAGCGCCGACATCCATGGTACTGCAGGCTCTGAAATGAAAAAAAAAATCCTTCTACAGGTGGGACTCCAACCCCCATCTCCCGCATGAGAATCCAAGAATCCAAGGCGTTAGGCGCTAGACCACGGGGAGACGCTATTTATTTTATTTATTTATTTTTTTTTACGGCGTATCTACAAATTGGCCATTAGCGCCGGGCTATCTACAGGTTTCCACCCTTTTATAATGCCAACAGCATGTGACCGATCACCCATTCAGGTACTGACCACGCCCGACGTTGCTTAACTTCGGTGATCATCGGGAACCTGTGCATTCAACGTGGCTATGGTCGTTGGCTATTATTTATTTTATTATTTGTATTTTTTTTACATACTTTGTTTTTAGAGCATTGCCCTATATGAAGCGGGTGTACTTACTATTGATAAAACTAATTCTACTATTTAACAGTTTAATACAAATTAATAACTAACAGAAATAAGAATAATAATAAAAATTAATCAATCATAATATAAAAGTATTTTAACAATAACAAATGCCATAGTGTTTGCCTCATATAGCTTACATTTTCAGGATTTCACAGCAGATGTTCTGAGGTTTCGGGACGTTATCGTGAAATAGTACAGTTTTCGGGAGGGATGTTTATAATTATTAGAATGATCTGTAAGGATTGTAAATTGGTCGTAGAACTAATATTTGGTGAATATTCTCTAGGTGATTGGTATTACAGATAGTTTTTTTTTTTTTTTTTTTTTTTTTTTTTTTTTTTAAGGTGCATTAGTGCCGACATCCAGGCTGCAGCGTGTTATAATAATAATCCAAACCCTGCATGAACTGAGCCTCAGTATGCTTGTCCTTTTTAGAAAGCAGCTTTGGAACACAGTAGATCATCGAACGTACGTTGGACACAATGTAACAAGCGACAACGGCTTGTAGACTGGTGGTGGCCGAGCTTGTCGCTTAGTAAATTTCTTATTACGAAAAGAAACCTATTTACACGTAGTGCTTAGGTGAAACGTACTGCGCTACATACGTACTACCCTACTAGGCCTAATCTTTGTTCTTACAAAAACGAATATTCTTTGTTGTCACTAATGAAAAATTTTGAGTAAATCACCTTGGCGTATTGTAAACTTCTTCAGTGTGTAAGAGTAAAAGAAAGTCCGACTCGCAGGAACTGCGTCATCTTAGCGCGGTTCCGTTCATATCTCTAGTGCTATTAGTAAAGGAAGCAGTTATTGGTGGGTTTTGATCTTTCGTGAAAAGTATAAAATAAAATCTCGAAGGAAAGGAAGATTTAACTTGCCAAGACAGGAAACTGACAATATACTAAGCGGAAATGACTCACCCACTTCTCTACGTTCGCTCTAGGAAAACACTATTACATATACGTTTCTCATTTACTTACCTTGTTTTACTAAAATACTCATTTTATTGTTAAATGCTTCAAGAATCAAGGACGTAAGCGTTACGATTTTTTTCGAACGTACTTCGCTCCAAAAATCATGTTCCGGTGGACGGTTTTTTCTGGTTAACGACCCTGATCTTTAAAAGAAAGATATTTTTATCAAATTACATCAAAATCGGACCATTTTTGAGCCTGCGAGAGAGCGAAATACACATTTAAACCACTGCCATTTTCGTGATTTATGGGTTCTTAGACCAGAAATTTTCTTGTCGGGAGTTTCAGATTGCGTTATGAGATCAATCTCATCGGAAAAAGCGTGTTAAAAGTTCCCGTGGCAGAGCGAGGGAGAATCACAGAAGGAGTGTGGACATATTGGATAAATGCCTGCTCCCTTCATTGGCCCTCTCGTTCCCCACAATTCCTCTATGACCAGGTATCCAAGATAATCCGCGCATTTGTATCATTAGCTACTCCGCTTGTTGGATTCCAATCCAAGGGAAAGCAATAAGTATTCCTGGAAATTCTGTAACTCATCTAAGTAACTCAGCAATAAATATGTCCTTCATAGCCATTTTAGATGACTGATGAATTAATTATTAAAGCAGAACTCATAACGCATGTGGTAGAATAAAATAAAATGAGTTTTCGGAAGTAAAAAAGAATCTCTTTGCATTTAGGTATAATTCTTAGGTGAAAAAAGCACTAATGACAAGTGGCAAGCTTGTGTAAACTTGGAATAAGAAAATTATTTCCTTCTTTAGCATCAGTCCTCTGAGTGACATATACATATATATATAACGACCTTTTAAGATCATTTAGTTGTTCGGCAAATATAATCCCATCCAATGTGTTTTGGCATAAATCCACATTTTGCCTGTTGGTTTCAAGTGGTAGGATAAATCTCCATGGGATATAATCCCTTTTGGAAGGATTCTCCAACATTGGATGAGATCCAAACCCTTGCCGATATTTACATAAAGTCTAGTGGGTATAATTTACCTAACACCGCCTCGTGAAACACCTGCTGTTGAGAGATTAATGTTCTAGAGTGTGGTTAACGAACTGTCGTTGGAGTTGCTAAGGAAAATATGGATGTTGGGGGAACGTTTGGGTTCATTTTTTTTTAGTTGTGATAAATTATGGGTTTCCTTGTTGAATCCTTTATTACATTTAAAAGCATTTAGGCTTATATATATATATATATATATATATATATATATATATATATATATATATATACACATACACACACACTAGCTTTTTCCCGGCGTGCCATGCTACACCTACTTTCTGTCTATGACACTCCCCGTATCAAGACCTACCATGTTACGTCAAAATCGGCCAAACAGTGTGAATTTGTATATATCTGTCAAGTAATTCGTGAAGCAGCCGACAGAGGCCAGCAGCACAGCCTGCGAGTGGATAGCTCTTATCAAAGAAAGGCCACCACTTCTTAGTTAGACAGTGACTGTTGATATAAAATTGAAATAAACTGCATTAAATGATTATATAATGACGTAAAGTCATCAATGAGTTCGAGTTATTCTAATTATCAACAACATCAAAAAATAAATTTTTAGACATTATTCAAAATGGCCGTCAGAATCTGAATGCCAATTTTTCTTCAACAAAACCTTTGACCAAATTTTGAAATCAAGACCTACTTGTTTGCCAAGTTTGGTCAAACGGTGTGGATTGGATAAGGAACAAACAGACAGACAAACTGACAAACAAACAGACAGGTGATATATATATATATATATATATATATATATATATATATATATCGATGTTAAGTTGGCCGAGATTAGAAAATTAGTAGATATTTTTAGTAACTTGCTAAAGTATGACTCTATTTTAGGAGTTTGGTTGCGCATTTAGGCTATAAATAGGCTCTTTCATTTCCTAGTATTCCTACTTGTAACTTTACCCAACTAAATATTTATATTTTTTGTCTTTCAAAAGGCCTTTTTTTAATTTCAATTACTAATGTGTTCTATTAGAACCTCAGGACACTTATCTTCCACCTTGCTGTGATATCTTGAAGACGTTGCTCCAACGCCCTACATTCTGATAATATTCAGGAAGTCTGTTGATATCTACGCTTCTTCCATACAAACTGACAACAATATCATGCTTCAACAGATCGGCATTGTGTTGTATCTTATCAGATGTTACTTCACATTTCTACTGATTTACCTCTAACTGGAAATTCACTAACAGATTGGATCTCCTATATCACTTCACTGTGTTAAATGTTTTAAACAATAAATTGATTTTGGCCAATTTTATAAAATGTCTCACAAATATTTTTTGATATACTTATGACTATTTAATATTAATTTATTCCAAAGATACTACGTGGAAGGTCTAAAAAAATAAAACTAGAATTATTATGTCAATTCTATTATAAAAAATTATAAATTTAAGATGCCTCTTTACGGAAAATGTGCCCTACATTGCTGTTACATTATAATTGTTCCCGTACAAAGGCCATGTCATGAGATTTCAATCAGCTGGATTGAATCCAAAGAATAAAAATCAATCATCTAGAAGAAGATTGGTAATTTAAAAAAAACAACAAAAAAAAACATTCCTTCTGATTTCTGCCAATAATAAAACATGAATGTTTTCTAATGAATTAATGAAATAATGAAGTTGCATGACTTTTTAGCAATTATTCACAATAAAGAAGAACTATTAAATTTTTTAGACGACAATAAGCTGGCATATGACAAGAAGGGGATACGTGCTAAGCGGTTTTCGCTCGCTCAAGATGATATCTAAACTCTGGTCCAACCATATTTTTAGAATTTTAGCACTTTCCTCCGAAGGAAAGTAGCTATTGAGGTTGGACTCATGACGGAATTTTTGAAAAATTTCTTCAAATCTTTATCGATCCTACCTAGTAGACACCGAAAATGACCCCCGTTAAAATTTATATATATATATATATATATATATATATATATATATATATATATGCATATATATATATATATATATATGTGTCTGTTAACACGATAGCGGCCAGAGTTTTTGTTTTTTCGTCACGAAACTGGGTATATAGCATTCAATTAGCAAACGATTGAACGAGTTCGTTAACCACCAAAATCGATCCACCGGAAGGGGGGGTTTACCCCGAACCCAAAACACTAATTTGACCATTTCAGCCGTCATATTTGTTATATTTCAACGAAACTTGGTATTCGTAGTGGTAATATAGAGAGAAAAGTGAGATATAAAAATGAACTAAATCGGTTCATAAGGAGGGGGGGTTTACTCCGGACCGACAATACCAATTCGCCACTACCAATCCTGTTCCTGCGTTAGATCAAAATACGATAATATGAGGTTTTTTGTATTTATTACGTAGTGTAATAGGTAACATGTGTAAACATAACTCTGGAAGCAAATTAATAATTGATCAGTTACTTATTACAAATTTAAAAGAGAACTATTCATGTTTTTATTTTATTTATGTAGGATATTTTAAGCAAATTGTTCTGGAAAGCAATCTACACTACCCAAATTCTGAGGAAAGTGCTTAGTTATGCAGCTCCTGCGTGACGGACTTTTTAGAATTCTATTAATATTAGCGAGTTGGATTGACTAGAATTTAGACATCTTGAGCGAGATTACAAAGGGTCAGGAGGCCCTCATAAACTTGCAATTATTTTTCGATAATTACATAATTTATTAACATTTCAAATAAGAGTTCTTTTTTTCCAATTTTACATCCCTGCGCATGAACATGTTTACAAATATCGTTGTTTACGCTAGCTTTCTTAACCTGCATAACAGGGAACATTTGTGCTTAATAACTTTTTTCCTAGTTGAGAGCGATTTTTTTTTTTAACGGTATCGTTTTTAGTGCATCAAAATACGTTACAGAACATCACGTAAAAAAAACAAAAAAAAAAACAAATTCATGAGGGGGCCCCTAAAATTCACATTTAACGATGCCTTTCTCAACGATGGATGTTTAGAAAAGGTGGCAACCTATGGATAGTCCGGCGCTAATGGCCTAGGTGTCGATGTTCCGTAAAAAAAATTATTATTCAACTGACCCTTTTCTTAATCTTCGTATTTTCGTGCTAGGCGGAAGGTTAAATAAGAAAAACTTCACCACACAGTTTTACCAACCTTATTACACCCCTACATGTTTCACACCTTTTTGGTGCCTCTTCAGGGAAAACGTTACAAATATAAAAGTTACAGCCTCAACCTGACGAGGATAACCATCCAACAGTACGGCCACGTCTAGACTGATCATTGTCTGAAAGAATCCAACATGGCGAAATATAATCAGCTGATCGATGATCGATATGTCAAACGTTTAAAATTAATTTCCAGAAGAAATGTAGTCTTATAAATTAAAACCATCTTCCCACCCTCTATAGACTATATTTCTTCTGGAAATTAATTTTAAACGTAGACATATCGATTATCGATCAGCTGATTATATTTCGCCATGTTGGATTCTTTCAGACCATGATCAGACTAGACGTGGCCGTACTGGTAGGAAGGTTATCCTCCTCAGGTTGATGCTGTAAGTTTTATATTTGTAACGAACATTGTGAAACGTGTTGGGGCGTAATAAAGTTGGTGAAACTTTGTGGTGAAGTTTTTATTATTTGACCTTCCGCCTAGCACCAAAATACGAAGGGGAAAAAAAAGTAAGTTCCTAAATGCTGCTAAGATCTTTTATGTTGTAAAATCAAGTTACATTTTAATAAATCACCAAAAAATCCTTAAATAACGAAGTTTCAGATAATCGGAGGTTTTTTTAGGGAATTGAGTTTTGTTAGTCTTTAAAAGCCTTGGACCTTTTTAAAAGATTGACCTGTGGTTAAGCCTGACAGGTCAAGGAGCTGAGGGAGTTATGTGTTGGAGGCTGTCGGCCTGAACCCTTTGATGTTATTTCCAGCGTGTTTACGCTAGCTTGCTCCTCATCTCCACGCTATCTGCACCTTACCAATCCTCGCTTCTCTCTATTTGGAGAGGGTTTTAAGCTGCGTACTATATCAGGTAGAGCGGTCAACATGGTTAATCGTTTGGGCTAAATTAATCTGGGTTCATTTAATAGCCAAATAGTTTATGAAGTATCGTTCAAGAGATCCATCACTTCGTTCAATAAATATATTCCCGTAGATCACAAAAGTTAAGCGACGTTGGGCGTGGCCAGTTCTTGGATGAGTGACCGCTTGGATAAACCACGTACCTTTGGTATTATTAAAGGGTGGCAACCTATAGATATACCCCGGCGCTAATAGCCCAGAAATTGTGTTGTTAAGTTTCACTTAACTGGGACATTACGGTAGCCTACAACTTCAAACATTCATTGCCCGTGGGAGGAATCGGCATAGTTATGCAGCTCCTGTGTCACGGATCGTTTTCCGTGTTACTATAAACCAACATCCGTTCTTGCTCTGAACTTATGACACAATTATATGAATTTAATTTCTTTACACTTAATTTATTAAATAAGAGAAAAAAAAAAAAAAAAAAAAAAAAAAAACTGAGTACACAAAGTTGTTTTAAATTTTATTACCTTTCATTTAAAATAGTTATTTTCATGACTAGTACCAAAAGTGGTTGTTTTCGGTGCGCGGTCGAATTCAACACCGAAAACACACTTTCGGTACGTGTTATGAACAATACTTTTCATTATACTCCTCATACTTGAGTACATTAAAACCCTTTTATATTTCATTAATAACTTAAAGATACAGTAAAAGAAATTAAATTGACACCTTTTTTTTATTTGTACATTTACATTAATATTTATAGTACAATTCTGATTATTCATTATATTAAAACCTTTGTTTGGCGTTGCCTTTTGGAATACAGATAACTTTTGATTAAAGCAATTATTTATTATTAAACACACTACTTATTATAAGTAAACAAATATTAGAATGAATCACAGTATCTAAAAGTAACCTCCTTCAAACACATGTTTATTAGTAGCAGGTAAGGTTAGCGCACCAAAAAGATTTTTCGGGCCTAGGCCTAGGCCCGAAAAGTACTATTTTACGGACTCAAACCGAGTATTGAAAACACATGTTTTTTGATGCAGTATAATGATAAAGAAATTGAAATCTGTTAAGATTTAGAGGTTGTAGTCTTTTTCTGAAGCATGATAAGTCGTTTCGCCCCACTGTCGTTTGGCCCCACTGTCGTTTGGCCCCACTGCCGTTTGGCCCCACTGCCGTTTGGCCCCACTGCCGTTTGGCCCCACTGCCGTTTGGCCCCAATGTCGTTTGGCCCCACTGCCGTTTGGACCCACTGTCGTTTGGCCCCACTGTCGTTTGGCCCCACTGTGTGACGCCTCAAGCCGAGGCTATAGCAAGACATTTTATTTTTAACGAGTTATTTATTTATTTTTGTTTCTTTTTCATTCCATTTGTGAAAACAAAAAAATCGAGAATATAATATTTTTCTCCTTCTTTAATGTTTCATCCCTAAGGATATAAGGATCTGCTCACGATAGCATTTATATCATGAGCTAACGGGGAAATTATCCCATCGTGCTGCATTATATTGATCCTTAATCTTTCATCTCTAAAATGGTTGCACACCGCATCATTATACAGCATCAGATCCGTGTTGCTTGTGAAATCTATGACGAATCATCAGATATAGTAACCGTTCGAGGTATTGCATCTATAGAACGATAACAGATGTTATCATCTAGTTTATGGTTACATCTCATTAAGAAGAGGAGATAAGCAGACCTAGCGGAGTCGCCGACTTATCTCCTTAAAAGATACTCAGGGCAGTGGATCGGCTTATGGTGATCAAATCAAATTAATTATTGCATAGCCAAACGGTTAATAATTAAACCATTTTAAATATTTTTTTTTTATTTTTTTTAGTTCATGCCATAAGTAATGTCGGTTTATGACGGTGGACTGTAGAATGTGTCGATCCAAGTTTTTCTGCTAGCTCTTCTACTGTTACAACAGGGTTTTCTTCTACAGTAGCCTGCAGGAGTTGGTAGTCAAGCTCTGTTGCTAGACCTGTACGAGGCTCGTCTTCTAGCTTACGGTTTCCCGCTCGAAATTGTTCAAACCACCGCTGCACTTGTCACTTACTAATGACATTTTTGCCATATATTTCTGCAAGCTTTCGAAAGTTTAAGCGGCATTTTCTCCTTTATCGAATTTCCAAAGCATAACTTGGCGTACTGGTGTCTTGGGAGATCCATTTCAAATTAAATTCCAGCACAGAGTATATAAATTTCACCAAACAAAACATGATAAATAGAAGTGTATTTAATGCTACAATAAACAAAAAATGTAAAAAAAAAAAAAATTGAAAAGGAGGGGAGAGAAAAAAATAAATAAAACGTAAAGAACAGGATATTAAAACCTGACATTACTTATGGGATGTCCTGATACTTACAGAATGCACATAACAACATATATAAATTAACTTAAGTATTCCACACGACAAGGAATTGATGAAATATAGCAGGCATAAACAAAAATGTACTTAAGTCTATTTACAATTTGTACCAATCTTACAATGTAGGAAAATAAATTAAAATTAAAAAAAAAAGAAAAAAAATTCATAAGTCAGAGAGAGTATAGCACCATAATTTGTAATTTTTTTTTCAATTTAATAATTGATTTTATTTATTAACTAGCCGTTACCCGTGGCGCGCCATGCTACGCTTACTTTCTGCGTATAGAAAAGCCTAAATAAATTAGACACCAAATAAGTATTATTAAAATCTAATAACACGAATCTGTAACTGTTATGAACCCGCGGCCTCCCAACTGTGAGTCCTAGACGACTTTGACCTAACCTATAACACCCCCTGTATCAAGGCATACATGTATACCAAGTTTCGTAAAAATTGGTCTAACGGTGTGGATTTGTATAAGGGACAAACATACAGACAGACAGCTGGTAGATTTTTTCGACCTAGCCTACGGCACTCCCCAGATTAATATCTACCTGTGTACCGAGTTTAGTCCAAATCGGACGAACGATGTGGATTTGTATAAGGGACAAACATACAGACAGACAGCTGGTAGACGTTTTTGACTTAGCCTACGACACTCCCCAGATTAAGATCTACATGTGTACCGAGTTTAGTCGAAATCGGACGAACGGTGTGGATTTGTATAAGGGACAAACATACAGACAGACAGCTGGTAGATTTTTTTGACCTAGCCTAGGAGATTTCTCGTATCAAGACCTACCATTATTCCAAGTTTGGTCAAAATCGGTCAAACGGTGTAGATTTGTATAAGGAACAAACAAACAGAAAAACAGACAGACACGTGATTTATATATATAGATTTAATGAAATTACATTCTGTAAAATAATAATACATTTTGTAATGTGCTCACATAAACATAAGAAAAAAAAATAAAATCACGAGCGTCCGCACCAGCTGCCCCCGTGTCTCCTCGGGTAAGCGAGATGACTAGGGACAGCCGTACACCATTCCTCAACCTGCAGCGGGTGCCCCCGTGTCTCCTCGGGTAAGCGAGATGACTAGGGACAGCCGTACACCATTCCTCAACCTGCAGCGGGTGCCCCCGTGTCTCCTCGGGTAAGCGAGATGACTAGGGACAGCCGTACACCATTCCTCAACCTGCAGCGGGTGCCCCCGTGTCTCCTCGGGTAAGCGAGATGACTAGGGACAGCCGTACACCATTCCTCAACCTGCAGCGGTACGAAATAATTTGTATTAAATATATATTAATCAACCAAAAGATTAAAATATTCTACAATGATAGACATATACTAGAAAAAGTCCGTCACGCAGGAGCTGCATAACTAAGCACTTTCCTCAGAATTTGGGTTGTGTAGACTGGTTTCCAGAACAATTTGCTTCTAATATCCTACATAAATAAAATAAAAACATGAATAGTTCTCTTTTAATTTTGTAATGTGTAACTGTTCAATTATTAATTTGCTTCCAGAGTTATGTTTACACATAGTACCTACTGCACTACTCAATAAATACAAAAAACTTGATATTTTCGTCTTTTGATCTGACACGGGAACAGGATACAGCTCCTCTAGTGGTAAAAAGCGCTCCTTGCGGCGGCCTTGCGAACCTACGTATGGCGGGCTATTCTATTGAAATATATTACAAAGTAAACCCCCCCTTTCCGATTGACCGATTTTGCTCATTTTTACAACACTTCTTTCCCATGAGTTACCCACGACGTATACCGCGTTTCGTTACAATGCAACAGAAATTACGTCCGGTATGAGTATATTAGTAATTTGGGTCCGGAGTAAACCCCCCCTCCTAATGAACCGATTTAGTTTATTTTTACAACACATTTGTACCTGTAGATTACTACAAACACCGAGTTTCGTCGAAATATAACAAAAATCACTGCTGGTAGTGGCGAATTGGTATTGTGGGTCCGGAGTAAACCCCCCCTTCTAATGAACCGATTTAGTTTATTTTTACATCTCACTTTTCTCTCTAGATTACCAATACGAATACCAAGTTTCGTTGAAATATAACAAATATTACGGCTGGCATGGTCAAATTAGTGTTTTGGGTTCGGGGTAAACCCCCCCTTGCGGTGGACCGATTTTGGTGGTTAACGAACTCTTTCAATCGTTTGCTAATTGAATGCTATATACCAAGTTTCGTGACGAAAAAACAAAAACTCTGGCCGCTATCGTGTTAACAGTCATATATACATATATATATATATGTATATATATATATATATATATATATATAGATATATATAAATTTTAACGGGGGTCATTTTCGGTGTCTACTAGGTAGGATCGATAAAGATTTGAAGAAATTTTTCAAAAATTCCGTCATGAGTCCAACCTCAATAGCTACTTTCCTTCGGAGGAAAGTGCTAAAATGGAAAAATAATAGTTTAAAAATATACAAAAAAAAAAAAAAAAAAATAGAAATTTACTACAAACAGTAGAAATTACCTTTAGAAAAATCAGAAATATATTTTATTTATATATTTTTTTTTAATTATTATTATTATTACTCTTTATTGGTTATTACATTCTGTACTTGGATACATCTGGTAATATGATACATTGTGAGTGTTCTGTGCTCAAGGCCTCCCAATTTCATCCTCGATTAACGCCAGAAGGGCACCCATGTAACGTTGAAGGGGCCTACACAAGCTCCCCTTCTGCTCCGACCAGTGGCTGGAGTCGAAGAGAGATCGGTGAGCCTCAGACACTTGAAGTAAGAGAAAGCCATTGCTAACACTTTACTTGGTCACTGCAGCTGATCTCTGGGCCACTGTCTTCTGAGTAGCCTTGGCGGAGAGAGTTGATTTGAAGGTTTAGGGTGGAAACGTTAGAGTCTGGATAATATAACATCTTTAGAGAGTAGGATATTGAGGTCTTGATGAAGGTTATTTTTGGAGTCTGGATAATATAACATCTTTAGAGAGTAGGATATTGAGGTCTTGACGAAGGTTATGGTTGGAGTCAATCTTTACTAATTTCTGCTGGACTTATGTAAGGCAAATTCTTGAATCTTAGATCACTCTATTAAAGGGAAAGTATTCCACTATCAAAAGGTCAAATCTGCCGAATATCTGACTGTCCAAAAAAAAATAGTTATGAATAAATGCTTTTCCACTCTGAAAAGTGTTGATTTTCACATTCGATACTTTGCATTCGTAACGACGATATATTCTTATCTGTCTACTTAATTTTTAATTTATTTATATAACATTAATAAAAGCACAAATTTTCGTAATGATTGCGGATAAATGGTTTCATGCTTATCATATTGGCAAATGAATAGAATTCATGACTTTTGTGTACACTGGGTTCTTTCTTATTATACGTTTGTTATTTTTTTTATATAACATCTTTAGAGAGTAGGATATTGAGGTCTTGACGAAGGTTATGGTTGGAGTCTGGATAATATAACATCTTTAGAGAGTAGGATATTGAGGTCTTGATGAAGGTTATTTTTGGAGTCTGGATAATATAACATCTTTAGAGAGTAGGATATTGAGGTCTTGACGAAGGTTATGGTTGGAGTCTGGATAATATAACATCTTTAGAGAGTAGGATATTGAGGTCTTGACGAAGGTTATGGTTGGAGTCTGGATAATATAACATCTTTAGAGAGTAGGATATTGAGGTCTTGACGAAGGTTATGGTTGGAGTCTGGATAATATAACATCTTTAGAGAGTAGGATATTGAGGTCTTGACGAATGTTATTGTTGGAGTCTGGATAATATAACATCTTTAGAGAGTAGGATATTGAGGTCTTGATGAAGGTTATGGTTGGAGTCTGGATAATATAACATCTTTAGAGAGTAGGATATTAAGGTCTTGATGAAGGTTATGGTTGGAGTCTGGATAATATAACATCTTTAGAGAGTAGGATATTGAGGTCTTGATGAAGGTTATTGTTGGAGTCTGGATAATATAACATCTTTAGAGAGTAGGATATTGAGGTCTTGATGAAGGTTATTGTTGGAGTCTGGATAATATAACATCTTTAGAGAGTAGGATATTGAGGTCTTGATGAAGGTTATTGTTGGAGTCTGGATAATATAACATCTTTAGAGAGTAGGATATTGAGGTCTTGATGAAGGTTATGGTTGGAGTCTGGATAATATAACATCTTTAGAGAGTAGGATATTGAGGTCTTGATGAAGGTTATTGTTGGAAAAGTAACCAATTAATATTATTTGATGAATGTGAGTTTAGTACTTCTATGGGCATCGATAATATCCACGATACAAATGCAAAGTAACGAATGTGAAAAAATGCACCTTTCATTTTCAATCTTTACTAATTTCTGCTGGACTTATGTACGGCAAATTCTTCAATCTTAGATCACTCTATTAAAGGGAAAGTATTCCACTATCAAAAGGTCAAATCTGCCGAATATTTGACTGTCCAAAAAAAAAGTTCTGAATAAATGCTTTTCCACTCTGAAAAGTGGTGATTTTCACATTCGATACTTTGCATTCGTAACGACGATATATTCTTATCATACATTCTTATCTGTCTACTTAATTTTTAATTTATTTATTTAACATTAATAAAAGCACAAATTTTCGTAATGATTGCGGATAAATGGTTTCATGCTTATCATATTGGCAAATGAATACAATTCATGACTTTTGTGTACACTGGGTTCTTTGTTATTATACGTTTGTTATTTTGATTTATTTTATTTTATTTTATTTTATTTTTTTATAATTTCTGTTAAAAGGGCTTAGCAAATATGTAGAATTGAATAATAACAATAATAGATAATTGTTATTTCTTCTATAACAACATTAAAAGTGTAATATTCCTTACTGCAATAAAGTCTTGCTGGAGAATTAAAGGAGAAAGGAGAGAGTATAGGAGGGGGATAATGTGCGTGCAGTGAATGGTGAAGTATTGAACGGAGCTTGGTGATGGTGGGGGAGTCGAACCCTCTTTACGGAGTCATGGTTCGTATACTTCCGCTGCAACTAGATGCACTATTTAACATTTATATATATATATATATATATATATATATATATATATTTTTTTTTTATATATATATATATACATAGGGGAAGGTGTTGTACCTTTGACCACCGAGGCTGCGGCGGCATGTAGCAACATTTTATAAATTTTGGTGTAATTAGTGTTTAGCTCCTTCACTAGAAGGCTTGTGTAACCTACTTTGGATTATTCAAGTCAAAGAGGATTCTTGCAAAAAATACTTATCCATCTCTATAATAAAAATGTAAGTTATTTATTGATGACGTTTTGCCTCATAATATTTTTTGTATTAAGTCTTTTTAGGTGGAAATCATTTGACAAAGTAGCTATTACAATAAGAAACATGGTGCAGCTTCTGAAATTGATTTATCTTAACCCTAAAATTTTTAGCATGCATTATAATTTGCACTACCACGGTGTTGTACCTCTGACCACGACTAGGTGTTGTTCCTCTGACCACGACTAGGTGTTGTACCTCTGACCACGACTAGGTGTTGTTCCTCTGACCACGACTAGGTGTTGTACCTCTGACCACGACTAGGTGTTGTACCTCTGACCAAGACTAGGTGTTGTACCTCTGACCACGACTAGGTGTTGTACCTCTGACCACGACTAGGTGTTGTACCTCTGACCACGACTAGGTGTTGTACTTCTGACCACGACTAGGTGTTGTACCTCTGAACACGACTAGGTGTTGTACCTCTGACCACGACTAGGTGTTGTACCTCTGACCACGACTAGGTGTTTTACCTCTGACCACGACTAGGTGTTGTTCAGGAGAAAGTGACGTTGGTCTGTCTGATATATGTCGTGAATTAAGTCAATGAACCAGCAACAATTTGAAAAAAGGAAATTTTATACTTGTTAAAAATAAAAGTAAAAAGACTATTACATATTTAGTCGCAGAGATCTGTGGTATTAAATGTCCAATGTTTAAGATCCAATATTTGAAAACAAACTTTAAGTGACAAGTTTACGAGAGAAGATGAAAATTTGTATAATATTGATGTTGAAGACATTGTGGCTTAACCTCCATACCCTACTATTGCTAGTGGATCTGCTTGAGAGTTAAAACGTCTATCGATTTGACTGGATTTTTCAGCATATTAAGCATAACATAATATCAACAATAGCTTTCTATCATGCTTACATCCATGTCCTGTATTTATTAAACTTACAATTAATTATAATGTTACTCAATACAATTTTTTTTCTGCACTGCTGTGTTGTTTTTACGTGGTCAGAGGTACAACACCTCAAAGGTGTACAACTACATGTTGTACCTTTGACCACTGTACGATTATTTTTTTAAAAATTAATAAAAAATATTAAATGTAAAGTTAGAACCTTGAAAAAGTTAAATATGATAAACAATAGAATACTAATCACAACAAAAGAAAAAAAAATGAATGTACCATTAATATTCCAGCTAAAAAAAATTCAATTGTGCAAAATGGTCAAAGGTACAACACCTTCCCCTATATATATATATATATATAGGTATATATATATATATATATATATATATATATATAAAGCAAAAATAAATTAAAAATCAATTAAGTAATATTAAAATCTAATAGGTAACGGAAATCTCTAGCAATTCGGGTAGACAGTTTCGAACCCCTGATCTCCGAACTGTAAGCCCTAGACGATTTTATCTTTGCATATGACACTCCCCGATTCAAGGCCTACATATGTGCCAAGTTTGATCAAAATCGGTCAAACGGTTTGGATTTGTGTAAGGAACAAACACACAGACAGACACTGGTAGACTTTTTTAACCTAGCCTATGACACTCCGCGAATCACGACATACCTGTGTGCAAAATTTGGTTAAAATCGGACGAAGGGTGTGGATTTGTATAAGGAACAAACATACAGAGAGACAGCTGGTAGAAGTTTTTGACTTAGCCTACGAGAATTCTTGTATCAAGGCCTACTAGTATTCCAAGTTTGGTCAAAATCGGACAAAAGGTGTGGACTTGTATAAGGAACAAACAGACAGACACGTGATTTATATATATATATATATATATATATATATATATATAATATTATTATATATATATATATATATATAATATGATTTATATATATATATGTAGAAAAAAATAGACCTACAAGTATCAGGAGAAAGCACCGCCCGGATAAGCGACGTCTACCCTGTTAGCTTACCTTACCTAGGTGAAATATCTGAAAAGGTAGGAGCTAAATTAAAAAAACTGGGAGTAAAAACTGCTTACCGAAGTAGAGGCTCTCTTGCGAGTAAGCTCTCGAGGACACGGTCGATCCTCTCGACAGATCAGGAGTGTATCGAGTATCCTGTGTTACATGCGGTTCATCATACGTGGGTCAGAGTGGGAGAAAAATCAGGACAAGACTTAAAGAACATTTCATCAGGCAGGACTCCATATTTAAAAAGCATGTGATTCAGGAAGAGCATGACGCTAACGCCCTTGATTTTCAACTCCTCCATAGATTAAACAAGGGCAGTAAAATGGACAGGTTGGAGAATATTGAAATTAGAGCTGATGTGGCGCTTTCCCAAAGGAATATTAATGTTAAGGGAGACGGTGATGTGCTCAGGAATGTCCCAGCAGCCTGCATACAGAGCATATGCAAGTTAAGCCAGTCTGCTGCGAGAGCCTCGCGTGTACACAGACACAATCTATAGGTCCGTACTCTCTCTATCCCACCTACTTTTTCCATTTTTTATTTTTTATTCCCATCACTAAATTTTTTCTTATTCCTGTTTTTGCTTCCTTTTATCTTTTGTTGTTAAGGCTTAATCCTTCAATTATATATTTTATTCATTCTTGGACGTCAAATCTTGTAATTTAATTTTTATTTTTAATTTATTTCATTCTTCTTAAGAATTCTAACTTTTACGGTTTTATTCTAGTGACTAAAAAATTTCTCAAAATGTTGTTTAAAATTGTATTCTAGTTTGTAGATTTGTTTTTTTATTTGTTATGTTGTTGTCGACAGGCACTGATGATGAGATTGAATCTCGAAAGCGCTATGTAAAATAAAACTTTTATAACTAGTGAAGGTCGGCCTAGTTATTTGCCTACATGATGATGCTTGTTCGTTATCTGTGGGGACATTTTGCTTTCAGAGAACGAGCAAGCATCATGTATCTGAGGAAGCAGGCTCTAATGCCAGGGAAAATTTGTGGTTTAGGAAACCGCATCACTGAGATATATGCCGGCATTTAGGAGGAGATGAAGTAACCCGGTGACGAAGTTTGATCCGATTATTTGGTATAAAAATCTTTCATCTAATTTGAAAGGTCAAGTTTGTTAACCAGAAGAATCCTTCCACCGGAACATGGTTTTCGGAGCGAAATTCGAACGAAAAAAATCAAAAGGGTTGCGTTTTCGATTTTATATGCTTGCAGGTATTAGTTTTATAGGTTCCATAACATAGGAAAGCGAATGAAACCATTTTTAAGGCGATATCTGTTACCGTTTACGAGAAAAATTGATAAAAATAATTTTCCAGACTAATTTGCATTGGGAAACGATAGATTCATTTAAAACTTGTTCCAGGCGTTTGATATTCATCTAATTTAAGATAGTTAAATTTCGTTTCCGTTTTGAGTTATGGAAGTCACTAGAAATAAAATATTTCATTAACAGGCATGAAAAGTTATGGGGTTTTCGTATATTTTCTAAAATAACTCGAAAACGGTTGGGAAATCGTGGTAAGTGGAAGGTAACCATTCGAACGTTGACTAAATTCTCTACCAAAAAGGGTTCTGATGTAATTTTAATGGGGTGATTTCAATCGGAGAAATAAGGGCTTAAAAATTCGCAATTGTTAGTTTTGCTCTTTTGAATGCGATTTTGTATCTGTTTACCTAATGTTTCAATTGGTTATTGTTTTGTTTTTTAATCACGTTTAATAGTAAAATTAGTATTTTAGTAAAATAAGGAATGAAAATGAAAAACGTATTGGTAATAGTGTTTCCCTTGGGAAACGTTGAGAAGATGGGGGGAGTCATTTCTCCTTGGAATACTATCAGTTTCCTGTTTTGGCGCCTTAAATCTTCTTTCTGTTTGAGATGTTAATTTATATTTTTCACGAAAGATCAAAATCTACCGATAACTGATTCTATAGAATCAGGAGTATACTTCTTTGCTATTGTCACTAGGGATATGAACGGAACCGCGCTAAGATGACGCAGTTCCTGTGAGTCGGACTTTTTTTTTTGAATTTGTGTACCTGTTTAGTCTATATAGTATACACCGCGCCAGACATAGTTAATGTTACGTAACATAGTTAATATTATTGCTACGTCATAATAAAACTTTATGACAAAATATGACACAACCTACCGTGTATATGTATGTTTGGTGTGTGTGCGCGCACGTGTATGTGTGTGAGCGTGGTTGTGTCAGGAGAGGCTTCAAAATTGAAAATAAAGTCTTTATATTAAATAACTTACAATTCACACACAATAATGATTTTCATCTTGCAATAAAAAAAAAATTATTATTTATTACTGTCGCAATTTGTCATTCTTTATTTTGTTATATTCTATACATTAAATTATGAAATCAATTGTTTGGTTTGATTTAATTATTTATTTTATTTTATATTAATGTTATTATTATTTTTTTTTTGTTTAATTTTAATTTTTTTTTTTTTTTTTTTGTCATTTATTTTTTAATATTTTTTTTTCTTTTTCTTTTTTTGAAATTGAATATAATGAATTCATGTTCTTTACCCTTTATATAGTTTTAATTGATTATTTTCATGTGAGCAAATCGCCTTGCCGTTGTGAAGCTCCGTGAATTAATAAATAAATAAATATTGCTACGTAAAAAGAAATTTGCATAGTTCAAAGTAGTTACTTGTTTCATGACTGTGTGCCGACCTTCTAACCTATGCACTTAGGTAACGTGTCGTGTAATGAAGCTAATCTTACAGGCGTATATTTGCATGCGGCACGTCACGAATGCAAGCAGGTAGCTATTACATCAGGTTGGTCTGAAGAGCTGGAGTACTCGGCTGGGAAATTGCAGAGCCAATATTAACCAGTTTTAAAATTGTTCCTTATAATGGTTGCAATAATGATTCTCGTCTGAGTAAAATTTCGAAAGTTATCGTTGAAAGAAGAACTCAGAATTTTGCACCTAAAACATGTGCTTTATAGAATCTGAAGAACGTTTTTTCGTCACGAAACTTGGTATATAGTATTGCCCTAGGAAATGATTGAACGAGTTCGTTAACCAGCAAAATTGGTTCATCTGGAGGGAGGTTTACTCCGGACCCAAAGTTGTTATTCGCCCATACCGGCCGCAATTATTGTTGTATTGCAACGAAACTCGCCATTCGTTGTGGAAATATTAATAGAAAATATGTTGTAAAAATCGGTTCATTAGAAGGGAGGGGGGGGGGTTTACAGTGGACCCAAATTACCAAATTGCCACTATCGGCCGTAATCTATTTATTCATATAATAAAATTCTAACGGATCGCTGTCTGTACATGGAAAAAATACTATTGGGGGCCTTTATCAACGCAGTAGTACCCAAAACAATGATTTTAAGAATTATTGTCTGTATATCTACTCTCTGTTAGACACTCTATACACACTAGGGTTTAATCCCAAAGGGGTCAGCTTAGTGGCTCTGTCAGGTTTTAGCCATCCTAGCAGCCTGTATGCTTGATCCCCGATGGCTATACGTCTAATATCGTGTATAGAGAAGCATTACTGTAAAGTAGATTATTTTAAAATACTCATACTATGTGCTCATAGACAAATCCACACTGTTTGACCGATTTGAAGAGTTTGAGAACACTGGTAGGTCTTGATGCGGGGCGTGTCATAGGCTAAATCAAAAACGTCTACCAGCTGTCTGTCTGTATGATAGTTCCTTATATAGATCCACACAGATCGATCGATTTTGGTCAAACTTAGCTCACACGTATGTCTTGATTCGGGGAGAGTCATAGGCTAGGTTGAAATCGTCTAGAACTCACAGTTCAGAGGTCACGGGTTCGAAAATATGACCCCAAATAGTTACAGATTTGCGTTATTAGATTTTAATATTACTTATTTGGTTTCTAATTCATTTTTCTAGTTGCAGAATATAGGTGTAGCATGGCACGCCGGGTAACAACTAGTATATATATAAATATATATATATATAAACATTAACTACGTCTGGCGTGATGTATAGTATATAGATTACACAGGCACAGAAAAAAAAATTGGTCACATACATATATTCTTAAGTATCCGAAAACGGAGTCCGTTTCTCCCAGCACGTCAGATTTAAGGTCATTCGAAGGTCAAATTTCGTATAAAGTCGTTAAAGAAGAAATAACACGAGCTTCCATGGATTTGAGGGTCGCTGAATTCGAGCCCGAGGTATATTTCTGACAAAGATTCATTTTTTGCAAAATAATCATATTTGTCCTTGAAATGACCTGAGATTATTTTCGTGATCTATGTGATTTGAAACGTGAAATCTTCTACTCGGCACTTCCGGATTGCGTCATGAGGCCAACAACATAAACGGGTAGGAAACCCGCTAATAATCAATAATCAATCAGCTTCGCACTAGTTATGATTAGAAATGCTGCACTCTACGTGTGATTGATATGGACAGCAAATAGGAGAGGAGTCCCTGCAATCAGGCTGCACTTGATTGCCAGGGGTATATTGATATAGCCCGAATTGGCGGCTTAAAAGAGACAGACAGGGCGGCAAAATTACCCGGGAGATGGTATAGGATTTTCCGCTAGAGAGTGTAATAAGTGGTTTGGAGTAGATTTGATTGCGGTTCGATGCCTGATGGTGTTGTCTGGAGGAATGCTAGTGATGGATAAGGTAATGAAGCTAGCCTTATATCCATGGACCGCTATGTGGGGTCACGATCTACCCTCCATGGTCAGGGGATCTGCCCTCAAAGTGGTGTGTCTTCAAGCTAGGGGCTTAGAAACTTAAAACTTTGTACTTGGTTCATTTAGAGAAAAAGGTGTAAATGCAAGTGATGGATAAGGTAATGAAGGTAGCCTTATATCCAAGGACCGCTATGCGGGGTCACGATCTAACCTCCATGGTCAGGGAATCTGCCCTCAAAGTGGGGTGTCTTCAAGCTAGGGGCTTAGAAACTTAAAACTTTGTACTTTGTTTATTTAGAGGAAGAGGTGTCAATGCTAGTGATGTATAAGGTAATGAAGCTAGCCTTATATCCAAGGACCGCTATGCGGGGTCACGATCTAACCTCCATGGTCAGGGGATCTGCCCTCAAAGTGGGGTGTCTTCAAGCTAGGGGCTTAGAAACTTAAAACTTTGTACTTTGTTTATTTAGAGGAAGAGGTGTCAATGCTAGTGATGGATAAAGTAATGAAGCTAGCCTTATATCCAAGGACCGCTATGCGGGGTCACGATCTAACCTCCATGGTCAGGGGATCTGCCCTCAAAGTGGGGTGTCTTCAAGCTAGGGGCTTAGAAACTTAAAACTTTGTACTTTGTTTATTTAGAGGAAGAGGTGTCAATGCTAGTGATGTATAAGGTAATCTGCCCTCCATGGTCAGGGGATCTGCCATCAAGGTGGGGTGTCTTCAAGGTGGGGTGTCTTCAAGCTGGGGGCTTAGAAATTTAAAACTTTGGACTTGATTAGTTAGAGGAAAAGGTGTCAATGCTAGTGATGGATAATGTAATGAAGCTAGCCTTATATCCAGGGACCGCTACGCGGGGTCACGATCTGCCCTGCATGGTCAGGGGATCTGCCATCAAGGTGGG